>PVIA01003047.1:0-183607 GCA_004024845.1 Tonatia bakeri | reverse complement strand
CCCTCTCCTCTCTCCTCCTCCCTCTCCTGGTTCTGTTTCTCAGGAGAACCCGGCCTAGTACACAGAGATTTTTTCTTTCAGCTGCAACATGTGAAAATACATGTACACATCATAAAATCTTATCATATAAACATCAACATGTATCTCCTTAGAACTTATTTATACAAACAATTGCTGGGAAAGAACCAGAAATGATGTAAGTCTGTCAACTCCCACGCAACACTAAGACCCTGGTCACCGCCCTTCCGTAGTTTTTGTAATTCTGTTATAGATGCACATCGCTCACTTTCTGTTTGTTACGTTTGTTTTGTTTTTATTTGGAAGACAGAAAGAAAACCTAAAGGACAAGTTCGTATTTCCAAATGCCTGGGAAACAACATTCTTAGATGAAAAAAAGAATTCTCTGAAGTCTAGAATAGATACTAAAATCCAAACATCTCTTTCCAAATTTTTTTTAAATAACAACTTGACTTTTATATTATGTGCAAGCAAACCCTCTCTACTTCACCTTCCCTTACACTCGTGTGTCATGTTTAAACACGGAGAAGAACTACAGGAGGGACATCAGTCAAAGAAGAACACTGAGAGTTAAATGGAAACTTCGGGGGCTAAAAACTCCCGATTTTATGTGCAGCGAGGGTCTGCTGACCTCGGTGTATTTTTGTCATCACTTTCTATATACCATCTCCATACGTGTACCTCACTTACAGAAACTTATATATGAATCGGAAATATGTGCCAACATGGGTTTTGAACCAGTGGTTCTCTGTGTCTGCCTGCCTGTCCTTCCTTTGTTGGTGATGTCACGGCAATGGTGAAGGTAACACCCAGAGTTCCAGTACCAGAATGGCCTCCCTCCCACCATCCCTCGTACATAAGCTTATTACTAAAATTCTGGAAATACCACAAAATATATTTCTTGCTGGTCTGACAAAAAGTTGGTGCAATTTTTATTCTTTTGTACTGGACAGTTGTTGACTGTTGTCATTTTTTAAAATCTGACAATGTAAGGGAAAAAGAGGTGAGTGTCCCTGACTAAACAGTTAGGTATTGCATATTTTAAAAATTCTTGCAGCTCACTGGTTGAAAATCACTGCAGTAAGTCAATGAAATATTTGCACTTGCCATTCTTGAGGGAGGATATTTTAATATTAAAAGTCATCTATAAATGTTTCCACAATTCATAGAGGGGATTTCATACACTTTTTAAAAGAGGTAAAATTTCCTGGATAATAAGAAAGAAAAATTGAGAACAAATTCGATAGTACTGATTCAGTTCTAAAGGGATAAAAGTCACGGAGAATGAGCAGAATAATTTTCTTAGAACAATTACCTATAAATTGACTGATCACACTGAAATAAATTATGATCAATTGGTAAGAGATTCTGGGCCCCTCTTGAGATTCACCATATCCCCTGGCTATGAATTACTATGCATATTTGCAGCTCTATTAAACTTCCTTGAAATCTGGGGCTCTGATTCATTCATTTCTGAGTCCACCTTTACTTGTCTTCTCCAACTGGCTTGATGAATTTTTAAATAAATAAATTTATTATTCCTATATCTGAGGCAAAGTCTACCATGAAGATTCCTCTAATATATCCTCAAATTTAAAAACTAAATTACTATTAACTGGACACAATTTTTCTGCTGCCTTGGTCAATCATAAATATTTACTTTTATAATACAACAGTTCTGAAGTAAGACAAAACCCAACGCAGTAAAGTTCAAATCCCCCAGTGGGAACACAATAGATCTCATTTTCAATAATGTTTCTTGTTCTTTCAGCTGTGGGTTAGGAAGGATTATATTAAATGTTTAAGTTTCCCAAATAAGGAAACGCATTAATGAAGGAAGTTTCTATTTTCCAGTAAGTTCTAACAGATGGCTTCCAAACACATACCATAGATTTAAATGTATAATTTCACCCTATAAATATGCTGTAAAACATTAAAAATAGATTATAGCACATATGCCTTATGGGGCAAATGAAAAGATAAAAGGAATTTTGTAATGGTTAAGCTCCTCATTAAGAGATAATGCTTGTTTACAACTATGTGTCCCTTTTAATAGAATTAATGGATTAAATGCAATAGCTTTTTAAATAACACTTAAGACTATTTCCTTAATTTACATCTTAATATCCTAACAGAGTGTAAGAGGAACAGTTTTCCCTTTAACCAAATAATTTTTGTGACAGTTTATAGTTTTTGAATTTTAATTTTTTTCCCTTTCTACCTCATTATAAATAACCAAGTTATATTCAAACACTAGGAGAGTTAATTAATTATTGTATTATATTAGGTAAGAAATGCAAAAAGATAAAATTTGGCAAAGAGAAATGTCAACTATCTTTGAAGAAATTTTTCTATGTAAGATGTCTTTCTTTGTTGAATTCTCTCTTAGAGCCGTCATTCTTGATGGTTTTATAGACCTAACTTATTATAGTTTAAATGTGTTGTCTACTGGAAAGTGAGCTGAGAAATCAATCAGCTATTCTGTATGTTCCTATTGTACTTCATAGTTCTCACCACAATTGCCTTTAGTATTAACTTAGATTCATGTGAGGATGAAATGAAGTTAGAAGGTGGCACCTGACCAAGGAAGAGACTCAGGACATGAGAGAAGTGTGTCTGACACAGAGCAAGTACTAAACATCTTTTATACTGAAATCACGAAGAAGGTGTACTTGATGAATGCCCTTATAAACAAAGCCAACCACAACTGGACCTTTGCTTCAGGAGTTCATATTTATATTTATTTATTGATAATATGCAAAACGACCTAGAGATGGTGCTAGCACTACTTCGGGATGGAGGCCCAACTTAGCTGGGAAACACTCGGAACAAGCTGCTTCTTCAAAGAGGACAGTAAAAATCACAGGCGAAGACAGCAAATGTGTTCCCAAGCCTGGTGGGTCCCACTGAATGAAAGAAAAGCTTTGTTTTAAATAAGTTCGTAAAT
Source organism: Tonatia bakeri (assembly GCA_004024845.1). Classification (NCBI taxonomy): domain Eukaryota; kingdom Metazoa; phylum Chordata; class Mammalia; order Chiroptera; family Phyllostomidae; genus Tonatia; species Tonatia bakeri. Next base: position 180,642 of record PVIA01003047.1, on the reverse strand, counting down.
AAAAAACTATGGAGAGAGTTCTCCATGCTCCATGCCTCCTACTTCTCCCGTATACTTGTGACCCCACTCCCACACACGGTCAGCCGCAGCTCACACCACAGTCACCAATGACCTTCAAGTTTCGAGTCTGACGGACAATTCTCAGTTCTCACCTTATCTGACCCATGACCTGCAGCATCAGACACAGATCGCTCTCTCTTTCTTGAGCCATGGGCATCGCTTGCTCTCCAGACACTCCGTGCTTTCGGTTTCTCTTCCACTACCCAGGCTGTACTGCCCAGGCTCCTACGTACCTTCCCGCTGTGCTGATCGCTCTTGAGCTTTTCTCTTCTCCATTCTCTTGGCAACCTCATTCGCCTCCTTAAGACTCTGGGATTTATATCTTTAAATCAAATCTCTACCCAGATTCTTAAATCCAACTGCCACTCGACATATGTCTCACAGGCACCTCAAACTTAAGATAAAAAAAATACACCTCCCTCCAAACCTGCAGCAGTCTTCCTCATCTCAGTTCCCAGCAACCCGCTGCTTCCAGCTGCTGAAGCTCAAGCCTCGGAGTGACTTGGTTCTCCCTCACACCCCACATCAGCAAGTCCAAGCCACTCTACTCCCACAGTCTAGCCAGAACTTGCTTGCTTCCCACCATCTCCATAGTTACGTCACATTCAAGCAATCCCCAAATGAATTACTGCAAGTGTCCCAACAGGTTTCCATACCTCTTCCCTGGTCTTCTAGTGTCACATGGCAGCCAGGGTAATACTGTGACACATGAAACATGTCATTTAATTGTTCAAAAGGTAAGATATCTTACCAATACCTGCCTAAGTCATCGAGAAAACAGCTCAAATCCTAGTAATGGGCTACAAGGGCCTACATGAAAGTAAGGCCCTACTGATCACTGATCGCACTGCCTACTCAGCTAACCTCCCCACTTAGTCTGCCCCAGCCATGGTGGTCTCCTTAATGATTCCGGAACTGTCCCAGAGGAGTGGCATGTCACTCCTACTTTGGGCGTCTGCAGGTGCTCTTCACTCTGCCTGGGACACCCTGCTCCCGAGGGGGCACACCTGTCTCCCTCCCCTCCACCCGAAGGCTGCTCCCACATCAACTTCCCAGGAAGGCCTCTACAACCAGCTTTTCTAAAGCAATGCATGTGCACACATACAGAGCAGTCTCTAGCACCTGTTCTAACATATCTTTTTTTTTTTTTTTTTTGGTCCCTTAGACGAGAACTGGAGGCAGCTTCTACTGAATCAGGAAAGCCAATTTTTAAATTTGCAGGAATTTTCCAAATTGTTTGTTGAAATGCAGTCATTATTGAAATTACTTTCTATAACCTTAAATTGATTAATTACCTTTAAAAGGTAATAAATACTAAAAACTTCTTGTTTTGCTTTTTTAATCATCTCACTACATTGTATTCTATCAGTATGGTGAAAATACTATGTTAACTGTGTAGTACTTGGCACCTTTTCCCCAGCTCACATTCAGTAGCATCACATCTGTGGCTCGAAACTGGTCTTGGTGGGAATACTTACACCGCAGAAATCAGCAGGCGCTAGAAATTGGGGCCTTTCTCCCCCTTCCCCAAAGAGAGCCAGTTATTAACATTTACCATCACCAGCACAGTGCTAACTGTCTGTCTGACTGTATCATGCTGTAGCTCAGCACCTAACACAGCGCCTGGCACGCGGCAGACACTAAAGTATTGAAGGGCTTAGAGAATAAATTTCTCTGAAACTCACTTGCAAAAGTTTACTGAGAAGACAAAAACTGCAAAACTATATAATGCATTCGCATTGACAAGTCATATACAGTTTTATATGGTATTCTATTAAATGACACATTAATTCAAACACATCTTATAAAATGATGATAAAACTTAGCTACAGCTGGCATTTTTCCAAACAAATAATCATACTTCTCAAATTAATATATTCTTTCCTCAGAGTTTTGCATTTCAGCAAATTTATCAAGGGTTTTCAGGAACAGCTATAAAGGACACATGGCCAAAACCAAGGGGGGTGGGGTTAGAAGTGGGAGGTGGGGATGGCTGGGGCAGGGGAGAAAATGGAGACAACTTGAACAGCAATAAAAAAAAGATAAAAAAATAAAAATAATAATAAAAAGGCTTTTAAAAAAATTAAAGTGTATGATTTTAGTTAAAGATCTGTGACAATTAACTATTAGGGAAAATAATTTTAACTGCTGGAATGCTTCATCTTTGAAGCACTGGAAGCTGTAAGCAAAGACAATAAATGCATCATTAACCCACAACAAGCAAAATCAACACTTTTCAAAGGCAATAAATAGTAAATTGTCCTCTTACTTAGTTGTTTAAATGACCATGGACTCTCTCTTCTTACCAACTGCAAGGAGTAAGCCGCACAAAAACAAGATAAAACAGGATGGATAACTCGTCAGAGAAAGGAAATGTATCAATCTTTAGAAAGTCCCTGGGCCACAGTCCAATAATGTGTATCTTGTGAGAAGTAAGCAGACTTACAAAGATCCCTTAAAACAAAACTGTAACACATGGTCACTTGCAGCACACGTAGCCCTGAAAAACTTCAAATTTGCAACAAGCCCATCTCACTCAGTGCAAGGTGTAATATTTACAAATATTTTTAAATCATCCAATATGTTATACTTGTGAGAAAATTTAACTTGATGGACAACAATAATAGACTTCGTATGGTTCCTACTAGACCTTGCACTGGTTGGAAAAAAATCTTTCAATAGACATTTTACAAACTAATAAGAACTTACAAAGCACTGTTATTGTAAATTAAGCAAACTGCTAAAATCCTTTTAAACCTGAAGACAAACCTGCAAGGCAGATATTATTGCTCCCACTTTAAACATGAAAGAAAACTGAACTTCAGTGGCTTATCCAGGACCACACAGTAAGGTGGGAACCTCAGTCCCAAATTTTGGCTCCGAATTCTCCCCTCTCTTCCCATTATACTCCACTGAGTCTGCAAATGTACTTCACACACCAGTTTTTAAACTTCATTTGCCTTGACCTCACTCTACTGCTGCCTGGCTTGCCCCTCCTCTCTGCATCCTGTCTTGCAAAGATGGCAAACACACTCTCAAGCAAAGCAATTTTCATGCAGAGCTCAACAGTAAAAACTAAGACCCCCTCCCCCAACCCTGTGGCAAGCCTTCCTTGCTCCCACCGCTGGCAGGTTTTGTGACAATGGCCAGTGTAACCGGCCTCACTTCATTTCCAGCAGGACAGCAGGTGACTCACTGACAGCAGCAGCAACTTTTCTAACTTCCACTTGAAAAGAGGTGTATTTTGTCGTAAGAGCAAGTGCGTGATGATATTCCAGTTCCAGTCCTGACGACGGAATCACAAACTCGCGTGAGAGCAACAGAGAATGGATTCGGTTACAGGACAACCGAAGGACTACAGGGGGAAAGCAGTCTTCAAAAGCACTACAGTCATGTGGTCTGAGGTGGGAATGAGAAAGCGTGACGAGAGATGACGCAGCCGCCTGCCCACACTTCCCCAGAAACCACAGCAGCATCAGATCAAGGACACCCTCTTTAGCACAGTATTAAACTTGGTCATTTTTTAGTTCTATGAGCAATATTGTCATTCTTGCAGATATCGAATACACAACCCTGCTTAAAAAAATGTGATGCCTGCCTACATTAAGAGCTTTATTTGGTCCCAGCCCGGGGAAAGCTGTTGAGAGTTTACTATGCCATGCCATTGTTTTACAGATGTGTTTCCATGAATGGTCTGATTGGTATAAAATTAAATTTTACATTTATAGTTACAATTTACACAGTAATGAAAATTGAGTATCTAAAGACCTTCACCTGATACAGTATTTTAAAAAAGATTTTATTTATTTATCCTTAGCGAGAGAGGGAGAAACATAGGAGAGAAACATCAATGTGTGAAACACTGGTTGCCTCATCCATGCCCTGCAGCTGGGGACCTGGCCTGCAACCCAGGCATGTGCTCTGACCGGGAATTGAACCAGCAATCTTTCCATTCGTGGGCTAATGCTCAATCCACTGAGCGATACCAGCCAGAGCTGATATAGTATTTTAATACAATACCATAAAACTACCTGCATGCCCGTATTTTAAACGTGATCTTGATGTTATTATTAATTACCTGCAAATGGTTTTATAATTTCCTAGAATAACTCATTTTGAAGATCTAATGTCTACATTGGCAATAAGGTGAAAACTACATGTCTGACTTCGTAATCATCCAGAAAAATTAAAATCCCTGGCCTTCCATTACATCTCATTGTAAAAACTGGAGTTTCCATGCCTATTTCTGATGTCAAAATAAATTACCATAATAGTCTCATAACTAAGAAAACATACATCCAATTACACAGAATCTTTAACGTGGTAAATGATTTGAACGTTTCCATGAAAATAATGTAAACTCTGTAGTGTGTAAAATTCTAAGAGTGCCGATAGTGTGTGGCAGACACACAATAAACGATGATTATGTACAGGGTGCGGCAAAAGTAATGCCTGCTTGAGTGTGGCTGGTAGGGTAGTAAGATAGGTGTAATAATTTACAGTTTTACTTCGAATATTTCACCTAAAATCTCACATGGTGTGCTTGAGTGCGATATTGTTGTGTTACAGAATTTCATGCTTATAATTTTGTACTAAAAGATTCTGTAATAAAAAAGGGGCATTATTTGTGCTGGACCCTGTATTTTTTTAATGTTGAAAACCCTTGACTATCTATAATTCCGGCAAACAGACACTTGAAATAACCAATGTTTTGCTAGTATCCACGTTGCTATGAGAATTTATTGTTAAAAAGCAGCTTTTTCAGTGTGTCATGGGACCAGAATAGTGCGGGCCAGCACTCCATGTCCTCCAACGTTGGGGCCCACTACTCCATCACTCTGACCTGCCAGCTACTCCTGAAACCCCACGGGGTCTCCCCAGGGTTGGCTGTCCCCAGCTCTGAGTTACTCAGACGTTCATTCCCTGGCTGGCCACGGCCACTCGGGGTGGTTTGACGCTGTCACCGTGCCTGAGCACACCTGTTATGCAAAATAATCTTCAGTGTCCCCTCTGAGCTCCCGTGCTCAGTTGTCAGGGTTCCCACTCACCTGACGCCCAAACCTGAGCAAGGTAAGAATAAACTCTTCTGGAAAACCCTGAACCCTTTACTCTCTATCTAACCAACAAATAATGTTGTTTTACAATGATGCTCTCAGGCTGTAAGATCCTACAACACTTTCCAAATAATTTTTCTTGATGTAGCTTATAAGGATCTTTTGCTTTCATGTAACTGAACTATCAATGCTTATAGTAAATGTGAGTTGTACTACATTTACGAAAAAGTTTTATAGCATACACTTTCACAAATTCTTACTCTTTGACCTCACAATCACTTTTTAAAAAATTTTGGAGTCCACTGAAGGGTGAGAATTCAGATGAAGATTTAAGTACTAATATGCACATTATATGAGTTGTATGAGGAAAAAACCCAACATGAGGCAATAAAAGTTAAACATACTATGATATAGGCTATAGTGAGCTTTTTCAAGCACTAAAAATATTTCCCATATTAGAAATGCTTACAGTATGGTGACTGAAAAGAAAGAACTGTAATATAAAACACGATCACACTTATATTCAATGTATGTGGGTTAGTACACACACACAAAGACAGGGAGGATGTAATACTTACATATTATAGTGAGCACTTACTGTTTTATACCCTCTTTCAACGGGAAAATCAGATTATTTCGTTTCTGGGAAGCCATGACACATGTAAATGTACTTTAAATTTTCTGTACACAAACTTCTATGAGACACTGTCTTAATGTGAGTGCCAGTTCTTATGGAATATAAGAGAAAATACTACCTTATACATTTTTACAAAAAGGTAGGATGGGAAAATTAGTATAGTTTCACATATAAAGTATCACTTAGAATTGTGAGAAATAAGAGTCAATAAATATGTGTGAAATTATCTCTTTTCAAATAGTTGTATGAGGCAAAATTTTATAATTAGCCAAAATTATACTTAGAACTACACAGGTGTTTGATCACCCCAATTCAATGGTTTTTTTACTAGTATTTTTAAAGGAAATTCATAGTTTTATTAATGCTTAAGAATTTATTGACCTGAGACACTAGGAATTCAATCTATGTAATTAGGTTCTCATAAAAGACAGCTATTTGAGTGGGGGAAAAATACTTTAAAATGTTCTAGTTATAGAAATTAATACTAGCTTATTAGTTTCATCAGAATTGCAGTGGTCCGACCAAGTATAACTAGACCATGTAGCTTTGAACCTATTTTGAGCGTTAAGAAACTACAGAAAAAGATAAAGTTGTCAGGATTATAATGAAGATGCAGAGAGAGTTGGGGATTTGAGGACGATCAACAGAAACAAGGCAAACGATAACCTCAAAGGGAAAGGTATTTAGTTTTATTTGTCTTTGAAAGCTACATTATATATCATTTAGGCATTATTTCAAATGCATGTACAAGTGAAGAGGTGTTGTGAAAAATGAAAACCTGATAGATCTGTAGAAAAAGCAAAAAACAAAAAAAGTGAAATGATATCTCGTATTTCCAAAAGTCCTCAATCTCCAGGTTTTAAAAAGACATTTTATAATTTAAAACATCTCCATTTGTTTCCATTTCACAAATTTCTCACTGACAACTGCTACACAGCTCTCATGAGATCAAATCTAAACCCCAGCCCCGGTCACAACCAGCTGGTGAGACCAGCACAGACCACCACCCTGTTACCACCCCACACAACAGTGCGGCGTCAACCAGAGAAAGCACCGCAACTCGGAGAAAGATCAGCTATCGTTAGTTGGATGAAGAATCACCCTACCTGCTTTAATACCAACTGTAGAACCCTTTTTTTCTTTTTAATTGCCACATGCTGGCAAATTAAAACCAAGGCAAAATACCTGTGGTGATTCTCTAGTACCAGCACCACGAGGCCCGCTGCTGTGACTAGGCAGTGAGTGTGGAAGTGTGTGTGCAAGCAGAACGTCATGACGTGTGATGTACAGTAAGTGCATGAGACCCAGGTGTCTCTTGTTATAGTGGTGGTGGATGTTGCACATGTGTGGCTGCCTCTATCAAGCATGCTATAGTATGAAAAAGGTGAGATCAAAACGGATTTAAACTAAACACTAGATCATTCAGGCACCAGAGAGAGAGAATGCAGACTCCTGCAGTTGCTGTTAATCAAACAAGCTTGCAGCAAATGGGAAAGGGAGTTTTCCCCCATGAAAATGTCAATAAAGACTCCCCCGTCCTATGTAATAATCAGAGCAAATGAGTGACTACCCTTTCATACAGTCAAAGGTGAGTCCTTACAGTAGTGGGAGGTACCTAAGACCTTGTTTTGTTTTGTCTGTTAGGTAGGAGATACACATATATGTGTATATATTAGCTTGGCTGCATTTAATCAAGATTCTGTAAATTTTGGTTTTCTTAAATCATACCACTGTCAACAAGTTCATGAATAAGTTTGATTCTCAAAAATATACTTAATTTTTAACTTATTATTCGGTTTGGATGTGAAATCTAACCAGCAAGAACATGGGACCCAGGCTGTCATAAGAACTACAGATGTTGAATTTTTTAAATATATTTTTTTCAAAGTGTCTATATCAGCTTTATGTAAAGCTTCCAGTTTGCCAGCGTTGGCATTTGCAGCTCAGAGAGTTCTTTAGAAAAGAGTTGGTCGCACACTGCTAGAAGCTGGTGCAGGCAAAGGCTGTGGTCTCCACTGTTTTTACTGTTTGAGGATGCAAGCTGCCAGTCTTCTAAAGACTGGAGCTTCTCACGTATTTTCTCCAGCTTGAAGGACTGTACACTAAGTGTTTATGTAACATACAGATGTGGAATACACTTAGAATAAGGATAGACAAAGTGAAACTTTTTGATGGGGACGCTTCACTGCCACTGACAACGTCTCCCTTTCCTGAAGGGAGTGTGCACCACAGAGCAGAGATACCCTACTGTCTAACACTGGCAACTGTCCACTGTTCCATTTTTCTGAGAAAGTACCTGCCCTATAAATTAAGGAACGGCAAAAGTGATCAGAAGAAGTAAAAGCTCAGTAACATAAGTTTTAGTAAGACCACCAAATTACATTAAATTTACAAAACTTAAATGGACTTAAAATACCTGGACATACAGGTATGTCTTTTCAGACATACAGCAGGACCTTGAATGACATCATTTTGTTATGACCTTGATGAGAAGCTATAGGAACTTAACTCCTGTTCATATCAGTTAGCCTGTGGTAAAATTGGGCTCATTATGCATCATTTTTCTTAAAGTCACAGAACCTGTAGATGACGTTAAGTGGGGGCTTACTGTACCTTCTAAAACAAGGCCACAGTTGAGTAAGAATTATTTTTGATAACTCAGTTCTAGCTTGTCAAATCTACATGAAGAGAAGCTACATAATGGGAAAACATTAAAATTAAAGCGAAAACAAATGTCAGTGAGGGTGGGGCAGTAATCTTCAACATCAGTACAGCTCAACAGGGATATAAATAAATGAGAATACCTAATTTCCTCAACTCTAAGTCGTGATCAATGGTCAGATGCAGATCTATTTCAGAAATGTTTCAAATGTGGACAGGAGAAAAAGTATATTTTAAAATTAAGGATCTGTAGTTAATTTAGGACATATGAATCTTCCAGTTCAAGCTCAACTTTGTGAAGCCCCAATCTAAAACAAAACAAAACAAAAACAATAAATGTTCTAATCATGGACTCTTCGAACTCACCACAGTGGTTCCTTAGAGTACTATGGGATCCCAGGTGCTGCTGCTGTGGCAAAAGACACTTTCCTGTGTCTGCAGTCTGGTGCGCCTCCCAGCACACTGTGATGACCTTCCGTACTCAGCTGGTGACTCCGGTGCACTGCGGCTCCCCAAGTGCCTTCTGCGACACCCTCCTGATGATTTTACCAAACGGACTGGGTTTGACCACAGAGAGCGACAGGAGTGGATGGCTATGCCTGGATAAGGGACGGGTTTGTGTGCTCTGTGATGGAAGCCAGATAAAACCAGTTCTTGATACTATTTGGTATGTTAGCATCACCACCCTGGGATGAAACCGCTCGGGCTCATCGCTCAGCACAGGTGTTACCCACTAGACTTCCCATTTCCTCTCCATTTCCTTCCTACATGCCCCTCACACACACTCTTACCCCCATGCAGAGCTGCACCGCTGAGCCACACATTAAAGACAATGCATTTTCCCATCCCCAGCCTCTAAAGCACCTTCCTTCTGGGGGGATTCTGGTCCCTGCAGTTGTCCTTTCTTGCTTTCACGCCATGCCCCAGCTTGTCCTTTTCCAGAGACAATAGTGGGGCCCCATGACGACCGGTTTTTGCTTCAACACTGGCTTCCTGCCAGGGCTCTGCCACTTGAAGCCAGGGCTGCATTTGCTGCAGAAATGACTGAAGTGATGAGGAAAGAGGTGGCAGCAGCTGTGGGAGGAATGAATTGTTCTACTTTCGTTCCTGCCTGTGGCAACATCAGCCTGCACAGAGCAGTGGCATTCAGGGGCTGCAGATGGGAAGGTTCTTTCCCACTGTAGGAGGAGGGGAGGAGTCAAAGCCAGGAGAATCAGCACGGGAAGGAACCTATGCTAAGGAAAGAGAAACGCTCCTGTGGCACAAAACAGACCTGCTGCCCACCTAACACTCTACCATCTCTCCCTGTTGCAAGGTGGACACATCATATGTGTCAAAGGGAGAAAAGATACAAAGCCACAGCCCTGCCTTTGAAGTTGATCCTTCCGTCTTCCCTTGTCTTCCTTTGCCAAAGAAACAGGAATGACGACCAAGTTTGGGCAGTGTAAAGGAAATGTGAGTAGATCCTCCTCCCTCTCCAAAAAAAGAAAAAGGAAAAAAAAAAAAAGAAAGAAAAAGGCTTCTCTCCAGTATGTAATGGCAACCATGCCACTTGTTCTAAATTTTTAGGAGTTATCTACCCAGCTAATCCAGATTCAAAAATTCATATCCTGTAGTCTGAACGATAAGGAAGGCATCGTTGATTCAGAACTATATTCGATTCTCTATTTACAAAGGGATGAAACTTAAAACAGGTTAACTGCCACTAGTGAACCAGAGGCTGTGCAGGCTCATGGAATTTACCCAAGGCTTCGCAATCAATAAATGGGGAGACGTAATTCTAACCCTGGGTTTTCTGATCACAGATGAATCTCGGTTATTTCCAAATCCTCCTTTGGCACATAATCCCAACTAGTCTCCAGTGACACTTCTGCCCGATTTCTTGATGGTACGATTAGTTTTTGCGTTCTCCCCTTTCATTCACAGCACCTAGAGAAGTTCTAAACCACCCGATTTAGGAAAGACCAGGCACTAAGGTGATGGGATGAAGGTCTATCAGAGGCCAAAACTGCAAACACCTTCGGGGGCCTCGTCACGTAAAGGGGACCGGGCCTGGGTGAGTGGGGGAACCCGGCCCAAGGTCCACGTCCCATGTCCGACCCTGACACAGGCAGGACTCTCTCCTTCACCGCCTCCAGGTCCTGCATCTTTCGTTTCTAAAACTCCATGTCCCTTTCTTCCACAATATTAACTTAAGGTTGCAAGAGATTTCTCGGTTAAATAGTAATATTTTAAGTAAAATAAAAAGGAAGTCGTAAGACAACTTCTATTTGCTGAACACCCCACCATGTACCAGATAGCACTAGTAGATTTATATAAGTTGGGCTCAAACGACTCCTGACAAACTATAAAACCTTCTACATCCCACAGGTAAGAAAACTGAGGTTGAGAAAGTCCCAAGGTCATGAAAACTGAATTTGAATTCTGACCAATTTCAAAGACAATAATTCATTTAACAAGGGGAATACTAAAATTAAATTAAATTTAAAGATTAATATTCAAAATACTGAGAGATTCTTAAATGAGTTTTGATCTTTAAACTGGAAAAACTTTTACTTAACTGTTTAGTCTAACTTGATACCTAAGTCATAAATTCGTGCTTCATGTCTTTTTACTCTGTGATTACCTGTGACCTTTACATGCCTGGCTACCGGTCACCTCTCACCTGTTCGACTGGCCAGGGAGACTGTGTGCCAGCCATGTCAACATTTCTGCCATTCTAATTGGAAAGTTTTAAAAATGGGTGATTTAGGTGAAAATTCAATGGCAAGTTTCTAAAGTTAATCTCTCCTTATCCAGAAAATATTACAGTCTTAATGTAAGTGGAAAACATTAATATGCCTCTTAGCACCGACAGGTGCTTTTTGTCTTCATGAAACTTGGCAAATATTAGCTAATTAATCCTAGTGAAATCCCCACAATACGCATAAGGTCAGACTCCTTCTCAACAGGCATTTATAAACTAGACACGTTGCGGTTTCAGAATGGACGAGGCCTCCAGTTCACAAACATGATGAAACACAGCCTCAGATCACAGCTGGCTCTAGCTCATCAGTGAAGAAGCCGGTGTTTTACAAGGCTCCCCTGGATGACCCCTGCCTCCTCTCTCGTGGCATCCAGAACAATTCCCTTAGTGTTCCAAGCAGACACGACCCAGCTTAGACAATGAACTACTCATTTTTATTGCACATCCTCTTTTATAGCTTGTTAATAATATTTTTCCCTCTGATTTTGGAAAACAAAGATTGAAGAGGAAGCCACATGCTTTCCCCCCTCAAATCTAAGCTTCAGTCATATGTGCACACTCATGCTAAACACCAGACACTTCTACTCTATTTGACTTTATATTCAAAGGTTCTCTCGTAGGATATGCACATAAATGAGACGTATAATTGGTCAAAACAAAGTAGATCTAATCCTAATCTTTGGCATTCATAAAGTTTCTCCATAGATGTGAAAAAGAAAAAAAAAACTCAGGTAATTTTGCTAGTAGCATAATGTTTTGGAATTTTCTTCTCATAAGAAATTGAAATTAAGAACAATCTGACAGTAACCAGAGGGGAGGTGGGAGGGGATAATGGGGGGAGGGGGGAAAGGTTTTGAGGGACATCCATAAAGGACACGTGGACAAAACCAAAAGGGCGGTGGGGTCAGGGGAGGGAGGTGGGGACGGCTGGGGTGGGAGGGGAGTGGTGGAGGGAAAATGCAGACAACTGTACTTGAACAACAATAAAATAATTAAAAAAGAAAAAAAGATGGGTTAAAAAACCTGAAATAATTGTGAAAAAGAGACTGCCCAAACACAAAAAGAATCAGTCAAAGGTTTAGGCAAGTCTCCTCCTCATGGGCTGACCACACGCACAAGCACAAGGGGGCCCCGTAGAGGTGACCACATCTTTTATGTGGACGTGTTACCTTTAAAGACCAAGGCAACTCTCCTCATTCAAAAAATAAATTTATGACAGTTAGAAAGCTTTTACACATAAAGGTATTTCCAGGATGAAAGTTCCATAAAGGACACTACCTACGAAGCCTCTAAGTAATAGTTTAAACTTGTTTTTCTTCCACACTTACACAAAACTCCTAGGACTATAAAAAACTGCCCTTTTCATAAATATATAGAGATACACATTGACTTTAGAAACAAAAGAAGCTAAATAGCAAGAGGAGTGTCAACAATGAGAAGAGAGATGATAATATTGATCTATTCTGATATTCTACATCCAGGTGAAGAAAGGAGTGAGAAAATGAAATGACGTTTTTCAGAGGAGAGATGACTGTCACGAGTAAAACTGTCAACTGTCACCTTGGGGCTCACCCAGTCTCCCCACAGCCCCATTTCATGAGGCTGGAGAGCTGGGGTACACATATCTGCTTTGCTCATAGCTGTTAAAGAAAAACGTGAAATTTTGATGGTTTGTAATAGTCTCAGAAGGAAATTTAAAGGAACTGTCCTGTGAACTTTGGGTTGGAAAGAATGATTCAAGTCTGTCACTACAACCAGGAATGATAAAGGTTGATAGCTATTATTACTTTTCTTAAAAAGTATGTTAGCCCTGGCCATGTGGCTCAGTTGGTTGGAGTATCATCCCATGCACCAAAAGGTTGCTGCTTCAATTCCCAGTTAGGGCACGTGCCTAGGTTGCAGGTTTGATCCCTGACTGGGCACATACAGGAGGCAACCAACTGATGTTTCTCTCTCTCTCTCCTTTCCCCTCTCTCTAAAAATCAATGGAAATGTGCCCTCAACTGAGCACTAATAAATAAGTTAATTACAAACAATAAAAAGCACTTTTAAAATATTGCTAGCTTATAAGTTTGAAAATAGTATAAATGCAACATATTGTGCTAATTAAAGTCCAAGTCCAAGCCCTTTCCAATCTGAAGAAACAGGAAATCCAAAAGGTTAAAAAAAAACCCTATTAAATGATGTTGTGGTGATGATTACATGTCTTTGAACTTACTAAAAATGACTAAATTGTTCACTTTAAATTGGTAAACTGTATGGTATGTGAATCATACTGCAATAAAACTCTGCAAAAAGAAAAGAGAAAGGAAAGAAAGGAAGATAGATGGTCAGTAACTCTATGCAAGTGGATAATCATGGCAAGAAAAAACCACCACAAATAAAAGTAACTACTTTTTGCCCAGGAGTGCGACATCCGTGACGCCTGCCACCGCTGAAGTGAACTGACTTGCTCTTTCAGGAGGCCAAACACACATTTTAATGTTTTAACCACGATAAGCTTTGAGATAGAATTCCACTGAGAATGGCTTTTTCTTAATACTTAGGTGATATCTACCAGAAAATATATATCCTTCCATTTATCGAGTTTCTAAGAATATATACACAAATATTTGTTATCTGTAGTTATGTACGAGACATTTGTTTTTCTGATTTGTATCAAAATTCCTGTATTATATGCTAAAAGACTGTCCTTATTATGCCAACATCTATGGCAAAATATCTTGGTCAAAACATCATGTGTCCCCATCAGGCCTGAGACAGTGTGGCCACCTGACTTGAAAGCCTTGCTCCTCACGCAGGGACACCGGTCACCCCAAGGGCAAGTGGCGCAGCAGAGTGTTTGTCGGAAGAGACCAGGGAACACAGTGGCATGCCTTCATGGAGTGACAAGTTTATTCAATTTGGGAGAAAGCTTGAATTCTTTCCCAATGGGTTGTTTGTATATATTTGGGTTTCTTCCTTTTTTGTTTTTGGACATAGAGGTACAAGTAAAATCTATAGAAACATCCTCTTCCATATGAACTAATATTGTATATCTTTCATGAAAAAGAAAACTCTCAGGGTTACAAAAAACATTATGTGCTACTAAAAAACAGAAAAGTTGGCATTTTTGTATTTTCAGTGGCTACCCAGTATCTAGTCTCCCACCTTGGTAAAATAATTCTACCTTTAGACTGGGCACCCTGCTGTCTACCCAAAGAACTACATTTCCCAGTGTCCTTTACAGCTAGAAGAGACCATGTGATTAAGTTGTAGACAATTAGATATGAGCTGAACTCTTCCATGGAACTTCCAGAAAATCTTAAAATTCCTTAGTGAGAGTAGAATTAAGACTTGAGAGGACCATGAATCTCTCCCGGAGCCTCTGATAAGCACGTGGGATCACCATGATGGCCCTAGCCAGCCACCTCTGAGGCTCTTTTACATGAGAGAGAGAGCTTATTCAGACTACTATTTGTGTGTGTGTACAGCTCAAGTTAAATCCAACTGATAACGAATCAGGAAAGGCACGGCAGTTATTAGTGTGAAAGCTGCATCAGAGTGAAACAGGTGTGTTTCTGCTGCAGGAAAAGATGGGGCCCAGGCCAAGCCCACACTGGACCAGTCCTAGTCCACACTGGTCCTAAGATGCCCACACAGCTAACTTGCTTTGAAAAAATGAGTAGAAACCAGTGTCATGTTCCTGTGTCGGACTTTACATTTTAAAAATCAAAATTATTTAAAATTTATTATCAATGGAGAATAGGGCTTGATAATTAGAAAACAGAAAGTGTGAAGCTGAAACAGAGGAGAATAGCCAAACTTGTCAAGTGGACTCGAACTGTCACGACTGACCCGAGCCCAGAGGTCACACAGCCCCAGGAAAACTATCTACAGTGTCGGAACCCTTCAGGGAGAAAATGGGAGGGGGCTGGATGTCTAGAAAGCACAAAGCACATGAAAGTGTGCTTCCATTACCCTTCGAGGACAATGCCAGAATGCACAGAGACAGGGAAGAGCACATAATGGAAACTTTGACATGGATGTGACCATAATTTGTTCTAGATAACAAAGAAAAGAAGCAACCAACCTAAAAGGGGAAAAATGCACCCTGGGTGATCAAACAGATGTTTGTCCTGAATGGGTAAGTTAGTTGGCTGGGCTGCCATGAAATGTACCATGAACTGAGTGGCCTGAACAACGGAAACTGACTGAAGGAGCTACATCCCAGACCAAGGTGCCATCGGTGTTGGTGCCTTCCGAGTGCTGGGGAAGAGAATGTGTTCCAGGCCTCTGCCCTAGCGTCTGGGGGTTTCCTGGCGACCTCTGTTTTCCTTGGCTTTTGCTGCATCACTGTGATCTCTGCCTCCAACTCTTCACATGGGTGTGTGTGCACACACACAGGCACTTGTCTGCTTTCCTCACTTTATAAGGGCACCAGTCATGTTAGATTAGGGGCCCAGCCTATTCCTGGATGAATTCATCTTAACTAATTACACCTGTGATGACTATTTCCAAAAGAAGTCATATTTTGAAGTACTGTGGGGTTGAGACTACAGTATGTGAATTCTGGTGGGACACAATTCAACCCATAACAACTGGTAAGAGAGAAAGGTTAATCGCTTTCTTTCCCCACTACACACGGGTGGGAGCGAGTGGATGTTGACACCTGGAACATTTAGGTGGTCCAGGTTTTTGCCTGGTTTTCATTTGCATTTATTTTCCATGTCTGTGAAATGTGAACTTACTGTGTTGGATCACAAAAATAACTACAGTAAATAATGGGCCAAAGTTTAGTTAGGTAAAAACTCTTGGTGGCAATAACTAGAGAAAAATTTGAGGAGACGTGCATGAACAGGGCCACATCTCAAACCAGCACAAACACAGGAGTGGCCACCCACGGGAGGGAACAACCACTTGGCCGGACACTGAAGCAGCCACCAACTCAGCCTGGAGCATGGGCTCCTCTCAGCTACCTCAGTGCGCTCAGTGACTTCAGTTAGACTGGAAAATTTTATGAAAAGTAATCATCAGAACTCAAACACTCATCGTTTTAGAAAAACGTGAAATGAACAGGGGAGTAACTCTGAAAGCCTGCCCTACTCACTGTATCCAGTTGTATTCCCCAGAACGTTCCACTTAGTTTTCAGATTCGGTGGTAAAAAGTGCTGTGGCTCTATGGTGCCTAAACATTCATAAAGCAACAAACCAACCAACTTCATAACCAGTAATGCTACTTCTGAGAATTTACCCTAAAGAAATCACAAATAGAGAAAAATGTTTACATACAAAAAAACAGAGAAAAAAGGTTTTGTACAAAAGAATATTCACTGCAGTGTTGCGTGTAACAGCGAAAACATAACAACCAACAATTACCGAGGAAGGAGAGGGCGTGACACCGGGCAGCACTAGGCCCTGGGAACTGGTAACATAGGAGGTTACTGGGCTGTGCGCTGTGTCCCTCCCATGCCAGCTCTTCCCTGGTCGCTGGGCACCACCTGCCCCTCTGCTGCCTCAGGGGCTGGTATCTCCAATAGCCTGACTCCTTCTCACCTGCTGGAAGCCCGTGCCGGAAGAGGGATTAGACCAAGTGCTCTTGTGGGTGGGAACGGAATGGGAAGCAAGCCTTTGGAGCCATAAGATGATGGCCGCACGAGAGACCTATCAAAGCCCAAATCAGGGCAGGCCCAAGGGGAGGGGGTGGCCTCCCAGGAGAAACAGTTACTTGGTGGGTCTATGTGGGCAGAGCCCCGAGATCCAGACGTTGCAGATCTGACAGGTTCCTACGCCTAACAGGGCAAAGAAGATGGAGATCCATCGAATGTTGGAGGACCACAGCGGCTTGGATGATGGGCATGCTGGTGGTGAGTGCAGGAGGACCAGTAACTGCAGGATCTCTGCCAGGCTGTGTAAGCCCCTCCCCCGCCACCCCCCTCCCCCCTTGGCGCCAGTCCTGAGAGAGCTACAGTGGAGAAAATGGATGTCCCTGCCCTAACCTGGCAGAGCAGTCTCCAATTGAGGGGAAAAAATATCCAACATCCTGGGTTGTGAATTAAGAATCTTACGTATTATGTAACCATTACAATAGTATGAAAACATTGTAAGTATGCCAAGAACTTATTTGTAATATGTTATGGAAAAAGATAAAATATGAAAATACATGAAGTCTGGTAACACATACATATGTTGTTCTTTTGAAGCACATGGAATAAGAAAACCTGTATGGAAATACAGCAAAATGCAGTAGCTGCTGTTTCCTCTTTCTCAGTAACATGGGAAGAGGGGACACTGTTTTTCTGTTCCCTATAATAGGGCTGTATTACTTTTAAATTGGAAAAACAATTTAAAATAAACACATGTGACTAGAATAGTTTTTTCCTTTCAAATCCGATGAAGGCCATCTCTGGTCCGTGGTTATTTTTACAACTGCTGGCTCTCGGTGTCTCCTGTTAATACCGAAGTTACAGTGCAGTGCTTGGTTTACTGGGTTTTGAACAGCTACAGTGCAAAGTAGAAACATTAGGAAGAAAAGATCTTTTATTAAGGTTCTATTTGAAATTTCAAAGATCTTTAAAAATCAGGATTTGCTACTGGTAAGTTCAAACATAATTTATCTGTTTTTATAAAGGATTTGGTCTGAAAAGCTTCAGTTTCAGTGTTGGGTAAATATTTAGGTTTAACTACCTCTTCTTTTAACAACTGAAAGGAAAATTAATGTCAAAAATGCTCCTTTGAATAAGCAGAAATATATGGTACATTTCCAAAATTAAGCTAATATTTCAAGAAAAAAAGTCGGTATTTTCATTAACACACTTTTAATGCAATGATTTCAGTATACAGAGTAAAAATTCATTTTCAATTATTTTTTAATGAGGAAGATGAGTTTAGGGAAGGGTGCTTCTCTTTTTAATTTTGGAAAGCAGCCTAGTGGTGAAGTGCTTATAAAACCCGAATTTGCGTCTTGAATTTCCCGCCAGCTTTGTAACCAACGATACGTTTTCTAAACGGCACACACCTCGTTCTCCCACCTGCGGCACTGGGCTGAGGGAAGACCTGGCGCCACTGAGAGGCCGTGAGATTGAACACTGCGTGTAAAGCACACGGGCACAGAGCGAGCTCCGGCGTCAGACTGCTCTCGCTGGGACTCTCTGGAGTAGCACCTGCTCTCAAAAAGGAAGGCTTTCCCGCCCCGTGGGAACAGCAGAACTACGACGTCACTCACCAAAGTCACTTGCCCTCTAAAATCCCAGGTATTTCGTATAGTAATGACAACCTTAGAAGAAAATAAACTCAGTCATTAACTTGTTCCTCCTTGCTGGTACAATATTCAACACCCTATTACTTGAGAAAGGAATGTCAAATGACGAAATGAGCAGGCCCGGCGCTCCAAAAGTGAAAGCTCTGGTGTAAGAAAAGTATTAAGTCCAGTCAATACGTTTATAGACTAATTATCAAAAATAAAACACTAAGAACTAGATCTTAAATCTTAAAATCGCATCATTTTTATGATGCAAAATTGCAATGTTTTTATGTTTAAATAGTGGCAATGAAGGAGTCTTGCCTATACAGTTTACTTTGCACATGGTATAAAAGCTCTCTCATGATTTGTCTACAATTGGCTTATTCTTGTAGCAACCATGAGCCAAACCTGAATTGTTTCAGAGGAGTTAGGCAGATACAGTAAAGAAGGGTTGGGACAAGGGAGGCCTGATGTTGAAAGGCAACCAACCTCTGGACTCAGCATGAGGGGGCAACACAGAACCGGGGCAAGCGTGGTGACCAAGGGACATGCAAGGATCACCTCAAAAGAAGGCAGGTGCTGCACATGAGGCAGAATTTAAACCCAACAATGCCAGACAGGATGCCCCTGCCCTGCCCCCTTCATAAAGAACCAGTTAGGGACTAAGGTAATTCAAAACAACAGCAAAAAATATGCAGGGGCCAAACAAAACCCTAGGCAGGTCCACAGACAGCAGGAGTGCCCATCTGTGGCCTGTGGTGTGTTCCTGATCGACGCAAACATTTTCAGTAACATCCCTCGTGTTTGAACTGGAAAACTATAATTATTAATAAATTGCATCATATATATCCACACCCATTTTAATATACCCACTTACTTTTTAAGTCAGGAAAAAGTCCCTGTGAACTAGAATGATAACTCACATATTGGTAAGAGAGACACCCCCTAAACACTGCCCATCCACAGCATAGTCCAAGGTCAAACAATAAGCGAAAGTCGACTGAGTAGAAAACATCACAAATTCACATACTACATTCACATGGAAACCTCTGACCCCACCCCACCCCCAAACTTTCCTTCCTCTGGCTGGACATGCTTTGCAATCAGCCTAGGGAAGAGGAGAGTTGCTGAAGAGGGTCCCACTCATAGCAGCAGATTTCACAGCAGGAAAGGAGATGACAGCAAAACTCAGAACGACAGTTACAAGTAACCAAATGCCAGAGCCTGAGATTTTGGGCAATGGGTCATGTTGCCCAATATGACCACAGAGTTGAGAGTACTGCAAGGTCCTTTGCCAAGGGGCTCTTATAAACAGCACAACAGTTCAAATTAGCACTATGAATAATGCACAGCACACACACAACCGTGGCCCTGGGTTCTTCTGACAAAGGTCCTTGATGGTCATTCCATTTCAGAAAGGCACCTGTTTGAGTCAACAAACATTTACAAGGAATCAACTATGGGCAAGGCCTGGGCCACTGCAAATACTTGATAAGCTTTATTTCAAGAACTGATGTATCTTGATAGGTTAAGACATCATCTCTGAAGTGCCTTACAACTCTGAAGTCAGTCTTTTCTTTTAAGGGGCCAAACACTCGAGCTAGCCAGAAGATCAAATTTGAACATTTAGGAGTTCCTAACAGTGGAGATGAGGGGGTTTCTTTTAGTCTTCAAATCAGAATTATAACTATAGACAACAAGTAACTTTAAAAGAACAAGAACAAACCCTGATGCTTGAGGATGTTAGCTATCAGTGAAGTGATCAAAAACAAGTTTGCCCCTCTCAACGGTCACTCAAATAAAGTTCGTCCAGTAACTATGATCAAAACTTCTGTGCAGATGGACTAGGATTTGACAGCGACCCTGCCATCACCGATAGCACAGTCCCTCCTGGGCAATAGTGTCAAGGAAGTGAGAGGCAGCAATTAACCTGCAGCTCGATGCACAGAGCGCTCTACAGCGAGGGGAGGTTCCGGGCTTGCTCCGCTGAACTTCTAGTGAGTCAGCGTTTAGGAACCGATGCTGCACATCTTCACTGTTACTGGGTTGTGGTTATTTACTTCGCTAAGAAGCACAATTTCCAAGCCTGGAGAAAAATAAGACCTACTGAAATTTTAAGTAAGTATATAACATTTGTAGGTACCTTTTTAATTTATTATGTCTAAGTCTTCACTACTCAGTATTATATAGAGTTGTTTCATTAAAAAATTTTTGTTCTTTGTATCATTTTTCTCCAAAGCTTTAGATTTCAAGTAAATTAAACAATAAGGTGAGGAAAGCTTGCATTTCCTATTATTGCTTAGAACAGCTCCAAGTTTGACTTTCAGAAGCATCAGAACAAAGACTGCAGAGCATGCCAAATAAAGCTTTTCCCAAAGAGTCCGGCTTGCAGACATATGTAAGGAGCCATCAAGAGCAAGACAGAAGAGTGCAGTTCAAATTCAGAAAGAGGAATTTTCAGTGAAACAAAACACAGCTGAGAAAGCGAGAGAAGGGAAAGCTTATGGGGAGATCTATTACGTGTATCATTTCTTTTATGTCATGGCTACCTAAAAGCACCAACCAACAAGAGATTGAACATTTAAAAGCACAACAGAAACTTCTCCATTAGGGAGCTCAGTACATGTATTGTGATGGGTATCAAATTGCACAAAGTAAAATAGCCCCACGAATACACCTGTATTTCATATCTGGTGTGGCCCTGCTTTGCTGATCCGTCATAAGCCCCTTACGAGCTAAGCCGCGCTTTCACTATAATCCTTTCCCACATATCTGAACCTGCTGTGGGATTTTTTTAAACAGCTATTAGCAGTGACTAAAACTTCTAATCCTCTGCTATGCCCTTATTATTAACACATATAATTATCACGCTGTAGCATTAAAGAACTGTGAAAAACCTTACCTTATTTCTAAATCTCACCATTTTAAAAAGAATAACAGTAAGATTTTCACAGAAATACCATTTCAGTCATCCTGTCTGTATTTTTACTGTAAATTGCTTCAGCTCTAAGGTTAATTGAGATCTCATGCAGGTGACTTCAAAGTACCTGGAAGGCCTCCACGACTGAAGCAACTACTTCAGATATAAGGTAGTCTTTCTTTAGTTTGCTGAAGACAAGGGCAGATTTTTCAGCCCATTCCTGGAAAGAGAAGGGCTGAACCCACTTCAGAGACCAATATGGTAGTTGGAAACAGGATGGAGTTCATCTGAATTCATGGTAATTGTTAAATTACATATTACAGCCCTTTCCCTAATCAAATTTGGGAAAGATTACTAAGAGCCCAAACTCTGGAAACAGCAAAGACACACGCTTACCACCCCGTCCCCGGAGGGGCTAGGAGGCAGACTGAGAGCATCTACCCCTCTGTGTTGAGGGTGACTTCTTAACTGCCTTCCTTCCATTCCCTCGGCCCTAAATGTTTAATCTCAGGTTCAATTATCTTGCCTTCATCCATTTCACTGCCACTGAAAGAGCAAGAAAAGTGTTTAAACCCCTCACTTCAGCCCAAACTCAGGGCTTCTGCATTGCATGGATTCAACACCAAGCCAGAGGATTTCTGGCTTGCATGAACTTCAAAGGGGGGAGGTTAGAGTGCTGGTTGCCTTTCCCCCAGTGATTCCCACCCGGACTGGTCACCAGGATTTTACTAGATTCATTTTATTTTTAATGCTCATGGTTTGGGAGGAGTTGGGTGATATGAAGCCCAGATTTCTTATTGTGATTGTAGACAAGGCCAATCTAAGCTTTTAGGAAGCAGGACTAGAACTTCCTATAAAAGAGAAATTAAATTCTCCTTAAGAAGCACTTACAAGGTATATGAGAAAAACTGAAGTCAGATTAAGCAGCAAAAGTCAGTGAGTGACTTAAACCTATGCATGCGTAAGCATGCGCTCCCCGTCCCCCCCAAAAAAAGGCAGAGAAAAAAATTAATGTAATAAATAAGTGTTAGTCTTCTTCTCTCTTCGGAATTTGGGGTTGAATAACTACTTCTCCACAGAAAGATGGGCTGCAGAGTGGCCCCTGGTTCAGCTCTGACAATCCCGAGGCTGAGCCGAGCCCCAGGAATGACAGTGGGGCTATGGTTGCTGACAACCGCTGATGCGGACTCACGCAGACTGCCGACTGCCAGCCAGGGCATAAACTGTATCCAGGTAAAAGATGGTAGGCCACGTTGTACTTAAACCTTCACAAAGAATAGCCCTCCTTCGTTTTTCTAGGACTGACTTCACTCTGATAAGGAACAGAAATGTCCAGTTTCTCTCAACATAAATGGCTACTGGCAGGGTGACATCTTCAGAAACACTAATAACTAGGGTTCTTGAAACTTCTTGAAAATGCTTCAATGCATTCCTTATATTCAGTTCAAATCAAATATTACAGGGATTGTGCATAGAGTGCAATATTGGAATTATAAGTGATGACAAAGCTTGTAACTCAACAAATCTAAACAACACAAAGACGACACGGCTGGAAAAGGCATGGGCTTTAAATCCAGGCACTGGGACTGGAGGCCCAACTCCTCGGGGAGCTATGTGAACTTGGCCAATGACTCACCCACTGTAACTCATACAATGGACACAGGACTGTGGCCTCAAGGAGACACCACACCTGCAGGGCCCAGCAGCACAGTGCCGCCCTTGGCAGCAGTTGGTACACGTCAGCTGACCGTCGCAGGAGCTGAATCCACATCTGTCTACTCCTGAAGCCCAAGTTTTCCCACCGCTTCTCTCTTATGAGTCTGAGGTCAATAATGCTACTATTGCTCAACATACTTAATATTAAAAGGTTTAGAAACTCTAAAACGAGATGATGAAATTTGCATTCTCTTGGGGCTGGGATGACACACACGGATCAAGATTTTGCTTCTCTGCTGGGTTTGAATCTAACACAAAGAGTAGAAAGCAGAAAGGTCAATGCATTAAACTACCTGGTTCTTTTTAACATTATTCCAAAGCCATGTAGGATTAGCCATTCTGCCAGCTTACTTTCCACTGATTAGCAAAGAATTAAAGACAAACAAATTCAAGTTGGTTTTTAGACACACAAAATTAAAGACTGAGAAAATTTGGTGTTTTCAAAGCATGCACCAATGAAGGATTTCTTTTTCATTTTAATTGTTCTTTCCAAAACGTTGAGACAGTCAGTGAAATAATCTCAATTTGCTTTGCTTTGTCCTGTGCTTTCAAATACTGTAAATGGCTGGATTCCAGATAGAGTAGTTATCCTCAAATGCCTTCCAATGAGGCCTGCCAGATTCTGTGGTTCAGAAGTAATTTAAAAGCAGAAATGTGTAACAAATGAGACCTAATGGAAAACACTGGATGCTTTATAGTCAGATCACTTTTTCCCCAGCAAAAACAGCATACATACACACATGGCCACATGAACGCATATACAAACAGACCCATGTAAACAAGGCAGAAAACAAACTGACATGTGCTTTATTTCTCTTCACTGTAGACACTATTTGGCAAGAGTAAAAAATATACACATTGCTCTGTTTTTCAATGGAAAATGGAATTCATGATGCAACTATTAACCAAACTCAACAATAACTCCTAAGTAAAAACAGAATATTTAGGATAAAACAACCTTTATTGTTAGGCTTTTTGGGGGGTGGGTGGGGGCTGGGGGGACTATCTTGCTTGGAAGTTTACAAATCATTTTCTTACATAGGACAAATTCTCCCTTTATATAGTAAGCATCTTTTTAATAACAACTTGTTGAAAGGAAGAAAATCCATCTAATTAGAGGGATTCCATCACTAGTATTCAAACACAGGCTGGGATGTCCCGAAGGTAATTGTTAATGAAATCTGGGGACCACCACATTGAGATTGCCTTAGAACCATTCATTCATTTATCTTTCCAAATATTCATAAATGCCAGGCACCTTACTACATACTACATGTACAACAGATCAAAGGTCAGAGCTGCCCTTGCCTTCCTGGGGCTCAGAGACCAGTAGGAAGACAAAAAAACAAGAATTTACAACCATGGTAAGAACCATGGGATGGTTGAGAGAGAGACCTAGGCCTGGGGCAGGGTGAAACTTCCCTGCCAAAACCACTCAAGGGACAGACTGAAGTTAACTGCACAAGAGGAGACAGCAGAATTCATGGGGCGGGGAACAGTGGGAGTGAGAAGTGAGGAAAGTCCAGGATGGCTGTAACACAGAGGGTGAGCATGACGCTTGCAAAGACAGGCAGAGAGGTGACCTTGATGTACACAACAGGCAGTGTAGATTTTTATCCCAAGAGCAATGGAAACTACTGGATGACTTTGAACTGTGGAGGGCCTATTGGAATGGTGCAGGAATTGTGGACAACTTGGCCTCCAGGGAAGAATGGAGGCAGGAAGACCAGGGAGGAGGTCATTCCCATAACCCAGATAGGAAATGATGGAGACACGGCCTAAGCCACTGGCGATAAAGATGAGGAGGAAACAGATTCAAAGATGCTTGGTTGGTGCCTGGGATAAGACTGGATGTGTGGGTGGGGGAGGGAGCAAGTGCCACAGAAAATGCACAGGATCCTGCCACAGGTGACGTGGTAGGTGATGGTGACACTGGAGGCAGAGCAGGTCTGGAGGACGAAGGAACAGTGATGGGTTTAGGTGCAGACAGACTGAGTCTGAGGTGCTTCCTAGCAACTGGACGGTGGGTCTAGAGCCTTGTGAGGTTGTGAGCTAAAGACAAGGACTCAGTGCTTGTGAGCATACAGGCCTGAAGGGTCCACTGTGGCAGCTGCCAGCTACGTGTGCCTAAGGAGCACCTGGCATGAGGCTTGGCCAAATCAACACGTGCCAAGGATGAAATACATCCTGGATTTCAAAGAAACCAATCTGAAAAATGAATGGAGGATCTCAATAATTTTATATTGATTGCATATTGAAATAATAGTTTTATATATCAGTTTAAGTAAAATATATTATTCAAATGGGTTTCTTCTGTTTCTTTTTACTTTTATAATGTGGCTACTAGAACATTTAAAATGCCATGTGAGGTCTGTTTTGGGACTCACATTGTATTTCCAAGGGGCAGCAAATGAAGCAAGAAAGAGTAAAGAAGAGCGTTGTTGATGAGAGTCTGGTCTCTGAAGACGCTGTAGGTTTCAATATATGTGGGTGGGTGTGATGAGGAGGGGCTGAAAACACGCAATCAGCTGACAGAGTTGGGTCACGTGGCTCAACAGAGGCCAGGACAAGCTCCGGCTCTGACCAGCAGAAAGTGGATGACGGGGTCATTCTCTACAGAGCAGTAAGAAAAGGGCTGAAAAGCACATTTAAACTACAACACAGAGGCATACATCGCTACTAATATGTTAATTTATGAAAACTCATAACTATATTACTGTAATTTAATTTTCTGCATTTTACATATATCTTACTACAAATTTCCAAGTTATTATTGCATTGCCTTCCAAATGGCATATTATTTCAAATAAAAGCTTTTCACCTTTTATCAACCTACACTTTTCCCTGAAATGTTCCCTCGGTATTATCTGAAATCCCTACTGGATATCATGACTAAAAACAAATCAAAGGAGAGGAGGAAAACCTCCCCCATTGTTTTCAAACTACATCCCCTTTCACCTCGGGGTCCAGAGGCTGCCTCTCCTGGGTCATGCACGCTCACCAGCAGAATTGCCCATTTTGAGAATCTCTAAAATTCTTCAAATCCTAAAATCACAGATAGTCGTTTTCCTCATAATTCTTCATGCCATCCTCAGTAAAGTCAGTGTTCTTCCGAGATACGGCGGGCTCACTGACATCACCCACTGCGAAAGGAAAATTTGTACCTTTTTTCCTTAGTAACTCTCCCAACACATTTATTCGACAAATATTTATTGACAGCCTACTGCGTGCCCCAGTGGCGATACAGCAGTGAACAAAACAAAGGTCCTGCCCTCACTGAGCTTACAATCCAGGGGCACATAAACCAATGCCATTGTGTCACAGAAATAACAACAAATACCTCCATCCTCGCAGCCGTGGTGTACCAGGCTCACCACTGCCACCGGCTGCGTCACGGAGCCCTTTACACCCATGACTTACTAACTCACGAGCTGGGTCACTCCTTAGGCCTGGTCTACAGATGGATAAAAAAAAATGAGACAGAGCTGCCAGCCCTCCAGCTACACACAGCCTGGACAACCCTAATCTCTGGGTTAAGGGTCTAAGTGACATCCCCACCAGCTCTCTGGGCGGCCGCCAACCTGATGTTACACACGCTCCGCTCTCCCCCGGCGGCGCCCACCACGGCGGCAGCTTACGCTTTGTGATTTACGGCGGTCTACCTACTGAACATCTGTACACTCCGTGAAGACGGGGTTGTGTCTGTTTTTATACCCTCAGCACCTAGAAAAAGGCAACACAGGAGGTGCTCAGGAAATATTAGTTTGATGAATGAAAGTAAACTTTGCAAATTCAGGCCCAGACTTTTATTTGTACCAAAGAAAAATCCCTTACCCATGTCTGCCTTCCTGTTTAGTGCAGAATAAATGTAACTGCAGCCTCCCGGGGTCATCATTATGAACTCGACTTTTTGTGCTGGGTTGTAAATGCGGCGATGCCGTCGGGGAGCTAATGAGGTTTATAGGGTCGTTTGCTGGGATAACGGATAGCTCCCTAATTGCTGCGCTAAGTGCTTGTAAGGGCTTTAATGTCCCTCACCCCACCACTTTCAACACGGTTGCTCTCCTCCCCTAATTTTCTGCCTCTAATACACAATAATCTAAGAAATCTGACATTTATTGGCCTTATCAAGAGAGCGTGGTTTTTAGTGCAGAGATTTTGTTCGTGTATTCTACCCACTACAGTGACTCTTCTCCTTCCTCCCGACTTTCCCACCACTTTCAGGCCTTCGGGCTAACTTGTCCCTCTATTTTTGCTGAACTCAAAGCAATAGAACCAAGCACAAAGAAAATAACTGGAATAGCTGAACATGTACAGTACAAAATTAATTTACCCATTTGTTACACAGAAGTGGCGATAACTTTGAAATGCCTGGAGAAATGCTTCCTTACCATTACCCTAGATCCTGACGTGGATAAAAACAATGGTTTCAGAAGGTGTCACTGTTTGGTGCAGAGAGTTTTATTACCTCCAAGTACTACGCAAAATCAGCCTTCACATTTCTGGCTTTCAAAGCGTTCTCCCTCACAAGAGTCCTTTCTTTCCAGCCATCATTTTATTTGGCCATCTCTACATTTTCCCTGGTTTCGTCACGTCTCTGGTACTGTAACTGGAGTACAGAGATACAGCTTCAAACCTGGCCTGTTGTTCAGGCTGGAAAGCAAGCCTAAACTGACAGCTATTGTGCTCAGAGAAGGAAGGGCACATGCTGAATATCTGAAGAAGTCTACCATCTTCTTCAGGGCAGCCCCACTAAGGGTTCCCACAAAAAGGGACCACTGCTGCCTGGTCTGAGGGCCTAGTGAACCTTCTTAGCGATGGCCCTGGCCCTTCCGTGAAGGCTCTGTGGGTGGTGTGGGGAAAAGCTCATAATGATCCCCCAGTGTTTATTTGCATCACGTTTGATTTTTGTTGCTGACGGTCCTATAGACGGGCAAGTGCCCAGTTAGTTTCAGGACTTCTGTTTCCCACTGGGCCACTGTTCGTTATTCGGCAAATTTTATTGAGTCCTCAGAAAAATATAAAAGGAAGGTTTATGGTTTACATTGGTGGCACGTAAGGCATGGCAGTACACTGCTCCCCAGTTCACAGCGCGAGGCTGAGGGCGAATGTTTGGAGGGAGGAAAAAGGTACATAAACATGAAACTGAGGAAATAAGCAAAGCAGAGTCCTCTAATTCAAGTGGCAAAGTAAACCAAATAGCCCCAAATTACAATAATTTTTTTCCCTGAAAGGTAAGTATCTTACTATAAATAAAAATAAGGAACATGTACTTATTATTCAGAATCTGAGCGAGCACTGTGTTAGAGTCTCTGTGTTCACTCTCTCCTTGCTCCTCACTGACTCCCCAGGCCATGGAGTCAGGCCTGCGGAGCAGATGAGGATGCTGAGGCCGAGGAAGGCGAAATGCCCAAGGAACACAGTTACAAAGTCGAGAGGAGGGTCTGTTTGACTCCAAAGTCAGTGCCCTTGCGTGCTGACCCTTACGAAATTATCAGTGCCCTGACCTTCCATTGCTGAATATGGGGACGTCCAAGAAATTTCAGGTGGGGGCTTAGAACTCCATATTCATACTTAGAACATGAATAAGGCTTTCAATTGCTATTATATTTGGATGGAAAAGACCAAGTATATACTCTTTTCTTAACTTTTCCAATAACTGGTACTAACACATTGAGGGAAAAAGCTCAAAGGTTTACACATATCTGTAATTTAAAAAAAAAATTTTAAACTCAATTTCCAAATTATATCTTCATTCAGGGCATGCTATTTTCTCAGACTAATAGATTAGTCTCTTAAATGATCCCTCCAGTATTTTTCACATAGCCACCAAAGTAAAGTATCTAAAACACAAACTTAAAACCCTGTCCTCTGCTTGAAAGTACCCCTAATTCACAGAACAGACTCCCATCTCTTTGGCACAAAAGAGAAAGCCCTCAGTGGCTGCCACTCATCGCTCACTCGTCTTAAAACGGCCGTGAGCTCAAGGGCAAGAAACTAACCAGTTTTATTAGTTCGATAAATGTTTATTGAGATGAATTAAATTAATAGCCTTACTCTTGGCAGAGAATAGTCTTCTATTTTTTTTATATTTTATATCTTTTTTCGTATCCTAAAAGAAATCTCTAAATGCCAAGGTATCTGGTGCGCTATATAGGTGTTCCCCCCAAAATAAAAAATAAAAAGATTATAAATCCCAACCAGACTCGTGTTTTTCTGCTTCAATGTTTCCACTGTTTAAGTTTTCGATACTGAAAAGGTACTACATTTGAAATCTAAGACTTCTGGTTTAACATCAATTTCATGTTCTAGGCTAACCTGTCTTTTCTAATACCTAATTCTTGCCTGTCTCTTCTCCCTGGTCAGGAGCATCTACTATTTCACCTTTCAGTGGCCATCCTACTGGCTACCTTTCTCCGCGGAGGCAGAGGCAACAGTCCTGCAGGGGTCCCTGGTTCCACTGCTTAATGACGACCCAGGTGAAGCTACCAACCCTCTGAGGACAGGGACAGCAACTTGTCAAATTCATATTCCCAGTATGTCCTGCGGCAGCTGGCAGGCGATCAGCAAAGGGCTGTTGTGTGAATGAGTGAATAAAAGAACAAATAAATGGACTCATGGTGCCTAACTCTGAGTCTGGGTTTCCCACTCAGAAAAGAATGATAAATGCCTATGTAAAGGGCCGCATGAGACAATGCGGGTGATGGTACTGCCTCGTGGGAGGCATTCTCAAAATTCAGTCTCCATTCTTTACTTTTTAATTGACATACAATCGACGTACAACACTGTATTAGTTTCAGGTGTGCAACATAATGATTTGCCATGAGTCCGTACTGTGACATGATGACCACAGTAAGTTCAGTTATGTTCATCACCACACGTGGTACGGTATTTTTCCTTGTGGTGAGAGCTTTTAGGATCTTCCACAATATTCAAAGATACATACAGTACTGCTGACTACAGGCACCACAGCATGCGTCACAGCCCCAAGACTCCCCGATCTCATAGCTGCACACGTGTGCCTTTGGGCCCCTGCATCCTTTCTGCCCGCCCCCACCTCTGGCAACCACCAAGCTGTTCTCTGTATCTACGGCAGTCTCTGTTCTGTTTACAAAGCTTTAGCTGATCAAGTACCATGTAAGATGTGTTTCCTCAGTTTCCCAAACTCAGGACACTGAAAGGGCAGATAATGTGGGGCTGCCAAAAAAAAAAAGGGAATTTTGGAACCTTATTCCTAGATAACCAAGGGAAACAAAGGTGCTTTCCTCTTCCCGACAGGCTGGGCCCGGGTCGGGTGCTGATCAGGAATCAGCTCTGCTCCTCTGGAGACTTCCTGAAACCATGAAGATGGACTTTACAACACGAATAATGGTGCGAGAACATTGACTGTTCTACCCATTTTCCAGGAATGAAGCATTTGAAAGTATTTTTTCTGGATTCCTCTCTGAGTGGGTGAAGTCATATCAAGAAAAGGTGATCAGTGGGGTGATACTGAAGGGGTGTCACTTTATACTTGATTTTGAGGTCACTCGAGAGTATCTGTTTTCTCTTTTCCGTGTTAATTAAAAGAATAAATCTTAGCTCTACAAAGAAGTGTGAAAATGTATATCCTTGTTCATCTAGCAAAATGCTGCTTGGCGTCTCTGAGCTCTGTTCAGCCAGGAGTGCAAACTCCACACACGGAGACTCACTGCGGCTATGGCTCCGATAGAACTGAAGGCCCCTGTCCGGTACCACACTGAGCATGCTCCCCACGGCTGCTGCAGGCCATTAGAGAAGATGAGAATCTGTGGTATTGCTCTCTATTTATCTTATTCCTGAAATTAATCAGCAGCAACAACCTCCCTCCACAACGAAATCCAGTAGAGAGCACACTATAGAATCCTCATAGTTTTAAAATCATATCTTACTAAATGTTTTAGAAATGACAAACCATCAGATTATTTCGATTTTTAAAAAAGCATAGGTATGTAAATAATGCGAATGCACAACCACAAAGCAAACACCTGAAATACAAGCTCTTTCTATAACGTGGTTCAAGAAATGTAGAGTTGCTAACAAGCTGCTTAATGCCTTTTCCAAAATAATGTAAAATATTAAGTCAAATCATGAATGAACATTAATGGAAACACCAGAGGTGACAGTACAGGCCTTAACGTTTAAGAAACCCCTCAGAAATGGTTTGTGTAGATTACAGACATCAACAAAGTGGAGTATCCACTGCATGTGATGGATCGGTTTTTACAAAACTAGAAAGATCTTATCTTTCTGCCTAAATAAGTATGGTAAACTCAATCTTGAAATGCTTGCTTGTAAGATATAATTAATCCAAATAACATATTTTAATATTGGTCTATATCTTGCTTTATTCCACAAAATGTAAGGAGGCATAAAATTAAAACACTAAATTAATTCCAAAACCCTAATAAAATATACAATGGAAGCACCAATACATTTTCATTAATACTAATTTGTTCTCATTTTTAAATTATGGAAATTCAAGAGTCAAAGCTAAACTCATACTTTGTCAAGACCACAGTAAGAAACAACTTGTGTCATTATAGAGGATGTTTTAAAGACACCAACATAAGATAATATGCACATCTCCCACAAATATACATGTTATTCATTGTGGGCATATACATAGTGAATAAATATGCATATATGGAAAAATGTTAATGACATATGGCAAATGCAAGTGGTTACAAAAAAACAGGTTATAAAAATTATACTATTTTTTCCTTTAAAAAGATATGTATAGCCAGCCACAGAAGACTGAAATTAAAAAAAAAAAAGAAAAAAAGAAATTCCGATTTTCCAATAATGGATATGTTTTACTTTCATAAAGTCGAGAATGATCCTTTAAAGAAAAATGCACATTGTCCCCATGACTGTGTCACTGCATGGAAAGACCAGGGCCACTCCGAACAACAGACTCCCTGTAGATGAGTAACAGCAGAGGGCCGAGTCTCACTCTTCTCACTGACTTAGCATGTCTTATCAGTATTTTACTGTTTTATTGGGCAGCTTCACCCTACGCCACCCCAGGTCCTGTAAACAAGAAACCATATCCTAGTGACGTTTCATTGCATAGAAAAGGGATTTTACTTAACGGCATCTTTCATTTAGGGCTAAGGACCTCTTTTGCTGTTTCTTAACAAATAGTATTCCATAGCTGGAAAACTTTTACACAAATCACAAATCCTAAGTTATACAGCTGGACTATGTGAAAATTACTTTAAACCTACAGGAATTTGCAAATATCCACTCATCCAATAAAGAGAAATAATTAAAAAAAGAAGAGACATGAAATATATTTTCTGAAGGATTGTATTACAAAGTCAATTACCTTATTCTACAGGATAAAAAACTGTAAAGGCATAAATAAACATATATTTTTTCAAGCCTATGCTGGGGACTTTAAAATAAAACAATCCTGATAAAAAACAATGATAGAAAGTTAATTATAATATTTTTCCCAATGCTCTTGATATCCCAAGTTACCTCCAAAAAAACACAGTTCATGAATTTATTTTTATGAAAACTATCATAAAACTGCACTATACCCAATTATGGATGACAGAGATTCATGTTAATTAAGAGTAGTTTCATCGTGGAAGTATAAAACTAAACAAATCTCTTGTAGCTAAAAGAAACTAGCATGAGAACAAAAACATTATGCCCCAAATTAGCAATGGAAATTAAGAAGTGATTTGATGATTTTATGTTGAGTTTATACAATTTATAAAAAATAAATACCTCTTTTGAAAAATAAAGACCCCTATCACATAATTAAAACCACTAGACTATTTCAGTAAGGGGAGGGCAGTAAAATAACTTTTTTAATGGGACTGAGCAAAATTAAACTATCATTTATTCAAGTAATCAAAGGTTGATTTATTTATTTTCTAAGGTTTTATTTATGATTTTTAGAGAGAGGAGAAGGGAGGAAGAGAGAGGGAAAGAAACACCAACATGTGAGAGAAACATCCATCAGTTGCCTCCAACCAGGGACGGGGCCTGCAACCCAGGCATGTGCCCTGACTGGGAATCGAACCCATGACCTTTTGGTTTGCAGGACTACGCCCAACAAACTGAGCCACACCAGTCAGGGTGTAACCAAAAGTTTAAAATGAGCTTGTTTGTTCTGATTGCCAGAAACTGTCTAGAGGTGAATGTTCAGTGTATAATAAGGATTCTTCTCACTGCTCCCACACCCTCGGTAATATATCAGTTGACTATCTAATATCAAACCTCTCAAGGTGAGGTCAACATACTTCTTGGGGTGTGTCAGAGATCAGGAGTCCCAAGAAAAACTATATGGCATGTCACCTTAAGTTTTCTACTTTGTGAGTGCAATACTTCAAAGTAAAGTATTTCAGACAAAAACACCATCATGCTTGTAGGCCCTGCATTTATCACCAAGCTTCTGTTTCTCAGTCTTTGCTCATTCTATCTTTTGCCTGAACACCCACCCTACTCCTGCCCCAACTCTTCTCCAGACCAGTGACTGTTCAGCTTCAAGCCTGGTTCAATCACCAGAAGACAGCTTTCCTGAACTTCCCAGGCAGTGCCCCTCTGAGGCAGAAGTCGCGAGGCCCCTGGGGTCACACCTCCAACACACCTGCCACAGCGCAGCACAACGAGCATCTCTCCCCACCCTCCTCCGGGGAAGGGCAGGGATGCTCTGTCAGTTGTCTGTCACTGGGATATCCCAGGCAAACAACCAAATTTTTGCAGGTCTGAAGCTTAGCGGCCCAGTCTGATCACAGAGAGGACACTGGCAAACTACCTGTGGATAAGCTCTGTTTTTAAGTACAACACTTTGAATGAAAGGATTTCTTGTCAAAAATCTAAAGAGTAAAATTAAAGTTTTGGCTTTGGAGATCAAATCCTGGTCCTGCCATCTGACTCTGGCCAGATTTGCTATCCTCTCTGAGCTTGTTTTTCTTTGTTTTTAAAGCAATGTGGCAGGCATCATTCTAAAATGAGTCCCGTGCCTGAAGGTCTTAGCATAGTACCCACAGGCAGTTAGTGTTGACAGAGCGCTGCAATCAGCCGAGACCTTGAATATCAAAATCACATGATGTTACCACGCAAACTCCAGATATGCAGAATAACAGCACAAAAAGAAACAAAATTAAAGTATTGTATACGTAATACCTATTAAACAAAAGAAGCCATTGTTACTGTGCTAATGAAAGTATGCTGTCTGTATATTTGAGAGAAGCTCAAAGTACTTAAAACACTGGCACTAAAATCTGTTGTAAATTTACAAACCACTTTGCAAATTCCATTCAATTGTGTGTCCTGTATATATTTATATGTGTACGAGTGTATATGTATACATATGTATATTACATACTTTTGAGGAAGATTCTATGAATGTAAAAACAACAGAAGACAGATATCTGTGAAACAGACATCACAGGGGAGGGGGGAGGAACATATTTTCCAGTAGTTTCATCCATAAATGTTGTAGATCTATGCAGCAGTTTATGGAGTCACAATTTTCTACAGGTAAACATATTGAGAGCTTCATGAAAAAATACTCGAACATGGAGTTTGCTAAAGGATACTCAGGCCCATGTATAACTGTCCCATTACCCCACGAACACAGACCCCTCTGAAGGAGACTGGTGCACACAGCCCCCACCACAACAGCCGCCTCATCTGCGAAGATGCTGACTGAGCAGCATGTGTGTGTGTGTGTGCATGTCAAAACAGTCTTGTTGTCAAAATAAAAACTTCACTTTCCCACAGCTCTCTGGCCATATCTTCTTCACTCTGGTCAAACCTTCATTTGTAAGTATTTAAAACTGGGACCCGTTCATTTTTTTGATGACACCGTTAGTGTAACACAAGACAAGCCCATTTTTCTGCAGCACCTGTGCCTTTTCAATGTCACCCTCCTCCACTAAAGGGAGAGGGTTGAATTCTAGTAAGTATATTTCATAATATGTGTTCATGTACTTTTAAATGACTGGCTGTAACTATCTTTTTATATAGTAGATATACCATGGAAGTCTCCCCCAAGTCATACTTTACCAAAGTTAAGCAAACATACACTTACATTATGCCAAATAGAAAACATTTGTGTGGGACCTAAAATGCTTTAATTTATTCATAGAAGAACCTACGAAACTGCTGACATGACAAGCTTTTATGTTAGATACACAAAACCTCCATCAAGGACTCCTTTTTTTAATTTAACATGAATTGTTCTGCTAAGTTGTAGAGTATTTACCATGTTGAATTTTCTGTTTATTAACCTCCCTATCATTTCTTCTTCAATTTTTATTTAAAAATAAAACGCAATGAAAGTGCAAGCCACTTCAGCTCCTAGCATGTTAAAATCAGAAGTAAGGCGAAGGCTACGAGGTGAGGAGGAAGTCAGAGGAGGAATAAACACAGTGAGGGCAGAATTTTTAACTTTTGAATTTATGATGTATTATTTGAGAAAAACACAAGTATCTTTAAATTCTAAAAATGCACTGAAAGTATTTGCTTCCAAAAGGGCTATATTTATTCAACTGTGTGCTCCCAATATAAGGTAAACCCCTTATTAAAATGCCATGCCTCAGCTCTTTGTTTGCTAAATTTAAATTATATAAAACTGCTTAATCACGGGCATTCTAAACGTGGTAGGTCCTAGAATCTCAAGGGAAAAAAAGGTTCCATTTTCAAGACACTCATAGCTGTGCTTATATTAATCCATTAGAATACTTGGCTAATAAGTTAATATTGAATCAGCAATTTCCTTAAAACAAAATAGCGTCCCAATAGTAGTATTTCCATAAGCCATAAGCGAAAGGGCACCTACAAAAAATACTAAGTAGGTAATATAAACTAAACTAAACCACAATTCACAAAACAGGCAGACAGACTGCAAAAAAGATATTCCAAAATACTACAAAATGTGACTCACTTGCTAGGTCATAAAAGATTCCTATTTTTCAAGCATCATCCCTTTGGACCATCATGCCTGAAGAGAACTGTATAAAGGAAGAATTCATGCTAGAAAAAACAACTGATAAATGGACTGCCTTTGCTAATCTGTAATTTGGGTCCAACTTCCTTACAGTTTTCTGTCCATTACTTTTCTCTTTTGGACCATTCAACTTGGCTGTGATCCAAAAGATCCTAAGTCATTTCTCTTCGAACCACAATCAATCTGTAACCAAATGTGTTCATCCGCCTTACCCTTATCGCCGATATTTTAAAAAGCTAATAGTCTGAATAGCTCATAACCTGGATAAAATTCTTAGAATTTATTGGACCACATGGGTCTTACGTGTTCCTGATACAAGCTCAGGTTTTTAACACCTACAATTCTACCTCCCCACAACAAATGGACTGTAGTTACCTTGGTTTTCACCATGCACAACTGGCAGATATAGTTATAAAACTATTACAGAGAAACAACTGAGTACCAATGAATTTTGCATGTGCCAAAATAAATTATCCATCACTACTTCTTTCACAGCTATTTAAGAACTATAGTTGGGTGTGTGTGAGTGTGTGGTATTGGTGGAAATATAAGACTCAGCTCTCTCCCTCCACCCCCAACATTTTTGGTGTCCCAAACGCCTTTGAGAAACAGCTATGTCTACAGCTCCTCTCCTATATGTACATTATACAAAGTGTCAGATGTAATTTCAAGAAGCTCATAAAGCCCCTAAATTAAAAACTTATAAACTTTAAAGACGGCAATGTCATGTCTACAGGAGAGAGCTTTATCTTTACATGCAAAGTATCAACTGAATCATCCTGTGTGGCTGATTATGTGGGCTGAGGACAGATGAGCATTCAGGATGAGAGAATGAGGCAGGTAGGCATGAACGAGGCATAATGCACGGGGTCCCTGGGTTTGCTTTGCTCACTTGTATGCAGAAAGCTAAGGCAGCGGAAGAAAGTGAAAGGCAGTTCTTGGTAACAGTGGCTGGGAAGACATCACATTTTCGAGGCAGCCTGTTCAAGCACCAAAATGTAGAGGGGATGCGCCATAAGCCATCGAGTAAAACCTTGGCACTGCAAAGGCTATTTTTTAAATCTCACCTTGATTCACAGTTCATTATCACTTTGCTAATTTAGCATCAGGCACTGTAGAGCACTTCACAAAAATAAAAATAATTATATAATGAACGCTATAAACTTATGTACACACACATACAAGTATACTGTGCATATATTCTTTCTCCATAGCTCAGTGTCCTCCTGCACCTTGTCTGGCTGACGCACTGCTTCAGGGAGCACCAATGCCCTCTGGTGTGGGTTAGAGGGCTGGAGAATGCGGAATTCATCCTCATAGAAACGCTGAGGGAAAAGTGACCCTCTTTGCCTCCCTGAATGGTAAAGTGTGTGGAGGTATACCGAACTCGGCATGTTCCTGCAGCAGCAAAATGTAAAGTGTAATGACACCAAGCCAGACTCGGAAACTGCACAGCGAATGCAGAATTCATATTAGATGCCTCATTCATGCTCTTAACAATTCTTAACAATATAGCCACATTCTTACAAAGGCAAAAAACTCATTTGATAACATTTTCCATACATATAATACTCTGAATTATTTTTCAAAAACCATTTCCCCTGTTTTACCGTTACAATCCTGTCCTAGTCAATGGGTGCCGTCGACACATGGCCTCGCTGCCCGCGACCACACAGCCAGGTGCTGGCAAAGCCGACCCTAGGGCACCCATCGGCTTGGCTCCCCTGCCGAGAGGCCCTTTTTATTTTTCCCGCCATGGATGCTTCTGGCAGACTGGCAAAGTCTATGGACCCTTTCTCAGTATGATGTTTTTCGGTGTGTATAACTAGATTACATAGCAAACAATCGGATTGACAGTTGTCAAAATATTTTAAAATGTGCTACAGCAATGGACTGTTTTATTAATCTACTAAATAACCAGATCTGGCTGTGGGTGTAATAAACACTATAATCTAAAGTGATTATGTGATATGAAAATATCTGCGATTTATTTCTATCAGTGGCAAAGTCCCAGGTTGCCAATAATACTATGGTTAATTGCCCACATTCAGAATTAAAGGAAATGCTAAATTTTCAGTTAGATACTAGTAAAAATAAAAGCGTAATATTTCCCCCCAACCAAGCTCACAAACTGCTAGAAGCCCTAGCACTGGGATTCTTGCCAGTGCTCACAACAAGGTTCACCAACCCGCAAGACAGCGACGGCAGAGCTACAGCGCTTCACTATACAAAAAAGGTGCCCTTGTAACATCAATAACAAATCTAAAAATCAAACAAAAAAGAGCCAGATACTGTGTTTCATAAAATCAAAGCTTTACTGTCCAATCTCCACCCATCTTAATAGTTCAAATCTTTACATAAATATCTGAAATGATTTCAGGAAATCAGGATTTTAAAGAAAATTAATCTGCTGAACATATATACAAGGCTGGGCAAAAGTAGTTTTACAGTTGTGAGTATGCAAGACAGAGTTTTTTTTTTTTAATATTTTATTTTATTTATTTTTAGAGAGGGAAGTGAGGAAGAGAGAGAGAGAGAAACATCAATGTGCGGTTGCTGGGGGACATGGCCTGCAACCTAGGCATGTGCCCTGACTGGGAATCAAACCTGTGACGCCTGGTTCGCAGCCCGCGCTCAATCCACTGAGCTACACCAGCCAGGGCAGAGAGTTTATTCTATTATTATTATTATTATATTATTTTCCATACAAATAACTGTAAACCTACTTTTGCTCACCTGTGTATGTTGGATAAATTTACTTTGGTTTCCAAAGAAAATGACAAGGTAGCAGGTATATTGACCTGCAGGATCTTCAAATTTATGAAGTAGCCCTGGCTGGTGTGGCTCAGTGGATTGAGCGCCAGACTGCAAAGCAAAATAAAGTCCCTGGTTCGATTCCCAGTCAGGGCACATGCCTAGGTTATGGGTCAAGTCCCCAGTTGGGGATGTGCAAGGGGCAACCACACATTGATGTTTCCCTCTCTTTCTCTCTCCCTTCCCCTCTAAAAATAAATACAATCTTTAAAAAAATTATGAAGTAGGACACATTTGTTTCCACGCCCTTCCCAACCTCCTCTGCTGTTCTCACCTTTTCCCTGTAAGTCTGCACCCTCACTTCCTGCCCCCTGCCTGCAGCGCTGTCCCACACGGCCCTAGCCAGTGCTGTGGCACCCTGTGCAGGGGGAGCTCAAGGCAGCCCCACTTCACTCCTTGTAGACACAGAGACCACAGTTTCTTTAAAAAAATTTTATTTAATTTATTGAAGCAACATTGGTTAATCAAATTATATAGGTTTCAAGTGTACAATACTATAATACACCATCTGTATATTGTACTGTGTGTTCACCACCCCAGGTCCAATCTCCTTCCGTCACCATTTATTCCCCCTCTACCCTCTTCTACCTCCCCACGTCCCCTTTCCCTCTGGTAATCACCATACTGATGTCTGTAGATATGAGTTTGTTTGTTGTTTTTTCACAGACCACAGTTTCTGAAACCAAAATAAGGAGACATGGTTTGACAAGTATGAAGGGAGATTTAGTAAGTCTTCTGCCAATGATGTGACTGAAGCATTTAGAAATCTTGGAAGTAATTTCAGTGACTTACTTTAATATACAATATTCCTGATGTTTTAAACATTAAGATAGTCTAGAACATATACAATAAAAGAATGACTGGCTCTAGAATTCATTTATAAGTTTCAAAACACAAGTACTAGTTCAGGAAAATTTTAATTGATAAATTCAAAACAAATGTCTCTATTCTTCCTTATCAGCTCACAAGCTTCCCCACACGAGGCAAAAATGAGAACTATCATAAAAAAAATACCAATTTCCTCTTTCTCACACATATTTAAATCCAGAGTGATTGCATTCTACAGTGAATATCAAAAGCTAAAATTACCATAAAAGAAAAATATCGAAAAGAACTATAGATACAACAGAAATGAATTTTCTAGACTATTAAATCATCAGAGAAATGACCTTTTATTAGCTATGCTTGGATCTGGTTAACAAAACAAGAGCCAGATCCACCATTACACTAGCCGTGTGATGCCAACAGTGCCGCCCTACAGAAAACCCGCACTTCCCTACGAGGCTATGCTAACGCTGCGCGACCTATACATGCTATACACCCACAGTCCTGAGTTTTACCACCCTCCAACCAAGGTTACACATTAAAGAAAAAGCTCCTGTTGCCTGAAAAAGTTTCTAGCACCTCTACGTTTGAGAGTCACTGTTCAAAAAAGGTAATTAATAAGACAGATCTGTCATAAGACTTTGCTACATTTCAAAGCTGCCTAAAA
Organism: Tonatia bakeri; assembly: GCA_004024845.1. Classification (NCBI taxonomy): domain Eukaryota; kingdom Metazoa; phylum Chordata; class Mammalia; order Chiroptera; family Phyllostomidae; genus Tonatia; species Tonatia bakeri. The sequence goes on along the minus strand of PVIA01003047.1, from coordinate 140,329 downwards.
ATTAAGAGATGGCTTTACTGAGTGCAATTGTTTGAGTTATTAAAGCAACCCAAATGCTAGACACAAACTTCCAATAGACTATGATTATTCTGTTGGTCTCCATAATAGTACATAAATACCATCATACTGTTAAATCAACAATGGCCTCATTTAAATGGAAATTACAAAATATTAAAAAGTCTAAAGGTACTGTCAAACTGAAAAAAATGTCTGTCTATTAAAATTCAGCTTGGGTTTAATATGAAAAATGTTAACGTACCAAAAGAATGCCACCGAAGCAATCATGTATAAACAGATATTAGCCTGAAATTTAAGACAAGCTGCTGGATTGAATGATGAGACCATCAGCTTGAGTTTTTCAGCTCATTAGCTTAACCAAAATCCCAACCTAAAATCCATAAAGTCACAAAGGCAAGTGTAATATACCTCCTAAGTTTAGAGAACTACTCAAATTTTTCATTATTCACATCAGGAAGGATTTATGTTCAGCATTACTCTAGTGACAGTGAAGAGACACCCAGAGCAGTCTTTGAGGGAGAAATGAACTTTTTAAAAAAACATTAAAAACCCGTTTTTCTTATGTTCACTGTCAACATACTGAAAAACAGAAATACATCCCTCTTTAAGAACAAGCAAACAAAAAAGGCAAACACTGAGCTCTGCAATGACCCAGCACGCTTGCACCCAGAAAGAGGACAAAGTCATACACGCTCCATCTTCCTCCACAAACTGCCTGCCCACTTCAGCTGCTCTGCCACTGACACAGGGGCCTGAACCAGGGCCCAAGTACCACCCTGAACTCCTCCCTCTTCCCAGATTTTCACCATCCACCACTCACCAAGTCCAACTGAGCCTGCCGGAGTCTCTCCCAGGCCCGTCACTCTGCCGATGCCCTTGCCTTGCCGGGTAGTGGAGTGTCCTCTCCCGACTGGCCCTCCCCAGCCACCTGTCCTCTCCTCCTCCCTCCCTCGGACATCGGACATCGCTGCGCCTGCTCAGACTCTTGCAGGGTTCCCTCTGTGCCTCTGCACACTTCCCATCTCACCTTAAAGTCACTGGGGGAGGAGGAAGACATCGAATAGTTGTGGTGCTCACTTCTTTGGTGGGATGTGCTTGAATATTAAGAGGGTGTTTCAACTGAATTATTACCTCCTCAAAGAAGAGAATCGGGAAGGGAATAGAATCCTGAGCTGTGCAGTTGCACATTAAAATGTCAGGACTGATTTTTAATTCCCCCTACCCCATCTCTGCTATTGTTAGCACATCGTTATTATTGCATCATCATTATTAAAAACAATAATAATCAACAGTGGTATATTTTTATTGTTAATAAAGTGAATATGGTGCTTTAACATAATCTCATATTTAATCCTTTGCTGGGCCCAGTTCTGTGGAACACAGCAGGAGTCCTATCCATGCTATCAGTATATCCTGGATCACTTTGTTGGTGAGAGGAAGCGGCAGGAAGAGATGTGAAGATAGGATTGGTGAATAAACTGGCCCTGGAAAGGAGACCGAAAGAACCCACACAGCAATATCAAAGGCACAGTTGAATATTAGGAGGTCTCCACAGGGAGACCCCAGAAGTGGGGATGTCTGTTCCTAAGATCCTGCTCCACTTTGTCTAGCATGATTTCCCAAAAGACCAGGCCTGTAGGGGCAGAGCTTCTTTATGTTACACTGGGGATGCTTCCCCTGGAACTCACTGACTTCCCTTGTAGGCCGTGGCTGAACTTACTATGGTCAGCTCCTTGCCGGTTCTGTCCTGCCACAGCTTAACTACAAGCTGCTAAGATGGAGTCTGTGCTTCAGCATTCTTGGAGAGCAGTGGGCCTGGTCATGCCTGGATACTACCTCTGAGCAGGGGAAAAATTATTTCCCCGAATAGAGTTTATGCAAAAATGATCCAGAATGGATTACAAGGGCAAGTATCTAAATTGTGATTCTGTACATGGCACTGCATTAGTGATTTAATGTGGTTTTAAAATGTTTGCAATAATGGATAAAATGAATGCTCTTTAGAAATTTTGTTTAAGGTGCCCACAACAAAAATAAAAATAAATTAGAATTCAATTTCACATTGACATAGATCGGCCCACCTTCCGATGCTCCTAATTTGCTTTCTCCCACACAGTTTATGACTATTGCATTGGCCCATAGAAATTCTAATGCCTAAAATTGCATCATTATCAGAAACACGTACATTTGCCCTTGAAGCATGAAAAAATTAGAGTTGGACTAAAAATTAAAACTTACAGAACTTAACTGATGACAGAACTTAAAACTGGCATTTAAATGTTTCTTCACCACACTGAGTCCAATCATCACACTCACCATCTCTCTTAAATTTTTTGCGGTTTCTCTGAATTTTAAACCATAATCTGCCATTTCTCTACAGCAGATGGATTGTGTGCCCACTCTGAAGTGTGCCCGCTGTATATATCCTTATCCAGACATACCTATCCAACCTCTTGGCAGGATCTTAATGAGAACAAGACCAAACAAGTGGGACAGTTTTGCAGACGGCAAGGTGGTAGAAGTGAGCAATGTTGCAAAAAGCAAGGAGATAGGCCTCTGAGCTCTGGGTTGTCAGTGCTGGCCGCCACACAGAACTGAATTCAGTGGTGGGGCACAGAGGAGCTGGAACCAAGCACCGCCTTTTAGAAGCAGTAACTTTCTAAATCTGTAACAACGTGCTCTCTGTATACTGAGATGATGTGGCCAGCCCATCCTCAGGAAGGCATGTGCTGTGCTTTTAAGTGGTGATGGATGGTGAGATCTGCCCCACGGGGACGGACAGCCAGTGACAGGTGCAAGGCAACTCACCACAGGCAGCCACACAATCTGGCCACGGAACGAAACAGAGTTGCTGCTCCCTGTGGAAGGAAAGCTGCACCTGGGGCCCTGTGAACCCCACGGTTGGCCCATTCAAGCAGGCTAAAACATACACAAAAACCAACACAGGGTTCAGAGGGCAACTGTGCTAAATGCTAAATACTAATTTTCCTGTAGGTCAAGGTTTGGAGCGACCTCACTGCGAACTAATTAAAATAAATCAACAGTTTTAAAAAAACTCTCTAAGCAATGAAAAGGTTGTTATTTAATTTACTTTGCTATAGTTTTTCTTGTGAATATATTTGAGAAAGTGGTAGGGTTAGAAGAAGCACCTAACTAGCCTCCCTACGTAACTTTTCTTCAGTATTGTAGATGTATCAGTGTGTCTAACGTGAAAGAAACAGAAGTGTGTTATTTGGGATAAATTACCTGGAATGCTGTCAAAATCAAGAGGTTCAGGTAAGAGTTTCCCTAACTATGCAGCTTATAAATAATTGAAATGGATAAATGAGCAGGAGTGCAGAAATTTAGATATTTGGAAATAGCAGAAGACATGCCCACAGTAGGCTTAGTTCAAAACAAAGCTGAAAAATCCATCTTATCACTAAGTACTTATAAATAAGTTATAAATGTTAAGTTCCCTTTATTGCTTTTCATTCTCCTAATCATGTGGTAGAAAGGACAGCTGGTAAAACTGTCTCCAGACCTGCCTGCCGAGGTTATTTCTTTGCCCTTAAATTTTCATTCATTCATTCTGCAAACATCTGACACTATCACAGACCAAGTACCATTGGGCCTAAGGCAAGAAATAACAAAGAATGAATACCACTCATACATAAAAAATTCAGAGTTACAATTCCAATAGACCATATCTAAGAAGTAAAATACATCTGCATGATGTTTTAGAAAATAGACTAGGTTGCCAACCATTCAGATCTATTCTCCAATAAAACATAACATTAAATATCTGTTCCATTATTAAAAAATGTTCTATGGATATAGAATCCAAAGCAAAATGATGTCTCACTCCATAAAACTCTCCTAGTGAATTAATGACAATGGCAAAAACAGAATTCTAGGATAAGTACTGTGGACTTCCTGTTTTTAAAATATGCTATATCCTCTCCCATTTACATGTCCTGTTAATATTTTCTTCCAACAAAATCCCTGGCATGGACCACTACCTCTCAGTGATTTTATTCATATTCATGAAAATGATATTCATGGTTATCTGGTAATCTCAGCATCCCCCAAAGCTGAAAGGATGTAGCCAAATACTAAGGAAGTGTTCTTCAGATGTAAGAAAATATGTGACCCAAAGTTTAAGAAAAAACTTATCGTAGCCTGATAGGCAGGCTTATTGTAGGCTAACTTATAGTAGGCTACTTTAAATAACATATTATGAAATTTTATTAAAAGTGGTTCATTACCAAATGGAAGGTATATTAAAGGAAAAAGATGAAAACTTTTTTGTTCTTCAAAGTCATTAACACATAAACTCAGCTATTCATTGGATCAATTCCAAAGAAAAGGTATTAAATTATAGCATAATTTTTAGGGTTAATAACCAACATTTAAATATGTTAATCCTTCCACTGATTTCTGAGTATACTTTGGCTACTTTAATCCCTTTAAAGAACTCTTTTATTTTAATTATTTCAAAAACAGAAGAACATTATTGCACCACCACAGGAATTTATATACCACTTGTAATTAAAAGATTTTTCAGCAATATCTGCTTATATATACACGTGTTATATGATTTTTTAAAAGTATCAGTAGATGTCTTTGACAGGACAGTAGGATAAACCAGCACTTTATATAAATTTCCAACTTCTAATGGGATTAAACATTATTTTTCATGGCACAAAGCAAAGGCATACTTTGATTTCCTCCTGAAGTAACGTCTACGTGTCCATCTTTCTTTTCTGAGAAAACCACGTCCCATCAATATATGGAGCCTCCAGCAATGACGGCTCCCCTCTCCTCCCTGCAAGCCCATCCTGGCTCTCTCTTCCTTCAGTTTCCACTGGCCAAATCCTACCTGTCTTCCCAGGCCAGCTCAAACCCACCTTCTTCTGCAGTCTTGAACAACCTCACCTGCTGAAATCCATCGTTCCAATGGCATTATCGCATTCTCATTCACTCGCTCTAGAGCTGACTTTTCTGTTACCCGTGTTCTGTTCTCATTATCCAGGTAATGAGAGCACAGTACCCAGAAGCCCAGCAAAGGTTTGCTGACTTAAGCTGAAAGACGACATTTTTTAACTGTTAAAACTGAAGTTAAGGGTCGTCACATACACAGTCTTATCTAAACCGAGTGGAGACTCACAATGCGTCTGTGAAACACCCATCATCCTCATTTTAGGGACAAGGGAACTCCCAGAACCGGAATTCAAACCTAGGGTTTGGGCTCAAAGTTCAGACGTGAAATGGTATTCCCCGCCTAGAAGGCTCTATCTGCCGTGGAACTCACCAAAATTACCACATACTTTACTCTGTAGGCCACTTGGTTCACGTTCCCTCTATGAGTGACATCACATGACAATGGCTTGTCACAAATAAAAGAAAATAAGTCCAAAGTCAGTGGAAACTAAAGATGTAAAAAAAAAAAAACTACTTCACATCATTCATTACAAATTTTACACCTATATTATATGTATATATATTCTAATATATATATATACATTAAATATACCCTGTATTAAAATATCATGTTCTCAGTATTCACAAATTCCAGTCTATAAAAAAAAGGGGGCACCAATTATACAACTCTGTCTAGATTCTTCATGTTGGGAGGGACATCTAAATCTACTCATCCTTTGCCAGAGTAGGGAACTGGGCTCAGAATGACCCCGGCCCCGCGGGGTCGGTTTGTGGGGTCGGTTTGCGACTGGATGAAGGCCTAGAAGAGCTGCCTCCCGACTCCCGGCCTGCCTGCTGGGTCCCTCACCCTCCCGTAGCGGTTCCGAAGGGGCACTGAAGATGCGCTGTGTGGGCCTCACGGGGCCTCGGGCTTCGGTCCAGCCCCGCAATGTCCCCATCAGGAAACCGAGGCACAAAGAGCCAATATATTTTGGCCAAATTTTAAACGTATTTTCAATCCGATGGCAATCACCACCTCGAAAAATTAAAAATATATTAAGAGGTAAAAGAAAACTCATCATAGGAACGACGTGCCAAAGCGCCTCTGTGGAAGCAGACTCCCTGTCCTCTGTTAGTCATCTAGGCTTTCTTAGGTCCTGCACACATCCTAAAAAGACTCAAAAGACCTATCTGATTACAAACATAATATCCTCAACTTTTAATTCTATCTGGAAACAAGAAAAATAGTCTCTAATCACATCCTAGTAAAGTTTCCTTTTTATAAAACAGATTAATGAGGGAAAAAGTAAATAAGTCGACACGTGTCTGTCATAGAAAGGAATTTCAATGTCAGTGAAGTAGGCAGGGACGTACGTTCCATCTCGATTTAAAAAAAATAATCACAGTATACATTTAGTATCTATTTGGGTCTGAAAGAAGGTTCTGGGTGCAAAATTATACAATCAACCAATTAAAAATTCTGCAAAAATTTAAAATTTTGACAGGATGTTACTTATGGCACCAAAGTACGTACTTCTCTCTGGCATCTCTATTTTAACATCATAGCAAATAATGCTTTCAAAAACACAAAACATCCAAGCGTTTTCTTACTTTAGAAGAGAGTTTCAAAAGGGCCACGCCCTGTAGTTGAAAGGCAGAATTCCACACCCTTCACTTCCCTCTACCTCTGTTCAGTTCCGCAGAGGCCACACAGATTCCAGTGCAAGGGAAAGGAGACTGAGCAATGTCAGAAATGAAGCAGGCAGAGTAAAACTAGAACCTAAAACCAAAAATATCCCAGGACAACAAGTAAAACTGTGGTACCAGAGAGAAGTAGGAAAACCCCAATGTACAATCCACTTCTAAAGTGGCACAGAATTAAGAAGCGTTCTGCATCGGACTCCGTTCACAGGGCTCCACTCAAGTTCTTTTCAGTCGTCAGGAGAGGACGCGATTCTCTTAAAATTTAAGAGTAGTAACGTTATTCTGCTTATTTCATCAGAAGACGACCCGAACTGAAGAGTAAGGCAGGCAAAAAAAAAAAAAGTGGACTGTTTGGGCATTCTTCCTCCCCGATCACAACCGTGTTTCTGTTTTGCGATAGATGAAACTCCCCGGTGTAGAAGGAGAAAGTAAATAAAAGGAGGAACTGTAATTCTTGAGCCCGTGCCAGTTTACAGTATTTAAAAAAAAGAATCTGCGCCACAGCTTGGCAGGAGGCCATATTTACAGTAAGCTATCTAGTGTTTTGCCCAACAGGAAGAACAAAGGCGCAGTGTGGTGCTGCTGGGGCTGTGTGCTCAGACGCTGTCGAGCAGGAATGCAGCCCCGCGTGGGGCAGACCCCTTCCTCCTGACGGCCCTCTGCCCTCCGGAACTCTGCACCCGGGGTCGCAAGGGTCTGTTACAGGGCAGTAGATGGCTTACCGCTCCGAGTTTCAGCTTCAACTTTAAGGAACCATTTACTTGACTCAGAAAAATGCAACCCCTCTATTCATTTAGTCTGGACTTTTTAATTTCAAGAGCTTAAGAGCACATGAAGTTTAACGATAGAGGTAATTCTGTCTTCTAAAGCACAGCAAAACCTGAGACAACAGCCTGAACTACAATTTTCTTAGTGGGATTTAATATATATATATTCCTTCCATTATATTATTAGAATTTCTTAGCATATAAGTGGACTGAATAAGACCAGGAAAATTATATTAAGAACTCAATTAGTATTTTAACGTAGTATATTCATAGTTTATTTCCAGAAGTAAATAAAAATTTAAAGTTATAGTTTTATGACCTACATAAAATCAACAAAAACTCCCCTCAGTTATATTTCTTTGGAAACTATGCTCAAATATAATATAACTCAAAATTAAGTATACTGGAATTTCCACTTCTTTATATACACCTGGGGTTACATATTTGCAAAGGTAAAAAAAAAATTGTTTTTGATCTTAAATACCGACATGTTGGACAACACAATCCTAATTTAACTTTCAGTTTTCTCACTGACGTTTTGTTCTAGTGGAGAAGGAAGACAAAACAAGGCAAATAAGTATAATAACGGACAATGAGTGAAAATGCTAAAGAAGAAAAACAAAGAAAAGAAGGAATCAGAGGGCAGGAAGAAGAGGATTCACGTGTGTGTGTGTGTGTGTGTGTGTGTGTGTGCGTGTGGGCAGCAAAGGTGTGGGGAGGTGAGGGTGCAGGCCGCACCTGCTGGGTGCGGACCAGGGAGAAGAGCGCTTCAGCTGCTTTCGCCAGCCACTGAGGTGCTTTACAGGAGTGACTCTGCACCCCTCACCGTTGTGAAGCTCCTCCCTACGGTGGGGCCAGTAAGAGTTTTGTTTAAACACAGATGGCTGTCGTAGGAGCTAGCTCAGGGAAAGAAGAGCTCCAGCAGCTGGAAAGAATGTAAAAAGGAGAAAAGGTAAGGAACAAGCAGACAAATGATGGAGAAGCAAAGAAAAGGGAAAAATGAGAATGACATGAAAAGAAAGGGCTTTGAGGGCATGCCCTAAATAGTAATAGTCTTATAATAGCTGGCCATTAGACATTTAGAAAGAGTTTGTAAACTCTTACAGCCTGGAAGAGGCTTCTCCTGAGAGTCTGATTAGCTAAGAAGGCTCACCAAGGCAATATCAGATACTGCTATTGCAGGGTAGTTTACTGAGCTTTCATTTTTGTTCTGTTTCCATTGTTTTGTTTTGTTTCCTTCCGTGTGGGGACAGATGGAGGAGGGGATTTCTCTGGGATACAAGCCTCAGGGCCTCCCAGTGCCCAGGAGATAGCAGGACCTGAGAGAGGAACCAATGTGTGGCCCAAACACAGACCCTGTGTGCGGGATGTGAAATCTTAGTGCTGCTTAAAGGGGTTCTGTGGGGTTGGTGAAAGATCCACCAGACATTGGGTGGGGGTATAGTCTGACAACCAGAGAGACCACCTCAAATGTTCTACTCTGTGTGTAACCCCTGGGTCCCTCACCTCAGCCTTGGAGGTGGTTAGAGAAATAATCATGAGTATGAGCTAGGAGGATGCCCTCCCCCTTCCATCTGGTTGCTTAGGAGCTCTATGGAAAAAAGGGCAACAATAAGAAAACATTCATGCCCATCAGAGTAGCAAAAAACTTTCAAGTCATTAATAACAATGTTTTCAAAAATGTGAAAGGAGGAGAACTCTCCTATATGGCTGTGTGTAAACTGCAGAAGAACTTGGTAACAGCTGGAGAAAACAGGAAGATATGCATGCTCCCCACGCTGTAAATTTCACTTACAGGGACGTACCTAGGAAAAATGGTTATCATTGTACAAGGAAACACGTAAAAGTATTCACTGCACTATGGTTTACTCTAAAATAGATGTTTATTAAACTACAGTTTGGAAGAATGAAAAATTACAAAGGATTTTCATTGAAAGTAAAGAAATAAATTGTGTTCATATAATAGAATATTATACAGCAATGAAAATAAGTTCACTGAATCAACCTGTACCAGCAAAAATCTCAAAAAATAAAAAAAAATAAAAGATGAACAAACAAAGCAAGTATATAGTGCATGGAGATTAAACACTGGAAAATGATACTAGAGAGCGATTAAGCATTTTTAAAAAAAGGACTGGAATCTAAATTTTATCTCCCAATTTAATCTTATGTTTGATACTTTTTTCAGAGCATGCAAATTATTATTTTGAAAGTCAATTGAAAGCTGTAAATCAATCAAGTATTTGTTATGCGAGAAATTCTCAAGTGGAAGCAGTTAGGAACCCATCAGTGAGTCTGGGCAGGGATATACCTCCTCTCCACCTTCCCACTTCGCCCTCCAGAAAAGAGGAAAGGACCCAGACTTCCCTGCACAGACGGGTAGAGTGGAGCTACACAGTGGAACAGCAAACCGCACAGCCAGCTCAGCTTCCCTCCCAGATTCCCACTGCCAACCAGCCAAGCTCTCTCTCTGCTTTGAGAATCCAGGTCCTGGAGAAGCATCAGTAATGCACCAGGAGAGTCTCGAAGTGGGACTTTCAAAGGGGTCTAAAAGACCACCACTTTGTAACAATATTTGAACTTCTGCTCAGAAGAAGAAGACTGGAGAAGCAGTAACAGGACAATTTTGAAATAAAAGGAAATATTTTATATAGCATTCTCCCATACTCTTGACTACATAAGCAAGTTCAATTTTTTTAATGATGCCAGCAATAAAGAGAAAGATTAAGTACAGTGAAGAGCTCAAAGAAAAATAGAAAAACCTGTCTCAAAAGCTTAAGGACATCAAGAAGCAGGATAACAATAAAGCTGGTGTCTGTACTTGTCGCCTCACAGACGCCCACTTATTAAGTCTGTATTTCAGTGTGAATGCACTTCGGTGCCGGTTAGTCCTCTATTTTCACCTAATGTGGAAAACTGAAATTAAGGGTCATATGAAAAAGTCCATTAAAATAGATTTAAATGATTTTTACATTATTAGAAAAGGCATAAAAGGAAGTTAGGTATCTTTTAAAAATTTAGTGATTTAGGGTAAATACAATGCCAGTGGTACTATGTATGCATGTAGATTTTTATTGTTTTTTTTTATTGAAATGTAATTTGTATACCATACAACTCATGTTTTTAAAGTGTGTGATTCAGTGACTTTTAGTATACTCACAGAATTGTGTACCTGTCACCTTCACCTCATTCCCAAATATTTTTATCAGCCCCCAGAGAGACGTCGTACCCATTAGCAGTCACTCCCCAATTCCCTGTCGCTGGCCCCTGGGGACCACTAACCTATGTTCCATTTCTATAGATTTGCCTACTCGGGACACTTCAGATAAGTGGAATCAGACAATATGTGGCCTTGTGTGTCTGGTCTCTTTCACTCTGCATACTGTTTTCAAGTTTCATACATTCTGTAACATGTATCGGTACTTGGTTCATTTTTATGGCTCCACGAGATTCTGGTGTGTAGATACACCAAGTTTTGCTTATCCATTCCTCAGCTGATGGATGTTCAGGCTGACTTTTTGGCTATTATGAAATAGCACTTCTATGAACATCTGCATACAAGTTTTTGTGTGAACATATATTTTCTGTTCTTTTGGAATTGCAGGGTCATGTAGTAATTCTAGGTTCAACCTTCTGAGGAACAGCCGGACTACTTTCCAAAGCAGTTGAACCATTTTACATTCACATCGACAATGCATGAGAGCCCGATTTCACCCCCCCCTCACCAGCACTTGTACTGTGTCTGTTTTACAGCCATCTTCGTGGGCTGGACGTGGTGTCTCCCGATGGCCCTGACGACTGATGATGCCGAGCACGATTTTCAGCGCACAGACTCTTAGAGTTACAGGGTTTACATACTGTTTACATTGAGCTCAAGTGTTGTGACAATAACAATAAAATCAGTTTTTTTAATTCTTGTATCATTTTTTCTTGTTATTAGACTTAACAGTCAGAGTACGTATTTTGTGAAAAAGAAAACTATCAGGAGATAGATAACCCAAAAGTGCTTCTTTAAAAATTACATACACTGACATAATATGTTAGACATTTATATACTTACAATATAAAAACCTATACATTTCAATATTTATAATAAAACCATACATTGTCCTCCCTTAGTATAAATGGTTAATCAAAGGTACATGCCACTAAGAATAAAGTTTGGAAAAAAGCAATTCAGTATCTTACAACAAAGTAGTAAATGGTGATAAGCAAGCTACCCCAGTTGTTCAAATGCCATTTATTGTTTCTCTAAAAAATGTATTGACCCTAAATAATCACTACCAGTTCCATTATTTGTTAAAATATTTTAATTTCTTTAAAACTTCCGTCACTTTTCTATTTGTTAGACCAAAATAAAACACTAAACCATATTCAGACACAGTTCATTATTGAGAACTAGAAAGTATACTTTCCCCTATGAAAAAACACATCACTGCCCACACTCATGATAAGAAAGACCTCTTTTGTACAATAAAAGTTAGTATGGAGATTGATGTTTGAAACATGGAAAATTCAGTCAAAAGGCTCCTATTTTCAAAACATGAAAAAAAAGGAGTCGAGAGGGCGAAGTGCTGCAGATGGCCACAGTCCACTCCCTCGGGCCAAGGCCACTCCATGCAGTTAGGATGTGCTCACTCATCACGGACCACAACAGGATCATGTTTCCACTCGACGCACCGAGCCCATTCAGTGAGCTCCACTAGCACTCTGCGTGTGTGTTTCAGAGGCTCCAGTCTACCACTAACCCCGCCCCCGCGCACTGCCAGGCTCTGTCCACTTGTTCACGCAAGTCTCCGCATCTAGAATTTTCCCCTCTCCAGTCTTCTATTCCCTCAACACTGCCATCTACCCAGATCCAGTACAAGCTCCATCATTCGCGCAAAGCTGTCTCTGACTACGCCCTCCACTGACATTATTGAAGGGGCAGTTAAATTCACAGGGAGGTAAAAGAAGCATGCCAAACTAGAAGTTTGGTTGACAGAGTAGAAGGCCCCATGCCCTTCCACATAAACCTTTATGAAGGTGTAAGTCAAGTTGAAGAGGACAATCTCCAAATTAGAAGGCACAGAGTAGTTGCAATCTTTTCTAGGACCTCTTAATAAATCGGTTTTATTTACCCATTTATTCTACCTTCTTCTAAGTGAGCCCTTAACTACATGCTAAGAACAAAAACGAGAAGCTGGTCCAACACTGAATAAGTATCTGATATTACTGAAGCACTCACTATGTAACAGTTGCCCCACACCTGCGTTACTACTTATCCTCACAAAAGACCCCGCTATTATACACACTGCATAGACAAAGCAGAAGTTAAGGGGTGTGTCCAAACTCACAAACCAACCAGTGTGCAAGCCTAGATCAAATGACAGACCTGTCCAACTCCTGGCCACCCAAACTCAGTGCCTCAAGCAGCTCACTTGCTGAGGAATGTTTGAAAGGTATAAAATACATATTATACAGAGGGGATCATTATGTATGTATAGCACATAAAATTAATGTCTATAATTTCCATGACAGTATACATTAAACAGGCTGGTCTGGATATTTTATTTGAATTTGTAACATCGTTTCTCTTAAAAATATGCTATTAATGGCAGCAATCAATTCAGCAGTGATTTTACAACATTATTTGTAGGTTACTGACTTCTTACTGCCAACCGAGAGATCTGTTTGGGAAAAGGAGTAAAGTAAAAGTCTACGTAATAGTAAAAGAATACATATTGTTAGGATTTTATAAATAAAGTAAAACGGTACATTAAGCAGTGAAACAGTGTTACCTCTTTTCCCCAACTGTGTCCCAAAAAAGAACTGTGCCCCATTCATAGCCTTTAAAAAATGTAAATGGCTAAAGTCTCAATTTCCTCAGACAACATTTTCAAATCCAGTTGGTACCCACAAGATAAAGACAACTTTACCCAAAGTGTAAATAAGACCTATAAATTAGACAACACATAAACACACTCAAATAGTCTCAAAATTAAACTGTGTAGAGTTAAAATATTTGCAATTTGATTCTTTTAACATATGATAACATGTAGGGTAGCATGCAACATGATCATGCTATGTGTTTTGTTGTATAAAACATGACTATAGTAACATGAACTAAGGCAGAAGTTCTGTAAGACTTTCTAGCATTTTCCTTTCTTAGCTGAGAAAACCATCAGGCAAAGCCTAAGGCAATGGGAATGGAGATAAATCTACACTACTAAGTGGCATTTTACCTGCAAGAACAATACAGCTTAGTTCCCTGTTTCTAACGATGCAGTCCGCAGTGGCCCAGAAACCGACCACACCTCTCTTCCAGAACAGTTTCACCCTTCTGCCTTTGGTTAACAATGACGGGTTTCTGACATTGTGCGTGCATCTGGAATGAAACGTGACAGCTTCGCCACAGTTTCATGAAGCTTTATAAAGGTTAAACAATGGCTGTTTGATTAGAAATTTTCTTTATCAAAATGTAAACTAGCATCACCAGCGCAAAGGGCCTGAGCTCATGAGTTTAACACCACAACCCAAGGACACGGCTGGGTTTCACCAGGTCTACAAATAAGCACCTTTTAAAGTCCAACAGCACCAATAAGGAACTATGCACACGCTCCATAAAATGACAGCAATTTTTGGTTTTGTTTGTTTTTTTAGGGACCAAGATTCACAGGCAACTTCTGGGAAGGAAACAACACACTCTATATAGACCACAGCTGACATCTCTTATCTACATATTTGATACAGAATTCAAATGATCATGTATGATAATTCCTATTTCCTGTTACTGAACATATTTAAAATGTAAAAACAAATATTTTCTACATGTAATAATAAAAGCTAAATATTTTCACGTCAATGTGTGAAAACTTGGTAGTGATTTTTATTTCTTATTCTTAAGTATATATTTCATATACAGTATAAATCTTTATATTTGCTTAAAAACAAACTGGATTTTGTAAGAATCATGAGAATTGTATTAGTAACTTATTTTTTTTCCAACTGTTACTGACAAGGAAATAAAGACCTTCCATACAGTCCAACCAACCAAGTGAGTTTTTAAATTTCAAATTGTACACATAAATCCCACTAACACTACGCATATTGACACCACTTGCTTTTGAACTTAATACTCGAGTCTAAAATTCAGTACACATTCTAAACAAACAAGAAATTTTATTTGCTAAATTTAATTCCTCCATTGAATAAAACAGGTTTTTCCTGTTCTGTTTGGTGAAAACTATAGATTTTTCCTATGCTTACAGCAGTGCTCTAGCCAAAATGGTCTTGTACCTGTTCTTTATAAGCTGTACTATAAATGGAGAATTGTGAATTATATGTATAAAACACTGAACTGCATTTTACTGTTTCTTTTCATACTGTACTGTGAAAAGACTGGTATCGAGGCACGCTGGTAACCCCTCAATAACTGGAGTCCATAATAACTGCGAAGACTAAACAGTAACAAAGGCCATCAGGGCAAATCTGTACAACCATAGTCATGGAGGAATAGTCTCCCAGGGTACCACTTTCCTGAGGGTAGGAGGGAGCACCTAGATCTTCCCATGGCCATTCTGTCAGCATGGAAGTACAGTCCTCTGGCATTCCCAGGTGCTCAGAGGGTAGCCAGCAGGTGAGTACAAACATGACAGGGGTTCAGGGACCTGCATCGTTACCATGGAGCTCCTCCATGCAGGACAGTAGCACAGAGTGCCAAAGACAGGGTCTGAGAAATAAGCTACAGTCTGATCGAAAGAACAAGTTCCAAGGAAAGCAGATTTATCACATCACCATTATATAATAGGAAGCAACCCTATGCATCAGGCAGGCTGTGCCAAAAGGCTTAGTGATCTCATTCTTACCATAACAAATTAACTGCCAGAAAAGACCGTCAAGGTCATCCTGGCAACAATTAAAAAAAATAATGAAAAGCATTCACCCCTAAGGCAGAGTTAGAATGTTTTAGTTTGAAGCAATGTGCTGTATATTTTATTAGCTATAACTTGTTTAATTATTCATAGCAACTCTTCTTATATTCCATACAGAAACCTCAGGTTGCTCAGATTTCTATCTGAAATCTTCTTTTTTCCTTATTCAAGGGCAAATGCCTTAAGACACAAAAATTTCTATCCCCTATTCTCAACCAAACACAGACACAGTTGTTTAGAATAAAATACTAAATGAAAGCCAGCAAGAGACAGAAGGAAACAGAGGGAGGAAAAGGAGAAGAAAGGAGAGACAGACAGACACCCTTTTCCATCATCCTCCATCACACACACCACTGACCAGACTTCCCATAGGACTCTCCTCCTGCACCTGAGGGTCTGCACTGTGGCCCTCCACCTGACTCCCACAGCCCCTGAGCTCTGCACGGCCACACGACCCTGTGCAGCCTCGGAAGCATTGCTAGGGCACGTTCCCAAGACCTCCACATGGCTTCCCGTTGGTATTCCACTGTTGTCTCCTTGGCTTGCTTTCTGGCACACTGTGCCGCTAAAGACATAGCTGCTGTTGTCATCGGTGTAGTCATCTGCCTATTTCAGGTCCCAGGGAGCACCAGAGGTGCTTGCTCCCTGCTCAACGAGCCACCAAGGGTATGGGGGGCACCGGGCTCTTCTGCAGGACATCAGCCCAGAGGAATCCTGCCTGTGTCTGCTACCCAGAGGAGCATCCTCCCTCCACAGCTCTGAACAGGACAGATGAAAAATTAACACTAAAGCTAACAGGGTCACTCACTCCCTTGTGTGGTCCCAGCCACAAATGAGTCCCAAGAGGATGGTACTCCTGTAAAAAAGCATACCTTAGTTTTCTGGACAAAACAAAGCCTTAACAAGTAACCTGGCAGTAAAATGACCACAACTACTATATATACTATATCAACTGCACATGTGGCAATGAACTGGATGCAACAGGTTCAGATAACCAAGTCTTTTACCTTGGAGGGGTCATGCTGATGAGTTCAACTCCCTCGTTTTAGAGGTGAAGGGAGGAAACCCTATGCTAAAAGGAATGGAGTGATTTGTTGAGTGTAACAGTCAGACGTGGTCAGGCACTGGCACAGACTCTGTGGTCCCCTAAGGCAGGTCTGTATCGTTTCTATTACACCACAAACTACTGTAGTTTAAGAACGCCCTTGCTCTAAATTGCAAAAGAAATTGTGGTCCATTTAAAAAGACAGGACTATGGAATGCCAACTTCTTTTTACTCTGTTGTTTCTTAGAGCTTTGTCTTGTTCCAACATCAATGATAAAAAATGTAGTTCTCTCATACATGCCCATTTCCTGGGCTTCGTCTTGGTCTATTATGCCAACCTCTGTGCACAGGGGTGGTGGATCCTCCCACCTGTCTAGCCTAGTCTACCTTCCCTTTTTCTTAGTGACACAACCCTTGTTTTGTGCATAACCACAGTTTCTAGCTAAGAAACTACATCTCTAACCTCTGGTTCAGCTATGGATGGCAAAAAGACCTAACTCTGGAAGCCACCAACTGGAGCTCCCAGCAAAGTTCTTTAAAAAGGAGATTTGACTGGTTTGTGTCTTTCGTCCTTTGCCTTTCACCTTCTCTGGTACTGGGAGGCTCCTGGAGGTATGGCAGCCACTTTGTCATCACGAGGGAACAAGCATGAGGATGAAAGCTGGACAACCCAAAAAAAGGGGAGAATGGAAAGCCTGAAGATCCTCAGATCTGATGATGTGGTGATGCTACGTGCCTGCCCCATACTGCCTTTCTCTAGGCTGGATGAAAAGAGACCCCTATTTGATGAAGCAACTGTGGCTTGAGTTTTCTGTTACGTACAACTGCAGTTGTTGCTGATTCAGATATCAGGTGTCCATGGATGTTCCAATGAACAAGACGACGACGACAACAACAACTATGTGGCCTATTTCAATTTTCTGCGGTAGCACATGTACACCAACACTGAATGAACTAACTTACTTGACCTCGCCTGCGACAGCAGTGGTCGGCGCGGAGCGCGGACAGCACTCGGGAGAGACGGCAACGTGGCCCACTGTAAGACGCACGGTCGTCTGAATGCTAACGTGCGGAAAAAACGCTTGTCTCTTCAGAAAAGTGGAAGTTATGTCAGTAACCTGAGGCAATCCCTAAGAACCTTACAGTAATGGCAACGTTTCCTCCATGAACTGGGGATGCTGTTTTCTCAGACGGATGTGTGTTTTTTCCCGAAACAGCTGACACCTCAATGCCTTCCTTCTGAAGTTCAGAACATGCAGTGTTTTACTGATGCTACAGGGAACACCTAGGGGACCGCTTACCCATCCCCTTTCAAATACTGTGTAGCCAGAAACATCGCCAGACTATGAACACACCACTGAAAACGCCGCTGTCCATGCAGCGTTTCTGACGAGCTGTTTCTACATCCAGACTCACTCTGCAGACTCCACCCAAGGAACTGGAACTGCCGCCGCTTTGGCCGCTGCCAGACACACTCATTTTTATTCTTGTCTCACTGGCATAGCCTAATAAGCTGAAATGAGAAAATGGCTTCACAAAATAATTATATGCTACAGCAGTTTCTCTCCTTCTTTATGAATATTAGACAAGTAAATAAAAGTCCAACGTGTTAGGACGAAGCAGTATGTGAGACTGCATCAGCCTTCGAGAGTCCCTCTCCTGAATTTTTAAAATTACACAAGTGTTACTCTTCAAAAGGTATATTTATATCACATCACAACTTCACATAAAAATATATCAGCCATCAGCACCCATTTCAACAGATGAAATGACAAAATGGTTAGAGAGAAGTAGAACACTGAACAGTGATTTATTTGGAACTAAACAAACCAATCCCTTAAACATGCTGATCATTTAGTCACTGTCTTGCCAAGTTCTTGGAAGAATGAGAAGAAGTGGCTGCCACCTGAAAGGCGGGCCTTCTTTAGACACGGGGTATAGAGAAGACCCAAACCAGCAGGTGTGGTTCCCCGGCCCCAGCAGCCCCGCCATCCTTGGGTGGCACGGTACTTGGGTGGCACGGATCCTAGCAAGCAGGATGGAGAGGGTGCAATCACACACAGTGGCATTTGTAGGCCACTCTCCAGCATGCAAGAGAAAGTTCTGCTTGGCTAATAGAGCATAATTAAATTGTGCTGCAAATCAATATTTTAAAGACATATGCTATACCTCAATTGATTCAATGGTCAATTTCAAGGTCTATTTTTCAACTCACATTTTTACTTTCATCTACCAAAGCATTATTACCCCTGGCACTTCCTGAGACTCTCGGAAAGCCTCCCTCAGTCATTCCCTCAGCTCTTTGAAGCAATCCCACTTGAAACCAGCAGCAGTGAGGGGCCTGGCCATATCCTTCAGAAAGAGCGGAGAGTGGAGCACCAGCAAAAACCGCCCCCTGCAGCGAGAGCTGGGCCTGCCTGCTCTGCTGTTGCTCCACTGTGCGTGGACGCCAGGGGGTCCAGCAGCAGGATTCAACAGGCGAGAGAGTCCCGTGGAAATGCGCTATTTTCAGGAGAGTAATCTGGTACATTTACCTGTCTCTCATTTCACAGTGTATTTTTAAAATACACTGTTTTGTAGTTTAAGAAGTCTTCTTCTTGTCCTTTGATCCTTTCTTTCCTCATGTATCTCTTGGTTTTATTTTTGTAACATATGAGCCTTTCTTCTCATCATAATTATAGGAAAAAGCCCTCATTCAGAGAGGGTGGGGGTTTACCTTTTTAGGAGTCAGTCTTTGTAGATAAGGATTAAGGAACTAAACTGTATGCAAAAAGTGGCTTCTTCGGACTGATGGAGATATTATCCTGCATCTTCTGTGCATTTCAGAGTGAGTAAAACCCAAGTCTTCAATATGTACTATTTCATTTAAATGTAACAGAGCCTTAAGGACAAAACTAATAGAGGACAAAGAATAATTGCTGAGGCTAAGAACCTCTATTCACAAACTGTTTTTCATGTTAAATAGGAATTAAATGTAAATTCTAAACAATATAATAATGCTGTTGAAAACATGTCACCGGCAAATCGTGTCCTCAGGGAAATGCGAGTTAAAACGACAAGACAGCAGTCCACACCTGTCAGAAGGGCGAACACGCACAGCGCCGAGAAGAGCAGAGGCTGGCGAGGCCGCGGAGCCACAGGAACGCGCACTCACGCCGGTGGGTGTGCGGCGCGGCACAGCCCCTTTGGGAGACAGCCTGGCAGTTGCCTTCAGAGCTAAACCACTCTTAATATACGATCCAGCAATCACGCTCTTCAGCCTCCATTCAAATGAACTGAAAGCTTGCATCTGCACAAACACCGGCGCGGGGATGTTTAAGGCGGATGTATTCACAATTGCCAAAACTTGGAAGCCAGCAAGAGGTCCTCTGGTAGGTGAATGGACAAACCGTGGTACATTCACACAGTGGAGTATTACTCAGCACTAAAAAGAAATGAGTTATAAAGCCATGAAGAGACATGGAGGAACCTTAAATACATGTGACTATGTGGAAGAAGCTACTCTGCCAAGGCTGGCGACTATGTGCTTCCAACTGTGTGATATTCTGGGAAAGGCAGAACTATGGAGGGGGTGACAAGCTCGGCAGTCGTCAGGGGTTCATTGGGGTGCGGACAGGATGAATACACAGAGCAAAGAGGATATTTAGGTCAGTAAAAACACTCTGTATGGAACTATAAGGATGAAGACAACGTCACTGGACAAAAAATGTATCTGTCCAAACCCACAGAACATAACACCAGAGTGAAATCTAATGTGAAATACGCACTTTGAGTGGTAACGATGTGTCATGTAAGTGAACTCTGGTGAATGGTTTTTGTGACAGAGAAGACAATGTAAGAACAGGGACAAAGGGTGTACGGGAAATCTCTGTACCTGCCTTTAAGTTTGCTGTGAACCTAAACATGATGTAGAGGCCTGACTGGTGTGGCTCAGTTGCTTGGGTGTCATCCTGCAGAGTGAAAGGGTGCCAGTTTGACTCATGGTCAGGGCACTGGATTGCAGGGTTGGTCCCCAGGTGGGGCGTGTACAGGAGGCAACCCATCGATGTTTCCCTCTCACATCGATGTTTCTCTCCCTCTTCTCTCCCTTCCCCTCTCTCTAGAAATAAGTATTTAAAATAATGTAAACATAAAAAAATAAAACTGATCTAAAAATGTCTAAAATATTCCCCTTTAAAACTACCCCTCAATTTTTAAATCATTACCTTTTACATACACAGATACGAGAACATGTAATGCAAGGGTTCACGCAGTTTATTATACAGGAATGTGGTAAAAGTATAAAACACGCCAGAAAGAAACACTCCAGAAGAGGGGTCACATCTGAGGAAGAAGGGAAGGAAATGTGATTATAAACATTCCCATTATACATTCCTTTAAAGAAGGGATCTGTAATAAATATGCAAAATGTTGACAATTAAATCAGAGAGACAAACGCATGAATGTTTGTTAATTTGCCCTATTATTTTCTAGTCTCAATGCATGCAGGGAAAAAAAACTGGGGGTGGAATTACCACACTCTCGGGTGACAACACGACCGAATGTGATCTGGGGTCAGGAGAGAACTGTCGGGGTGCAGTGCGAGTCTGAGTGTTCTTGGGGAGAGTGACCGGAAGCGTATTCACAGGGTCAGAGAGCAGGGCCAGAGTCACCCGAAAGGAGGACGAGGTAGAATTAATTGTCTGGGGAGACAGCACACTACAGGCGCTGTGGGAATGGGAGACACAACAAGGTCCTATTCAGGGAGATGCTGTTTACTTGGTGTTGCGTGACCCCAGGATTCAGTACCACGTCTATCAGCTTACTGTGAACCCAATAGGGAGATGCTGGATTCGCTGCAGAAGACAAAACCCTAAATACAGAAGAAACCACTAAAATAATGTCAGGGACAACAATCCTGAGCGAAGAGTTTGACAGCATATGCACATAAAATAATTATAAAATACATGCTTACCTATACAAGTAAAAATTTATGCATGCTCATAATACGACTTTTAAGAGTGAAGTCAGGAATGTATTTTATCTGGTATACCACAGTAATTTGCTATATAGCTTTATGAAACAACTAACATAATGTTACAGCCAGAAACCAATTGTTGCTAAAATGCATTCAGTTAAAATGGAAAATATAGGGAAATAAAACACTGTAATTGTCTCTCAACCCACATTGTATATTATGTCACTAAATTATATACTATTATGTTTTCTACATTTTAATATGTTCTCCCATAGAGGAATTGATAACATAAGGAAATGATTCTCTGCTTTTATTTCTGAAGACCTAAATAATATCCCACATATATTTATAAACCAAACAGGGTCTCAGCCTCTTATTAGATCCCAAGGCTTATAAAATCCATTTCACAAAACCACCACATGTAGCAATGCATGAAATAGCTAACACAAATGGTTTTCTGTTCTTCTTACTTTGATTCACAATTGGGGAGTTATATATTTAAAGTGAGCTATAATAATATGTAAGGAAAAAATCCAAGGTTTTCTTAATTTTAGAAAATCTTTTAATAGCATATTATATAACTCATAAAAATATTGCCTTTGGCCTTGACGATATTTTATTTAACCTTGCCCATCGAGTGGAGAGCCGGTGCGAGCACAGCAGAGACTTCTCCCCAAAGAGATGAGAGAATTCCATGGCTCGGGTCCAAACTGCAGCAGGATGTTGACAAACCACATGCTAGTAAGTAACATGCACAGTCTCCTTTACTAGAGGCTGTGTGAGAACTTTTTATATAATCAACTACAGCAATTAAATACTAAAAAACCTTTGGAGAAGTATGAGAGACTTACATATCTTAAGAGGGTGAAGAACTTTCTAAATACAAAGTTAATAATAAGACCAGGTGCTTGGTTTCAACAGGAAGTGCTATACTTGAAATTTAGAGCAATATTTCCAAGGCCTGAAAAGAATCTGGTCAGCCAAATATGCTGAGTGTGTAAATTTCAAAGACCTGACAGGACAAATAAGATGATGCACTTACCAAATATTAGCAGAGAAACCTGAATCAAAAGAGACAGACTTGGGTGGAAATTTTAAAGAAACAGGAAGGCTTGAGCACAAAGGGGAAAGGACTCACGGACATGGACAACAGCAGGTAGGTGCAGGGGGTAGGGGGAAGAGGGTGTAAGGGGACTAAATGGTGATGGAAAAAAACACAATAAAAGAAAATTTAAAGGGAAAATAAAAATCACTTCATAATAATTCTTTTCAGGTCTTATTATCAGTTCAGATTTTCTATGAATACCTTAAAGTATGAGATAAGAAAGACAGAAACAGGCTTACCCTCTTTTTAAGGTTCAGACGTCACTGACCTCCTCCTAGGGGACTAATGTGTTTCTGACCTGATGGCTCTAAGCAAGATTTACACTGTGCTTCTCCATTGGACTTCTGGAGCAGCTACTGGGAACCTTCTCCTGAGGAGTTCTCCCCTTTGGCTCACTGAGGACGGGCACATCTGACTGGCGTCCCCAGGGTGTAGCCCAGCACTTGCTTACGACCTCTGAATCTGTACAATACAGAGAGAAGACTGGGCTGACACCACTGAGAAGGCAGGTCAAGGCAAACAAAGGCTGACCTTCAAACATGGTTCTTTTGAAAAGCAAATAAGTACTGACCATATCTAAAAAATTATAATTGCTATTACTGTAAAAAAGCTTTACTAAAATATAGAAGGTGCCTCTCGAGATACATAGAAGAGGGAGATACAATCTGTGTGTTTCCTCATCCCTTTAATAATTTAAGGCTTTATCTTAATTTTAAGGTAAACGGTACTATCTCTGCAGTATCTTCTATAGGTAATCAGCAGCTGTTAACATTGGCAATTCTCTCCCATCTTTATAAAAGTATCTTTCAATAGGTAGAGGTTCAGGTGCTGGCAAAAAGATCTCTACTAAAATTTATTGTTTCTATTTGAGTTTCCTATAAGTAGAATATCCCTGAAGCTATAATAAATACTGAAAATTTTTTTGACACATGGAGAAAGTAGAGTTTCAGGAGATAAAATTAAATTTCCCAGCAATTCACAAATTAATTCCCCTATCTGAGCTTCATCATGTACTTTTTCACAGAGAAGTTATGAGAAAGAATGAAATAAATGTGATACCACATGACTCTTTTTTTAGTAGAGAAATAACAATTCAGAGTACAGCCATTTCTGAATATTCAGTGTTATTCACATACGTGGGAACCTTAGTCAGTGGTCCCTAGTGACAGGCGGAGATTTGAATCGCCCGATAAGCTGTATGAAAATGCACACACCCAGGCTCTGCCTCCCAGCAAACCTATCTCAAAGGGTCACAGGTGGTGCCCTGCAAGTGCCAGCTCTTAGAGCTTCACAGGTGACTGTGACACGCAGCCCTGGCTGGTGATGGGCTGGCACAGGCTCAGTGGCTTGGAGGCCGAGTGGGTAATCTGAACTAGTGAATGGGCCGTGGTGGGGACTGTGACAAACTGGAGGGGCAGTCTGCTTAGCTCCAGCTCCTCAGGGACTTGCAGCGGCAAGCCTGGTATCACCAGGACTTCCACTTTGTTAAAGATAAATTCAGGATTCAGTTTAATGTATAATCTCTTGATTTTTAAATGTTTAAAGGCACTGGAAGTCAGTGTGTGATCCTCAGTTTAAGAGATCAATAGTATTGATAATTTTTGCCATTCAACTAGAGTACTCTCACGGTAAGTAATTGTGGGGCAGGAGTGGCAAAAACAAGGCCATATTAGTTTGCAGCTCTTTCCATTAAGCAATGGGGTCTATTTCCCTGCCCCGTGAATCAGGCTGGCCTGTGACTTACTCTGACCAAAGGAACACAGCAAGAGTGACTGTGTGTGTGTGTTCCAGAGCTGGGGCCCCTTGGGACCTGGAGGATTTCCTCTCTCCCTCCTTTGATCATTCCTGCTGCCTGGTATAAGATGAGAAACCACGTGGAGAGCAGAGCCCGCCCCATACCCAGCAGGCTGACTCCCAATACACAAGTGAGCCACGTGCAGGAAAGAACTGAAGTGTCCCTCGCTAGATGACTGGACAAAGACGATGTGGGGCATATGGGGTTGGCCAAAAAGTTCATTTAGTTTTCTGTGTGCGATGGTTCTAGTAGTGTTTAGTTGTCTGTAACTTCATTCCAAACAATTTTGTTAGATTGTATTGTGACAGCTGTCATATTAGCATCCATTAAAAAAAAAAATTTATCGAAATTGGTGAATTTTGGGGCAACCATTTTAATAGTGAAGATGGAAGAAGATATGCAACATTTTTGGTGTATTATGCTTTATTATTTTAAGAAAGGTAAAAATGCAACTGAAACACAAAAAGAGATTTGTGCAGTGTATGGAGAAGGTGCTGTGATGGATTGAACATGTCAAAAATGGTTTGTGAAGTTTCTTGGTATTACTAACATTGTGGCCATATAACTCTTTGCTGTAGGGCTGTCTTATGCACTGGAAGATGTTTAGCAGCACCCCTGGCTTCTACCCACTAGAAACCAATATCAGCAGATAGCCAACACACTCAAAATATCCAAATCAATAAAGTTATTGGTAAAAACGAAAAATGTGTCTTTTTTTTTTTACAGAAAAAAACTAAACAGACTTTTTGGCTGATGCCATGTACACAACGCGGTGCTACTCAGCCACACAAAAGGATGAAAAACTGCCACTTGCACCAACATGGATGGACCTAGAGAATATCATGGCAAGTCAGTCAGACAGAAGAAGTTAAGAACCATATGATTCCGCTCATATGTGGGATCTAAAACTGAAAGCAACAAATGAACAAACAAGAAAAACAGACAAACACTCACAGGCCCAGACCACAGACAGTATGGGCATCACCAGAGGGAAGGGGTGGGGGAGCAGCAAATGGTAAAAAGGGTCAAAGATACGGGGAGGGAAGGAGACCTGACTTTGGGTGGCGGACACACAGTGCGACACACAGAAGATGTATCACAGAAATACACACTTAAAGCCTACATAATCTTATTAACCACTGTCACCCAAATAAATTTAATTTAAAAAGGAACAAAATAAAATAAATAAAACTCTCTAGCCCTAGGCCAGGCACTGGGTGAACACAGGGGCCAAGTGGGCCCCGCCAAGCCCACCAGACACACGGAGTTGCGAGCAAACAACTGCCGCTTCAGCCGGAAAGCGACTCGGGGCTGACTCAGCAGAAACAGAAAACTAATAAAGAAACTGCACTGAACGGAGAACACTGCTATAATAAAACTCAACAATAAAAACTTAGAGCGAAAACTTGAAACATGTGGCATCAGTTTGGGGACAGGGTGGTAGAGAGCAACAAGCAAAATAACACAGAGGTAATTAAAGACGGGAGAAGTGGCAGCCTGCTGTGGTGAAATAATCGACAGCGTTTCTGCCTGTGATAACTGGGAAGATAAGGACATACCTAATGAACTTGTTGATCTGGCTGAGAGCTCTGGAAAGAATGCTGAAAATATAATTTGATTTCCTTAAGCTGCCCATGGCAAAAGCACAAGATTGGGGGAGAAGGAGAGAGGGAGGGAGTCAGGGATGAGGGAGGGTAGAAATGGTTCACTTTGCAGGCAGAATTTAAAGGAAAAATAGCCAGCCCAGGAATCGGAGGATTGGAAATAAAACTGTTTCTCATCCTCACAGTCTTCAAAGTGGTCGATAACCACTGTGACCGTGTATGTGGTGGTGGTCGTGGTGGAGGGGGAGAGTGATCCTGGGGGAGAAAACAGAACACATACCTGAATGCATGTGTCCATGTGTATGTAGAAAATGTTTTACTACTAGTTATTTAAAATATTATCCTACAGAATGAATAGACTATGCACAGACTCCAAATAGGAATTAATTAATTAATTAGTTAATTAATTATATCCTGGTGGCTCACGGCAGGCATTTACTCTCTTATCACAATAATGTAACCACAATATCTTACTGCACATTATGGGTACTTGGTAGAAATGGGGGGGGGGGCAGCAGTGAGATAAGCCACCAGGTGAGTCCTCACTTCACAAGTTTTGGAGACTTGGCATCAGACAAGTGTCCCAGCGGTGTGGGAGCACAGCCCCCAGGGGTTGTGGAATTGCAACGGTGCCACAAGGATTATCCCAACCTTTGCAGATCCAGTTCTCAAAAAAAAAAAAAAAAAAAAAGGTCAGGGGGGAACTGAAGTGAATATGGCAGAAAAAATAAGAAGCACGGACCTCTGTGATTAAAACACATGACCCCGAATCCATGTGCCAAGCGTTCTCCTGCATAGTTAGAGCAAGCCAGGCTCTTACTTACAGCCTGTTTGCTCTCCCTAGATACAGTGTCGACCCCTGCTCTATTAAACGGCCAGACTCATGACAAAGGCAGGAAGGTATTTAGGATGAATGCCACACGCCCAACAAGATGACGACCCCCAGACGGAAAGCAGCCACAGCACTCTGAGGTCATAAACTGGGACCGTCAAGTACACTAAAAAAAAAAAATCCATCGGCTGATACTAAGGGCATTGTAACTCGGCAGAATAGTTTTGTTCCTTCAGCTGAAAGGAATGGCCAGGTGTCCTTCTAGGGATGAATGATGTTAGTCTTGCCTTCAGGGAACTTACAAGCAGGTAGAAGTCGCGGCAGCTGCACCAGGCACACGGCGCTCCACAAAAGCAGCGATGCCCCCAAGGAGCATAAAATAAACCATGGTTTGATCATTCATCAAGTCAAGGTTTCTGCCCAATACAATTTATTTAAGAAGACAGGAAAATGGGCAATTCATTTTAGACAGACTTCCATTCCAAGTGTTTAAAACAAAACAGTCTTGAATTTTAAGCAAATTCTCAGCTCTCTGGAAAAATCCCAATGCCAAAATTGAACTGAACATATCATATGCAACACTTCATGACACGTCATATAAATATAAAGCAACACATAAAATAAATTACACATATAAACAGAGACTAGAAATTCATATGTTAATACTTATGAGTAATAAAACTTGAAATGATTATGTTTTCCCTGGGGCAAAGTTTCTTCACTTTCTCCATTAAAAGTTCAAGGCAATTTGAGAAAAATTTATATCCAACTATTCTGTGTACATCTAAATCACCTGCAATGTTGTATAACTAGGCACCTCTCACTAACAAAGACTTCAGAAATATAATTGAAGCCTAACTTGAATTTAATTGCAAAAAAAGAGATCATTTCCTTCCATAGTTTATGGAAACAGTTATATTAAACCACAAAAATCATGTACAACTTCCATACCAAGAATTTGATATATTTTTTTTTTACCAGAAATGATAATATAGGGACAGAAATGTGGAAGTTCCTAGAAGCAAGTTCCCATAAAACTACCTCCTTAGAGAACACTGAAAGATATTTTTATTTAATTTAGCAATCACACAATAGCTAATTGGAATGTATTCCATAAGGTTTACTCTTGATCAGCTGACTATTTAATATACCCTAATAAACGCTGAATAATTTTAAAGCAATTTTTAATCTTTTCATTAACTTTCCAAGAGCTTCCTCACAATGTAACTATGACACAGAAGGCATTGTGGCTCTCTCTAATCCCCGTTCTGTATATAAAGGACAATGCAATTTATGGTATTTGATGTTTTGCTCATTTCTTCCCTTTTGGGAATCTAAGAACTTTTTTTTCTTAAATTGCAGTTTGCATTCAATGTTATTTTGTATTGGCTTCAGGTCTATAGTCTAATTGTTAGACAATCATGTACTTGACACATAGCGCCCCCCATTTCCATACCCACCTGGCCCCACACACAGCTGTGACAATGTGACTGACTGCATTCCCTGTGCTGTACTCTATACCCCTGTGACCGCTTTGTGACCACCAATCTGTGCTTCTCAATCTGCCACCTTTCCCCCCATCACCCAGCCCCCAATCCCAACCCCTCTGGCATCTACCAGTCCATAGAACACTTCATTCAGAAGGATTCATGGGTGTTAAGCAGTAAATACAGACCCCCATTTACAAGTGTCCTCTAGAAGTTCCAGTATCAGAATTTCCTATATGAACCCTATTGAGATTTACAGTGTGAACAGCTACTTGTCATTTTACCTGAGTCACAAAGCTGCCACTTTCCCTGAACCTCCTGCTCCCAGGCCCCCTCCTGGGAAATGCCAGGGCAGGCCTCTCCCTCCCTCCCTCCCTCCGCCTGTGACTGGCTGCTCAGACCTCTGGGCTCGGTCCACCTCCCAGAGGGGCAGGGCAGCCCCACTCCTGACTCTGGGGAGCCCTGACCTTTCACCTGACCCCATTTCAGGTAGCCCTGAAGGATGAAAACAGGAAAGCTCTGGAGCCAGAGTCCTGGGTTCTCATCCTGGCTCTACCACCTGAGCTCACTGTGACCTGAGCCAGTCCTATCACCTCTGTGCAGTGGATACACATAGGTACCAATCTTATATGTCACCAAAATGTACTATCACACCGCTGGCCACATCAGGTAATCTGTTTTACATCATGTCATCTGAGACAAGAATTCATAATGAGAAAAACAGACTTGAAATTCATAATGAGAAAAACAGGCTCAGAAAGTTAAAGAATTTGCCCATGGCTGCACAGTTAGCGAGAGACCACATTGGAGAGAGGCTTTAAACTCTGGATTCATTCATTCAAAAACATGTAAGGAATGAATGGTCCGTACATGACAGCCATAATCTGTAAATGTAACAGATGATCTCCACTCTCATGGAGTTTCCATTCTGTTGGGGAGACAAGAAGTTAAAAAAAAAAAAAAAACTCACAATAATTACCAACTGGGGTAAGATGGGAAAGAAACACACATGGCGAGAGGATAAAAAGCAAGTGTGTGTGCGTGCGTGCGTGTGTGAAGGGCAAGATTCAGAGTGTGTGTTTGGGGAAGGCTCTTTGCTAAGGGGTTAAGCTTTGAGCCACAGTCCAAGAAGAGTTACAGCAGTCGCAGGAAAAGATGGGTGAGAACCCATGTTTATTTAGGATGCCACACACAAGCCATTTCCTGCTTCTCTTCCCAGGGTCCTTTCTCGCCACTCTGCCCGGCTCAAACTCTCTGCTGTGGCCATCCATTCAGAACCACTTTCTGTCCCTGCAAACAGTCTGCCCACTCTTGGCCCTGGCCTTTAGGTAATGGCCTGCCTGTCCTTAGGATGCGTGTAAGATCATTCCTCTCTCATGTATAGCGAAACTTTTCCATACTTGCATGAACTTCATGGTTATGTTAAAATGGAAACATAGTATCCCACTGAATGCTATTATTATTCACACAGTCTTTAACACAGAATATTGTACTTCTCAAGTATGGAAGTATCCAGGCTGTAGGTTCCCAAATGGGGCATCAGTATCAAGCCATGTGCAGGTTTTTCTTCTCAGCCTGGTGGAGTGGTCAGTTTCATACATATAGTAAGAAGCCTCATGGACAGCAGATGGACACAACGATTAACTTCTGGGCTCTGAATTCTTAACAGTAAGTGCCAGGCTAAATTATGTTTCAGTCATTATTCTGATCTAGAAATAACTTAAAGCAGGAGAGAGAGGGGACGTTCATCAAGGTGAAGCTCTTAATAACGAGGCCACCTAACATTTAATCAGGGAGAACTCATCAGTCACTGTATCTGTATTGCAGGCGACACATGAACATGAAGTATCTGGCTAGGATACTGTATGTTATAACTAAATCAACGCACCGGTGTCTACTGAGCTGCGGGCTTTGTGGGAGGCATAACAGTCACATGCGATATCTGGGAGCGAAGCACCCCAGGGGCTAATGTAGGGACCCTGGAGTTGCTGCACTTCTCTTTAGGAAGATGTGCTAAGTCTGCAGTTAGAAAGTATCTCTGTGAAAAGACTCCAAAAATCATTATATAAGTCCTGACGTCAGGGAGCTATACGTTCATTTCATATGTGATAAATGATAGACATTCAGTATTTATTTTATGAAGGAATAAAATTTATTTAACCTCAAATTAAGCTTTAACATATATATAATATGCAAAACAGGCAAACAAAACAGGCTTAAAAGAATTTCCTGAATGACACAGAAATAAGTCCAAATTTTATTATTAAATTACAAATGGCAAAAATGACAAACAAGTAATTGGTAAAAGCATCCAAAAAAATCTTTGAAAGGATATACACCAACTGGTGGCTCCTTTGGATTTTAGGATAGGGTTCTTTTAATTTTTTGGTAGTGGGGAACTTTAGGGAATCTTTTCCCCTATATAATTCAGTATAATTTCATATATACATATGTATTATATATATATGCATATATACATATATTTTAAACATGTACTCTATAAATAGCAGTTAGTTAAAATAATTTTTAGACTTGTGAAATCTAAATGAAAAAATGAATATTACCCACATAGTTTAATTCACAAAACTGAAATCACAAAGCTAAAAAGGTCTGTGGTATGAAACCCTTACACCTCCCCTCTCCTACTATTGCACAGCTTCGACTGTATGTTTCAATAAATTACTATTTGAGACCCAAACCCTATACTGGATACAGAAAAAACAAGACTGTTCTCCCCACTCGACCAGCCCATAATTTTTCAGAGCACTTTGCTGCGGTCTGCTTCCCACGCACTGCGTAACAGCATCCCTATCGCAGCCCCAGTCCCTGCCGGCTTCAAAGGGTAACAGCGTCTCTATCGCAGCCCCAGTCCCTGCCGGCTCCAAAGGGAGTCTTCTGTTAGAAAGTAGTCGAGTGCTGGAAGGGAGGTGACCAGGCTCAAAATGAAACAGAAGTTTACGGAAATGTGGTATTTGCTAAGGAGTGGGAGGAAAATAGCTACTTCTAGTATATTTCAATACCTGTCCTCTTAGAGGTACTCAATTTCCTTTAGGAATATTTTTTACAAATTGCTCTCGTATTTCAGAAAGTACATTTTTATACAGAACCAGATACTGATCGAAAAATGAGGCCATAAAATGAAGATGAACTTTCTGCTGTACTGGATTTGCTCACAGTAAATTGAAAATTTAAATGTTCAAAACAACATATAAAAAAGAAGCACCTATGCAGAAGTTCCTGATTCTAAAAATTAGGAGCACTTTTTATACTTCCTTTGATAACAAGTTAATGTTTTAAATGAAGGTTTATTTTCTGAAGTATTTTCAAATGCCCCAAAATTTCAAGTTGTCTTTTATATACATTCAATTTTAAATGGACCAGGGCAACTGTTTATTGAGAGGAGGTTAGCAATAAGTCGTTAAATACATTAAGTTTCACACTTCACTACGAACTTTATGTACTTATTTG
This sequence comes from Tonatia bakeri, assembly GCA_004024845.1. Classification (NCBI taxonomy): domain Eukaryota; kingdom Metazoa; phylum Chordata; class Mammalia; order Chiroptera; family Phyllostomidae; genus Tonatia; species Tonatia bakeri. Next base: position 108,732 of record PVIA01003047.1, on the reverse strand, counting down.
CTCTTTTTGGTAGGTATTATCTCCATTTCTTGGAAGAGAATTCAAGAATAGCAGTGTTTGCTCAGGCTCAGAAAGCTTAATCTTATACACAGAAAGTTTAAGATTTTATACTAAAGTATATCAAATTGCAAAAATATCTGTGTTTCTGATGCTTCTACTTGGAGCTATTTTGTAATGTAGAAATTCATGCTGAATTTTTCTTCTTTTTATTTTATACATCAGGGCCTGGTTATGCCTGTATAAAATAACTGAAAACTCTATAAAAGGGATATTTCAAAAACAGTAAACTATTCACTGATTATCTACATTAGGTAATATTTTTCTTTAGAATAGAATTAATTTAAAGTTCTGAACCAATTTCAAATGTGACAGATGGAACTTAAGTTCACAAAGGAGCAATAAGAACACATGTGTTAAATGAGGTACTAATATTTAATAGTCAGAACTCTGCTATTGGGCCAAGACCATTTCGAGGTTTCCGAAGCCTTTGCTTTGTCTCTGTTTTGTTTGAGGTGGGGACAGGGGGATGAGTGTCTGTGTGCTGTGCGCAGAACTGCAGACAGAAATGACTTCGGGTCTCCTGACACAGCACAAGGATGATGCCAGTGCAACGCTCTGTTAGTTTCAAGGAATTATTTTCTAACACTTACAATCTACCATCTCATCTAGAAATTCAAACGCAAACTAATATGCATGGATCTTGATGAATTTTTGGAAGGAAAATAATTTTAAAAGCTAGCATCAAAGCAAAAGGAAACATAATAAAGAAGGAGGAAATACACTTAGGGGCATATTTTCAGTAACAATGAAAGTCTATGTAATGTTTTTCATTTACATTCACAATTTATTTGTAATATTTGCTTCTCAGAATGTTACCTGAAGGAAAAAATCATAATCAGATGTAACTGACTTAGCCAGAAATAAAAGCATGTACTTAGCAAAATCTTCTAAGCTTATCAACTAAAATGCATGGAGCAAATAAATGGCTCCCAATTCACATACTGGATATTTTTTAGCAAATTATATCAGCATATAAAGTCAGTGGACTGTTACATTTCAAATACTTTATATTCTTGAAGATTAATTTCTAGTTAGATAGTAATGTCTTAGAGATTGTCTTTTTCTCACATACACGCAAAACCCAAAACAGACCTACTCAGCTTAAACAGAACTCAGGAGATGGAAAGAACAAATGTCAGTGACAACTCATCGCGCAGTGTGTCTCTGTACAGAAAGACACTATTCCCACCAAAGTCTCTGTGAAGAGCCATTACCCTTCTCTCTCCGACTCTCAAGAGTGAAAATATCTTGCGAATCTTTCACCAACCACACACTTGCATGGTGCACACAGGGAGGCACACACGTGCATGCGCACATGCACACACACATGCACAGCCCTTGCTCACATATTCCCCAGCTAGGAAAGGGAGAGTAGGTTCAAGTATACCTGTCAGCCAGCAGGACCACCTCATCTCTTCTTATAGACGCCCTCAGATAAGAGGCTCGAGGATGTCCTTCACCTCTGCCTGGTGAAGGATTCCACTCCTGAAGGGACCAAATCTAACAAAATACCAAGTAGGTCTTGAACCAGTCATAACTAGGTTTGACCTACACTAAGAGGAATCAGACTATTTCCAACAGAGTTTGCTATGTCCTGATAAAAACTGAGAGACCTCTTGATTGACAAAGCACTTCACAAATGCAAGGTCTCTACCGGGAAGTTCAAGGTCTTGAAAGCGAAACTCCTGCTTCCTACGAGGCACCTGTGTGCACACAGGCAGACAGAACAGCTGTCTGACAGGTGCCAAGCCTGCCCCGCCCTGCCCCCACAGCTCTTCCTGGCCTTGCCACTATTTGCCAGCTCAGAGGCTTCCCACTTCTGAAAGCTGACCTCTGTAAGAAGAGTGAGCAAGAGAGACCCAGCACTGTCCTCATGGGGCATTTGTTCTGGAAAGGAGACTCCTCAACTGAGTACCATATTTTGTCATATACAATGTGCACCCATGTTTTTGGCCTAAATGTTTAGGAAAAAAATCTTGCGCTTTAATTTTTTAATTCAATTATTTATTTATATTTAGATACTTGCTTTTTGTATTATAAAGGAATTCTAGCATTAATTTCAGAACGTATTATGGTACAAGAAATTTTATGTAACATGTAATTATAAAACAGAAAACAGATACAAGGTATTTCAGGTACTACCCATGTATAATGTGCATCATTTTTCCCTCTAAATGTGGGCAAAAAGTGTGCATTATACATGGCAAAATACGTTAACAGAAAATGGTAAAACCACAGTCGTACTAATAATCATAATACTAATAACTGCATATTTGATAGAGACGTTGAAGAATGATAAGAATGTCTAGAAGGAGAATTTAAGGTCACAGAGAATGCAGGCCACAGTGAAGAGTTTGGAATGTTCATTGTAAGGGCAATGAGAAGCCACTAGCATTTACAATTTTTTACCTACCAAACTCTGAGAATGTTAAAATAAGACTTTTTATTATTATATAAAATAATTGTTAAGAAATACCGTTTAAAAAGTTTCTTGACCATCAGGGTATCTGTGTTGAACTCTGACATCTGACAGTTTCAGAGAGATATAAATTCAAATTTCATAATTATTGGGCTAATATGTTTTAGTCTAAAACAGTGTAACACAAAGTCATTAACAATGTATATTTTAATTAAGTAATGAGAACCAATCGCATAGCATTAACAATCGCGTAAGTGCCAAGCACTGTGCCAAGGGCTCTGTATCATTTCTTTAGTCTTCACAACCACACCAGGAATTACGTAGATTATCACAATGGAGACGCTGAGGCCTACAGAAATCAGTAACTTTCCCAAGGTCACAGCAGTAACAACCGTCCAGACCAGCATTCCAATGCAGGTCAGTGTGATTTCAATTCCCACCACCACACAGGCATCTGCTATAAATGTCTGAGGGAAAGGTGACATCGATAAGAGAAACATGGCCTCTTAACAGCACAGACACTCCATGACACGTACAGTTCACATGACTGTATCTTATTCAACTGAAGAAAGTCTTAAAATCAGAGTCTACAGCCATAAGCTGTATGCAAGGTCATAAAAACATATCTCTTTTCACATAGTTTCCCATACTGAAGTGATTTTATCATGCCTCCCAAACATATAATTAGTTTTGATTGAATGGCTTACTTTTGTGAAACTGTATTGATCCATTCATTAAACAGCTTATTCTTCATAGAAAACAGTGTTAAAGTCTGCATAAATTACCACTGATAGACAGGATTTCACTAGACTTCCAAATATGCCAACTTTCTTTTCTCATAATTCTAGAATACGATTTGCAAGCATATGCACATAATGAATCTGAACGAATGTAAATCACTCAAATCTATCAGAGGTCCCGCTTCATTAGGATTGCATCCTTCTAAAGAAATTAGTCCACATCCCCTTTTTACCTTAGTTAGCAGCCCTTTTTACTATTTAAGTATTACTACAGTAGTGTAAAGTACCATGCTTATTTCTGGAAAAGATCAATATCCTTACCCCATCACTATTTACTACTGGAATAGTGTTCAATCTAGAATATGAACATTAATATGAGGAGTATTTTCTTCCAAACAATTTATGTTAGCAAACTGATGTCAAAAGGATCCCAGCAACCTGGTTAATAGTCCCTCAGTAATACCCTCCTGGAACTCAAACAACAATACTTTTTATATTAAAAAAAAAAAAAACCCTTAAGAAAATCCTCCCTCCTTCTTCACACTACTGAGCTATAGCAGGAGGCAACCCTAACATGTGGCCAAATTAATATCCTTGGCTGAAAAACAGTCCTTTAGTAGCTGTCACATATGAACGAGCAGGGACCCAACACCTGCAAGTGGGACACAGCATGTCATGGGTGGGTCAACCCAGGCCTCGCTGAACTGGAGTCAATGACCAACATTAATAATTGTATGAATTACTGCCCACCATCAGGTAGTTATGAAAGTGTAAATCAGATCTCCATCCTCTACTTGAGTGTAACTGCAGAGACAGTTCTGAAAACCTGTAGAGCTTCACCCTGCCTCTCCCACCCCGGAAAGCAGGCATCACCCCACACCTCTTTCAACCCAGTAGCATCAGTCTCAGCCCTTCACACTCAGTGAAAAGCTTACAATCCAAACACCACTGTCTCTTTAAAAAAGATTAGGTAGTTCTTTTTGCTTACAAACCTGCACCTGTTTTAGCTACGCAATTTTCTGTTTATAAAAACAATAGACCAATTGTAGAAAACAGAATTTTTTTTAAAATGTAAGAAAAATGAAATCATTTGTAATATCACCACCCAGAGAAATAAGTTAAAGTTTAGTATATTTCATCCATGAATCTACTTCATCTATGAATACATCTATATACTTATGCATATATGGTAACATGAAAACATTATACTATATATATATATATATTGCTTAAGCCCTATTTTTTCTACTGTGTTTACTCTTATTTTTATATGTGTTGAAAAATACTAGATAGTATTTTAAATACTTATGACCATAAAGTTCCAAACAGGAATGCACCAGATTTTGTTGAATAACCTCCCTATTAGTTGTTGTTCCCTAGGTCTTGCAAACACTGCAGTGAATCTCTGTTGATGTCTGGCCACGCTTCCCTTAGAATGGTTTCCTAGAAGTGGGGACACTGGGTCAAAGGGTAACGAAACAAGGCTGTCAACATACTGCCAGACTGCTTTACAGGAAAGACATCCCCGTTTCGGCTCTCATTAGACGCATATGTGTGTATGTCTCATTTTTAAAAAAGCCCATTTTTAATATTGTATCAATATGGAAAGCAAGCAACAGATTCTTATTAGTCTTTTTAAAATTTTATTTATTTTTTTAGAGTGCGGGGGAGGGAGAAAGAGAGGGAGAGAAACATCAATGTGTGGTTGTCTCTCACATGCCCCCTTCTGGGGACCTGGCCCACAACACAGGCATGTGCCCTGACTGGGAATTGAACTGGCAACCCTGTGGTTCACAGGCCAGCACTCAATCCACTAAGCCACCCCAGCCAAAAGATTTTTGTTAGTCTTAGTTTATATTTTTTTGATAAAACATCCTTTCATTTGTTCATTAGCCACCTACATTTACTCATTTCTCAATTTAGAGATTGCCAAACTCAAAAACTATGCCTGAAGTTTCAGAAAATATGTTAATCTTATATGTGTAAATTTTCCAATATGATGAAACATGAGTATTAACCAAGTTGCTTTCTGAACTAAACTCACCTCAAATCATCTGGCTGCTTTTCGCTCATGCTATTCCAAATCAGGTCCCTTGTACTTCCATTAAATAAAACAGCATTAAAATGATCTCTTAATAAAGTTTAAAATAAAAGTCCATTCTTAAGATGAGGCACTGGACAGAGAAGTCTCCAAGAAATCCAGCCATCCTCCAAAAGGTAACAAATCAGCCTGTCAAATCCTCAGTTAACAGCATATTCCCCTTTAATTGAGCAATAACAGGAGTTTATGGGCTTTAAATTTATAGAGATGTGATTCAGAGAACTTGTAACCACATTTTAGTTTAATTGCAGAGGTTTAAATCAAAGTTTAAGATACAGAAATACAAGTAAAACACAAGCCAGTGTCTCATGATCTACCTACAGTATTGGGAACCTGTCACTGAAGCTCAAAGGAGCAGGGTCTCTCAAAGAAGTTCTTTTTCTTCCCTGTCTGTGAGTTAACTGGGACATCTTAGACTGAGAGGGAAAAAAAGTCACTCCCAGCAGTAAGTACTTGTGGACTGGCCATTGGATTTCTCTCTCACCTATAGTAATTGAGATTGTACTTCTAACATTTATGTGCCCACAGAGCACAATAGTGTCATATTCCATTCGGCCAGCTGCAGTGACAAGACGTGCTTTTGCAGGTCGCTGCTAGATTCAGATATACAGAACACATCCAGCCACCAAAGGCAAATCAAATCAAATCACACGAGAAAACATCAGATAGTCTTTAGTATTCTCCCTCTCCATTCAGTCTCCCAGTACACCACAGGAGTCCTCACCTGCAGTCCCAGGTATGTATGTTCAGTTTGGGCGGAAAGCTTCATGTCTCTCCTTTTGGCTGGTTGCATAGGGCTTCTCCTCTTTTCAATGGCCCAAACAAAGAACCAAACTATTTAGTGCTAGGTTCCAAAATATGTTTGTTTAGGGGCATGGTAGTAGTACGAAATCCTCCCAGTCTATGATGAGTTTTCGTTGAGGTATTTGTGGCGGGGGCGGGGAGGGGGGTGGAATCTAAAAACCGAGAAGCAGAAGTAACCATGCAAACAAATCAAAACCCTCGGATACCTACCACCTAGACCCAAAGGATGTTAAGGTTTTAGGAAGCCCATTTCAGATCTTTTTCAAATATAAAAGTAACATATTAGAGATAAGCGTAATGTCCTTCCAGCCATCCTTCCTTTCCCAGGGGCAAGCCCTGCTTAAAATTTGGATGATAACTTTGTTTCATGTTTTTAAACCTCCCTCATATACACACACATATATACAATAGATGGATATATTCTATATGCTTTTAAATTTTTGTGCAAATGGCATCACTTGATAGATAATGGTTAGTTCTACAACCTGCTGTTAAACTCAATAGAATGCTGTTGAGACCCATCTTCATGCCGTCTGGATGGACAGTGTGGTGCTACTGGTGTAGACTCTGGACAACATACATCACAAGGCACTGATGCAGAATACCATCTACATACATATCCTGGATAAGCGCTGAGATTAACTGCTAAACAAGCGAACGTAAGTCTTTGGTGTTGCTGAAATGTTCTTTTCCCTGCTCCTTGCCTCCTCTGCAGGCACCTAGCAAGACCGGGTCCCTCATGGCTCTTCCTCCTCTATCCACCCTGCCCAAGTGAAGAATATGAAAGTCCACGTGGCCGAGGAACAATGTCACACAATTTCAACACCACCGTTCATTTTGATTATGACACTATGGGTAAGAAAAGGGGTTTTAGAGTCTGTCACAGCTGGGTTGTAACCCCAGGTCTAGCATATACTGTGCGTGGACTGGGACAAGCGACCTAGCCTCTTAGAAGCGTCCGATTCCACATCAACAAAGCAGGGCCAGCACACCTGTGTCCTAGGGCTGCCACAAAGACAGAACGCTTGGAAGGTAAGGGCAGTTGAGGCTGGCAGGTTGGCGCATGCGCACCACAGAAGACAGGCTAACCACACTGCTAAGGCCTCATGTGTATACGCTAATAGCCTAGTTTCTTCTTTGCAGAAAAGGGTGCGTGCAGCGACGCCATTCTTACTTATTAAGAAAGCAGGGGATCCTTTCTGGAGTGTTTCATAACTTATTTTCTAGGGACTGGCTTATTCCTGAAAGTACAGTTGCATTGAGTTCAATTTCAGATCTGAAATTTTGTTAGAATACAAAATTTCATGAAATAAAAAAACAAAACAAAACAACAAAAAATAGATCAAGCTGGAATTCTAGCCAGTTTTTTGGCTACATAGTCACAGTTTGGGGATTCAGAGTAAGCCTTTCAGTGATAAAATGCAGGCAGTGTCTACAGGTAATTTAAACTGAAGAGGGGGCGGAAGCAAAGAAGTGGAGAAACTAAAAAAAAAAAGGCACTTTCCTTCCTTAGGAAGAAAAGGTAGGTTTTAGAATGGCAACACCAACTGTAGCTTCAAACACTCAACTGCCAGCACTTTCCAGTCTTATGAATATTTTTTTATTTACTTAAAGTTTCTAAAAATGTAAATATTTTGCCTTTTAATTAGTGATGGAGCCCCCCTCTGTAACCTGGACCTCACTCTGTGAAGACATGTCCTATTTAGGGACCAACCCTAAAGGGCCACTGAGTGCTCCTACCACAGGTCAGGTGACAAACCATGTTGATGGTACAGAGCACAAATTTGTATCATTTGAGCTATTCCAGTCTGTGTGGCGTTACATTTATTTCAAAAATTTAAGATAATCTAAATCTACACTGAATAACTGATCACCAAAACCACAAGTGTCCTCTTTCATCTTTCCATACCGGCATATTTTTACAAATATCCGAATCTCGAAACCAAATAAGAAATAAACACAACCCTGACTTCACATACCTTGTGTTTATCGAAAGCTTCAAAACAGCTGTGCAGCAGTCACCCTTGGTTAGTCAGTGGGTAACAGTTTTCTGCTCTTGGCTCCTTGAATACCAGAAGAAATCATCCTTATTGCTATGAAGAGTATTTTAGAGGATGGTAGGGGCAATGCATCATTTCCTAGAGTAACCACATTTCTGAAAAAATAAATTCTTCCATCCACTCCTACATGAAAAGTGCTGAGACATAAAGAACAACAAAAATGCTACAGAAAGTACACACTCGACCTATCTTTATGAATGTAGGGTGGGGAAGGATTCCTGAGGCAAGGCATATTGAGCACAAACTTTAAGAAAAATGGAAATTCTGCATCTAATTTAAAGCATCTGTTTGAAAAAGAACACCACAATGAGGTTAAAGGGCAGGCCATGGACTAGGAGATCATCGTTTCAACGCATATATAACTGAAGGTTTAATGCATGAATTAATGCTTTTGTAAGTCAATAAACAGAAGAAAAGCAAAAGGATATCTCAGGAAATAGTCTGATAAACCTGAAAATAGGTGATTCACATTTAAATTGCAAATGAGACACTAGTTCCTGCTCACAATACAAAGTGCCAGCGAGGACATGAGGAAACCAGTACCTTACGGAAATCCATACAAATAACACTCCCCACATCATGCAAAACCTGCAAAATTCAAGATATATACATTCTTCATTACCCAGAAAGTCTTCTAATTCTGTATCTTAGAGAAATCTTCGCTAATGTGTATCATGGGACATTTACAAAACTGGTCTCAGCAGCACTGTTTTTATTAGCAATAAACCTGGAAACAGCCCTCAATGTCCATTAATAGGGGGCCAGATAAACACAGAATACGATAAAGCAATTAAAGTGGAATGAACTGAGTCTAAATGCATCATCACACTTAGAGCTCAAAACTGTCAGATGTTTTGCAATGGTAAGATTCCATTTCGAACTGTCAAGTATATGCATATATTTATATGTGTAGGATAAAAATATGGGCAGAGAATACACATGCCATGCTTGACTCAGACTGCTTCTGCAGACACAGAGAGGGAGGGGGAGGAGGGGAGGGAGCCCAAGAGAACTTGAACTTCATCTGTAACAAGTTTGTCTCTAATTTAAAGAAGTATCTGAAACAAATGACTAATTAACTTGTGTTAGCTCTGGGTGGCAGAACAGGGATATTATTGTCTTTGGTAATTTAATTTAAAAAATAATAAACAATGGGACAAATAAGGCATCATGTAAAAATTCCTAACCTCTGAGTAGATGATCTGGCTTCCATTCAACTGTTTCAGCTTCCCCAGAGATAAATGTAATCTACCTTGATAGTCTTTCTATTCTAAATGTTCTGCTGTCTTTGAAAAATACACCCAAATATTATTACTAGTAGGTCAAACTTAAATACATTAAGGTCAGAGGATAATTTGTCACATGTGCTGATGTTAAAACACGATAACTTCTGGAAGGAAGTTTATATATAAATTGTTTTTCCTTTAATTTGCCTCATGAAAAATTTAGTTTTTAATGCAAAGAAATACTACTTAGCAATACAGCCATATAATTATAGATCTAGATAAGTCACTGCTTCCACGGTCATCAGAGCCTCAATGAATGAAAACTAGTCAGCATACTAATCCCAAACCATGACATTGTTAACAGTAGTGGAGGCTTTCAATAATAAGAATTTCATTCTACACATAAAAGCCAGTCTTTAAAATAGTTTGTGACTGGTTAGCCTAACAAAAAAATCTAGTAGGCTTACAAAGTTTCCAATTGTTCACCTGATACCAATTCATAAATAAAATTCTTCCTATTTAAATTTCACTTTTCCATATTATTAAGTTCAAGGATCATTATGTGAGAACAGCACAGCTTATGCAGATGAAAAGGAAAAGAAAAATTAAAAGTCTGCTCATCCAATATAAGTCCCTGGAAATGTTACAGGGTGCAACCAAGAGGGGGGACCCCAAATGGGCATTTGGAATGGGGTCCAGAACTCAAGGTGTTCAGAAAATATTAGGATGTCCTCCCCGCTCCCCAGGTGTGGGTAGGGGGAAGGGACAAATGGAGCAGGCCCATTGAGAGCTGTTTTGCATAGCAACAGCTTTGTAGCTAACCTCAGTTGTGGTCATTTAACATATCTATAACCTTTGACTGGTTACACAGATATGTCAAATAGCTGTGGCCATGCTCTGAGCCAGGGGGAGGGAAGTAACTTCTCCACCTAGATGTAACTGGGGGGGGGGCAGGTCCCCCGAGTTACAGCACCTGCGTGGGAGCTTGGAGATGATTGGTTCCATGACATGGGGCCACACCTGCCCAGATTCACGAGGGCAGCCAGAAAGACTGGAAAGAATGGGAGACTGAGGGCAGGTGTGGCCGAGTGTGGGTGGAGTCAGAAATGGGGCTGCAGAGGAAGATTGGCAAGAGGATTTAAACACAGATGCGGGAGCCATTGAGAGAGAGAGCCACGTGGCTTCGGCAGAGTGGAGATTCCCGCAGCCCTGTGAGGGAGAAACACAGATATGGCGGGCGGAGTGGGGACTCCCCCGTGGCCCTGGTGGAGAGAGGACCACGCGCCTTTGCCAGTGTGGGCACCCTGCAGCATTAGAAGGGGGAACCATCACCCAGCTTCAGCAGAGATTCCGGCGACACAGCTGAGGGTGCTGGGAACTGAGGGAGGCCTACCAGCTGAGATGGATTACTGGGAAGAAGCAGGGGGTGCCTGAGCCATGGACTTCTAGTTCTTTTCCTGAGATACGGTACCCCAGACTGGGCAAAGGGGGAAGGAAGGACTGTGTGTGTTTGTGGGTGTTTTAAGGGACTTTGGGATTTTGATAAAGACATTAGGTCACTACTTTAAGTTTGTATAGCATTAAATAAACTTTTCCTTTCCTTTTCACGAATCTCTGTCATTGAGAGACATCTTTCCTATAGGTGGCGGACATAATAGACCTGGAGTTTTCTTTCGGGTAATAGTATATCGTCCCTTGGCCCCCTTGTTGTTCTGTAACAGAAGGACCACCCTTGCACAAGCTCAGGAACAGAAGGGGTCTGGGGTTGGGCTTCAGGCCCCCTTTCAGACTGGGGCCTCCTGGTGGCACACAAGGAAAGATCATTAAGGTGGAGAAGAAATAAATGCGAGGATAATGGATTTTTTAATGGAATATTTTTATTCTGTCCTAATAGCTCGTAAGTTCTTTTATTAGCTTAGGAAATAAACTATATTATGAAAAACCTGCTTTATTCATCATGCTGGCTTATTCAGATAATTATAAACATAACAATTTAATTTACTTTCAAGTAGTTTTAATAGATGTTACAACAAATGGTTCCACAACCTTAAAGAATCCAGAAGCCGGCAAAACCTGCAAGAAACAAACCAACAATCTGTCTCCTCATCCACAATCTTTCTCCTACACCCACCCAGGTCTTCTAGGGCTAGTCTGGAAAGCAAGGCAAATACACTGTCGGACAGAGATCATAAAGCAACACAATGCCCATGAGCCCAGACTTCTTTACTTCTCTGTGAAAATGCCAGTGCCACCTGCAGGCAAAGATGATCTTGTTCTGATGTGTGAGACGTATCATTCTCTCACATGCAATCAGTACTGGCGCTCTTTCAGCAACTTTCTGTTGTAGAACTAGCACGTTCTCATTGTGCGAACTTAGGCCAATACAAGAAAGAAATATTGACAAAGCAATAATCTGATTAGTGTTCAGCGATAACCACGACCAATGTGAGGCATTTCCTTCCTTGGAGAATGAAACGTACATGTTTATTTCCTCTGAAAATGAAATACACATAGGTAAATATGCACAAACTCTGTAAATATAGTTACATATATAATGTTAAATGAAAAAAATAGATTTTAATGATTTCCCATGCTATTAAAATTTTTCCATAGATATAACTACATAAATTACTCAATAATAAAAATATATTTACCATGATTTGACTTATTCCCAATTCACTGAAAAAAGCTGTCTATATTTTTAGGTTATACTAAAACAAACACCATTATACACAAACCTTTGTCCAAGCATATAATAATTTTCTGATGACACAGCCTTGGAAACTGGACCTTCTGAGGTCCATGAAGGCAATGATAATAACAACGACAAAGCGAGCATACTTATGTAGGGCTTACTACAGGCCAAATATTTTTCTAAGCATGTCATGTATCCTGATTTAATGAGTCCTTGTAACAATTCTACTTGGTAAATTCTATTGTCATCTCCATTTCACATATGCAAAAATCAGACACAGAGAGGTTAAATAACCTGCTCAAGGTCACACAGCTGAGATGCATACAAGGCCATCTCACTGGAGAGTTCATGCTCTTGAATTATACACCCCACGCTACTTCTGATGGCACATGCTGTGAAACTGTCTCTCTTTTATACTCCCCCATGATGCCTGTTGGTAGTATCTAGCTACCCATCCTTTGCTCTCTTGTCTGAAAATCAGGCAGATGAAAATTGCTATCTAAATGTTGCTTTAATTTCTATCACTCTATTTACTACATGACTAACCATTTCAGAAGTTCACATGCTCCCTCTGCATTTGCTTTTCTGTGAATTGGTGTCCATGTTCTTGGCCTGTTTTTTCCCCCACCTTGCTGGAAGCCTTTGTGGTTTCCTTATTGATTTGTATTAGCTCTTTATATTATATAAAGATGACTAATCTAATCGCCATTCCCCATCTTTGTCTTAATTTTATTTGGCATACGGCACTTTGAATTGTTATATGTTCACAATTTTGGATGCATGTGTGTGCTTTCTCCCACTGCTCCCACCTCATAAACCACTTTTCCACTCAGGAGTCGGACACGTGTTCAACTAAATGTTCTTCTTGATTGCGGTTCTCTGTGAGCCACCTGGCAATGCTCTGGTGTGCGGGGCCGGCATTAAATCTGAAACACAGCGGCACGGTGAGGACTCGCTATGATAGGTGGTTTTACATAATACCTTTTTATCCTCATGCAGTTCTTAGACTCGATGGCAACACGTGCTGACTTATTACAACAGAATTCCTCAGTTCAAGGACAAGTCATAATCTAAGACACTTCTGTTCTGGTAATAGGCACATCAAAACATCTCAAGCAGGAGAATTACTCTTACCTTTAACAACCCTCAGACTAAACGCTGTCATGGGCTTCCCCTGAACAGTCATTCTGCCCAATGTTTAGCAATAATACAAAGTCATCCAATTTTTCATAGCTGATCTAAATGCCTAACAGGGTTTCTTCTTTGGCTTTCTTCCTGCTGTCCAGAGAAGACAGCAGCTATATACTTGGTAACATCAGCCCAAAGCTCTGATGTTTGAAGAGCATTATTACAGTTGGCGACTTTAACTGCGTGGAGGAGGAGTAACTGCATGGAGGAGGAGGAGGGGCTTTGACGTTTTTCCTGACTTAGGCTTTCAGCAGCCAGAGCACCGACGGATCGGCATGAGCCTGGGCGCCACGTAATTTGTTAATAAAAATAATGAATGACATAGATGTTACTGAACTGTTTACTTTTAAAACAAACACAGAACAGGTTCATGATTCTTCCTACAAGAAAGCCACTCACTCGTTTGCATTCTAATGTTTACTCAAGTGAGAGAAGAGGTGGAAGTTAAAACCAACACAATACACCACTGTGCAGCCTGCCTTATCTATGCTACAACCCATAATAGGCAACTCTTAGTGAATAATATTTTTATGAATACCACGAAAACAAAGAGCTCATGGTGCTATTTGCTTTACTGCCCACACACACATACCCACACAACGCTTCTAAATCAAATCTGCCACAGAGTATGTGATACACGCAAATATTAATCTTCATTTGTATTGCTCTGAAAAACAGTTGAGAATCACTAGTCTAAACTATCTTCATAATAATCTCTATTTTTGGAATTTAGAGAAGACTAGAGTTCCCAATTAAGCGTCTCACGAGGATACAAAGAATTGGAAGGATTTCCTCTCTCTAAAATAAGGTTAGTTTTGTGGTTGAACTTATTAAATCTGCATTGCTAATTCTTCTCACAATGGAATCTCTGAGGTCATACTTTCATACGTACAACTATTTACCCATGTAGTTTCTATTCTTCTATTTCAGTTCTAGAGGAAAGTAATCATGAAAATCAACGTAAGGATAAGAACTAAGGTTTTCACTGAATGCTCACTACCTGCCAGCACTTCACCTGGATTCGCTTGGATAAATTTCCCAGTAGCCATAGGAGGTGAGAGCTATTACTGCCACTATTTTAAGGCTGTGGAAACTCATCGTTGAAGAGGTCAGGCCACTTGCCCAGGGTCACACAACAAGCAAGTGGAAGTGTGACCCCAAAGCTGACTTTCCTATCCATCACCATTCTCCTAGATATTTATTTCTCACACTTTCTCCAATTTACCAAGATTACTCTGGCTTCTGATTATATTCTTTCTAAAGGATGCTCTCTCTCCCTGTCAATATCTGTAAGCTTACTGATCCTCATCTTCTCAACTTGTCTGAAATCAACTAATCAGATTAACTGGTATCTCTGGCATAGTGTATTTTTGTGAGCCACACAGCATTCCCGTCACAGGATTCCTCTGCCCAGCTAGCCATCATGCATAGACATCCGTCACGTTGGAAGACGACGTGACCAAACGTACAACCTCGCACTACTTACTGCTGAACGAACTATTCAAACTGCACTTTCAACTATAAATGTTCTACTGGTAGTGAATCACTATGGCCCTCTTTCTGTAATTATGTACTTCTATTTTAATAGTGGCCAAGAGGACCGGTTTTTAACCTGGAGTTCATGGGTTCATGAAATGACTCATCAATCTTCTGAAGCCATATGCAAAATTATGTGTAAGTACATGTGTATATTGTACTGGTGAGCAGGAATAAGTTCATTTTGTTAGTAAACTGCTCACACTAAAAAACAAACAAACAAACAAACAAACAAAAAACCCTTTGTACCAGAAATGGGAGAAGCTCTCAATGAGCAGGTCAAAGAAAATGCCATATCAGACACTTCTCAGGTGCTCCTCGGTGGACAATGATAAACAGCTCTGGATGGTCAAGGGACGTATTTATTAATGGGGTCAATTCAATGAGCCTTTCAGAGTTACATTAATGCCAGCTTTCCCTAGGTATCAGAGAACGAGAGCGAATCTGAAGGGTACTATTCTCGGAACACATTCTGTCTACTACTAAATTTTCGCATCATTAGAGCATCTGTAAGTGTACTCTGCCTAACAGACTAGCAGATCTTGCTCCTCTCTGGGGGATGACAAGGTTGCATTGGCCTCTCCCAATCATCAGTTTTCCATCCACCTCAAATTCCCAGTATGACTAGGTAGTTCACTTCAATAAGGGTAAAGTTCTTATGAATGATAATGCTTAGAGTGTCAAGCAGTGTAGTTAATGTTTCTGTTTAAATAAGGGATAATTAATAAGTGACTATGTGATCAGTTTTTGAAACTACTGGTCAAATACAGTTTTTGCTTGCCAAGAACACTCTGGGGAACCGCCTTCCCACGTTAGTGCACAGGGTTGGGGGAGACCCGGCACCCCCACCCCCAGGCCTTCACGTGCACACACACACCGTCTCTGCTCACGGCTGGATGGGAGACCCAAGCCAGACCGATCAGAATCTATCAAGGAAGAGGCCATTCCTTTCACCAGGATCAATAACTACTGAAAATGCAAGCCCAAAATGATACTGGCCACATATCTCCCAGAACCAAAGTTGAACACAAAGAGAAAAGCTCCCGTAAATAGTGAGAGAAATGTATGACACTGCCATATGAAACCTGGAATCGAGCCAAGCCTGCGGTTTACCCCTTGAACTTCGCCCATTTTGTGAGCCAAGAAATTTGGTTTTGTTTAAGCTAGTATGAGATGGTTTTCTGTGCTGCTTACAAACCAGGAGTTCTGACTAATCCCATTAAATTCACTTACGGCCACCACAAAGTTATATTATTGAAAGTAATAATTAATTTCTAAGTATTCACTCCCGTGTTCTCAAAACATTATTTGGCACATCCAGAAAAACACCTACCACAACCTGTTTTGCGATGAGACCTTGGCTGCATCCAGATAGGGTATCCCAAAGGATAAGAGATTTCTAATCCTTGCTCTGACCACACAACCAGGACTATCCAGGCAGAATCAAAACTTTAATAAATGCTTGCTGAATAAAAGTCATTATCTAACACAGTGTGTATATGAGCTTTTACTGACAGATAGTGCAGAAGTGTCAAAGCTAAGTCTGGCATGGCCTCTGCTCAGACGGGCTCACACCAGACTCCCAGTGCACCATGGTGCATTTCATCATGTGCTAAATTTCATCAGTGCAAACACTCCCATTTTTACTAGGACTGCTAGTTTTTATTGTGATTTTACACACACACACACACACACAATATAGTCCTGGCTGGTGTGGCTCAGTAGGTTGGAGCATCGTCCCGTTAACCAGATGTTGCCTGTTCAATTCCCCACCAGGGCACGTGCCTAGGTTTTGGGTTTGGTGCCTCGTCGGGGCATGTACAACAAGCAACCAATCGATGTTTCTCTCTTCCTCCCTTCCTCTCTCTCTTTAAAAAAAAAATCAATAAGCATGCTCTCAGGTGAGGATAAAAATATATATAATACAAAATTTACTATTTTAACCACTTTAAATATGCTGTCAAGTGGCATTAAGAAAAATTCACACTGTTGTGCAACCATCACAACCATTTGTCCTAGAACTTTCTCAGATTGTTTTAATGTGCAGTTTGTATGGATTACAGGGAGTTCAGTAAACAGAACTGGTATTTCATTTATTTATTTATAGGTAGCAGTGCATTCCTCTTTTAAAACTTTCCATATTTTCTGTCTTATAATTGTCTCTCTTGAACTAAGGACAAGGGAAGGGCACCCACTCTTTTTTTTATTGATTTTTTATTGATTTAGAGAGAGAGTAGAAGAGATGGGGGAGAGAGAGACAGGAAGACCACACACACCCACACACAGAGACATCAACTTGCTCCACTTATCCATGCATTCATTGGTTGATTCTGGCATGTGCCTTGACTGAGGCTCCACCAGTTACTTTGGCATCAAGATGATGCTCTAATCAACTGAGCTACCCGTCCGAGGCAGAGTACCCCCTCTTTTAAAATCAAGCAATTGAAACATCGCCTGTCTAAGAATAGTACGACAAGCAAACGTTTATCATTCTTCATTGACGAAGGGCCTTGAGTGACTCAGTCAGCATGCTCACCATCAGTGGCATGCCTAGAAGGGACCAACTGTGCACAGATTCTGACGTACTCATGAAAACTTAATCACTTTCCCCATTAAATAAAACACTGCTTTTTTAGAAAACTTGTAAGTTCTACTGTCCCTAAAACCCTTGTAATACTGTCTGATTATTTCCACTAGGGTAGAATTGGCAAGAATTAATGTTTTAAAGCGTATTTCATCAGTGTTATAAAACCACACAGGCTAGGCCATATTCATAGTTAGATTTCTATTCTTCACTTCTTCTACCCTAAGGTACTGGCAACAAACCCATCCTTCAAAAAGGGCACAGTTCACACAATTATACTCTATCATAAAATATCTCCGGCTTTTTAAATGAACAGTAGCTCAAAAGCAGGGGCGCACCCTGCTAATGGAACCACCCATGGAGCTAAATGTTTCAGAAGTCATGGGAATGTAAGAGCTATCAGTTTTAGATTTTCACCATGAAAGGTGGCTGTGCTTATAACCCCTTCTCTCCCCTCCTCTACACGCCTGTTAATTTCTTCAGTTCCCTAAAAAATTGGTACTTAAGAGGGAGAAAAGTGTTGTTTTCACCTGAATCATAGCAACCAAGGCCAAAATACAGGGTCCATGTCCAGAAAATGATAATATTTCTACCACATATAGAAAACTCAAAATGCTTCCAGAAGTCCCAAAGGAACCCCTCTATATGCACTTAACAGCAACTGGGTCTGAAAGTTTAACAGAAATGAAGAAAAAACTACTTGGAGTTGCATAACCACGAACTCTTCACTCTTACCTTCACATTTCCAAAAACAAAGTCTCCCTGTACATAATTTCTGTTTTAAAAATACAGTGAGCACCCACAGGGGAGTGCATGAAAAATACAGTGAGCATGCACAGGGGAGTGCATTAAAGACTACCTGCCCCCATCACATCTCGGCACTCCCAGACTCAGCGCTTGGACTCTCTTCTCACACTCATCAGAAAAAAATGTGTTTTAGAGAATTACAAACTCTGCCGTGTGACGGAAGAAAAGCAGTGCAGTTGCACCTGGGAAAGAGCACCGTGAACTTGAGCACCGGCTCCTGGAGCACACAGTCCATGGGCTTCCAAAGGCGTGGAGGAGGTGCCGTGGCCTGCCCCGCAGCCCAGTTTCTGGGCGTGCGTTTCAGAATCCCGTTAGTCGATATTTCTAATTCATTTACATGATCGTTCACCAGTATGCTTTCCGACTTCGTCAAACCAGGGTTTGGTTTTTCCTGTTCCATTTCCTGGGGTTTTTTTCCCCCCACAGTCTAATAAAAAGTTCTATTTTGGTATCAAAATTATCAAGCTTTACCTTAACCCAAATAATGAAACTATCTGGCTTCTTTTTCTCTTAGAGGCATAATTACGCTTACATTTTCTCCTTATTACTCTGACACTGCATTTTTCTTCTCTCCAACCCCTTGGCAATCTACTTTTTGTGGGCTGTGTACACACATGGCTTAGTGGAATAATGGAAAAGGAATGAGTTTGGGGAAAGATAATCTGGCATTCACTTCTTTCTCTCTTAAAAATGTCTCTAACATCTACCCCGTGCCCACCATGCCCACCCTTCAGGCCCCCGCGGTCATCCGAATCACCAGCAGGATAGCCCCTCAGCTATTTCACTGGTCTGTCACTATGCTCAGTCTCTCTCACCAGACTGACCTTTCTACCCAGCTATGTCGTTCCTTAGTTAAAAAATAAAATAGGGCTATATTAAAAATGCCAAAAAACTTCTTTTTTGTATTGACAGATCCCTATAATTTAGCTTTCCCCAACAGCCCCTCTGAGCATTAACCCTTGTGAGCAGGCTTCGTCTGCCCTCTGTCCACACACCGGCCTGTGCGGTCACTCAGTCCCGTAATACCTCTACTCCTCACAAAACACCAGCATTCTGCAAATGTCAATGGAAATCTCATCTCCTACAGGAAGCTGTCCTTGACTATTCTGGCCCACAGAGAACTCTTCCTTTTTTAGTCTTTGGAAACAGTTTTTACCTGCATCACATGGCCAGACACACCATCAGGGAATGACAACAACAACAACAAAAAAACGCTGGGCGCACTTATGTGAGTCACCCCTCCCCCACGGGAACAGTGGGCACGTTGCGTCGGTTTCACATTCATTTGGTTTGTTGAGCCACATTAAGATGACAGTCGGTACCAAACAATTTGCAAATTGCTTATGATTTTTCCCTCTGTCAATACTGAATATGAAGCATCTATTTTTCTTTCAGTTCATGGTCATCTAAATACACTGATAACAGAACTGCAAAGAGGGAAAGCACCCAATAAAAATGAGAGTTAGCAGACATGCAAAGAAGGCATGTGGATGGCGAGTAAGTGCATGAAAAGATGTTTAGCACCACTTAGGCATTAGAGAAATGCCAACGTATACTGTAATGAGACGTCGCCGTCTAGCTCTTACAGTGTCCAACATTGAAAAGACGGACTCTCAAGGGTGGGCAGGGATGGAATAGAGCTAGAACTCTCATTCACTGCTGGTGGAAATGTCGAATGGTACATTTTGGAAAACGGTTTGATAGTTTCTTAGAAATTAAACATACACCTATCATAAGACCTGGCTACTCCACTTGTAGGTATTTAAAGAAGAAAAATCAAAGCATATATCCATAGAGATTTGTATGTGAAATTTACAAAGCTTTGTGTGTCCCAGTCAAAACTGGAAAACAGCCCAAATACCCACCGACAGGGGAGGAAGAGATGGACAAACTGTCATACATCAGATAGTGGAACACTGTTCAGCACTAGAGAGAAACGAATTATTGTTACATGCAACAACAACGATGAATCTCAAACACGTTATGTGCAATGAAAGAAGCCAGTCAAAAGGCTGCATAAAGTATAATTGCATTTATACAGTCATCTAGAGAAAAACAGTACTACAGGAGTGGGGGACATGTAAATGGTTACCAGGGTGCAGAGTGAGGGGAGGGCTGCCTATGGAAGACAGCGCCACACAAGGGAACTTTGGGGGTGACAGAACTGTTTGAGATCTTAAATAGGTGGTGACCATGTCACTACATATTTGGCAAAACTCACAGAGCTGTACACCTAAAAGACTGAATCTGAAAGCTTGTAAATTAAAAATAAATGCTTCATAATAAAAACTAAGAACACATCACCCTTTAGCTTGCCATACACCATTACAAACTATGATGTTGAGATCAGAAAAAGCAAGAACAGCATCTGTTGATTATTCTGTGATAATCCTAAAAATCCGCTGATAGAGGCCACAACAATCCTTTTGCAAGAACTCTTCAGTTATTTAAAAATCATTTTGTTACTCTTACAAAACCACCTACACTTACGTAGTCACCCCAGATACATACCCACCCCCAAGTCCCCCTGCTAACTAACTCATTCAGCATTATTCATTCATTCATTCATGATTTACCGAACATCAACAATGCACCTGGCAAATGAGTACTGGTAAACAGGACACATACGGTCCCTACTCTGAGGAAGTTCAAATTCTAATTAGGGGAGGTGAAGTACACGAATGTAATTTCCGATAGGTATGTGCTATGAAGACCACAAAAGAGGGTGGTGTGTTAGAAAGGTGGGGGGTGCAACCACTTTAAACAGAATGATCAAGGAAGACCTCTTTGAGAGAGTGACATTGGAATTGATCATAAGGGACAAGAAGGGGCAGCAAACCAAAATCTGGAAGCAAAGACTTCTTGGCAGAGGGAACAATAAGTAGAGAGGCCCCCAGAAGAAAGGGGAGGCTTGGTTCGCCTGAGCCACAGAAAGGTCAGTGTGGGGAAGGAGCCAGCAGGAAATGCAGGCAATCGGATGTGCAGTGAGAGGTCTGCTGGTTCAGCGCTTTACAGACCCTCAGTCATTCTGCTCCCCGGGCCTGCAGCGAGAAGCAGACGGAGGGCTTTGTATCTGCCACATAATCTGATTCGAGTTTTTGAAGGATCCACGTGGCTGCCTGTTTTTTAGGCCGGTTTTCTTCTCTAATTTAAGTGTGTGTTTATTTCTCTGGGCTACGTGGCCTTAGGAAAACCAGGCATGTACTTTCTGATCTTCGGCTTCCATATCCGTGTGTCGGGACACTGGTTGCCACCAACTGCTTACACGTACCGGTTCCATCTGGGGTAAATACCTGACTCCAAGGCTGACTGAAGTCTTGTTTCCATCTCGCGTTCCCAGGACACTGCCCCATCAATGACCTTCACGCCCTCTCACATTTTCAACGTCCCTTTCAGCAGTCCATTGCCGTTTTCACATCTCCTCTGTCCAACAGAACTCTCCTCAGATCCTGCCGTTTCTCCGTGCCACCATCTCTTCCCTCCACCACCAAACGCGTGCCTCCCAAGAGCAAACACTGTGCCCACGTCCCTCAGGTCTCACCCCTTTCTTGGAACAACCGGCAAAACCGGAATGATGTCTACGAAGCAGACGTTCATTGCTTGACTTTGATGGTTTTGCTGTGGTTGTGTGGGAGAATGTCCATATTTATAGCTGTGTTTAACGAACTTTCAATTTTTTTGCATGTGATTACGTGAAAATAAAATCTTTATACAAAAATCCACTCCTACAAAGGCTTCTTCTGTACTATGTCAAATCTGTTCCCTTTTTCCATTACCCCCAACATCCAGAGAAGCAGGTTCCCATCCATCCTCCTGAGCTGTGGCCATAACTTCTCAACTCTTTCTGCTCCATCCACCACCCCCTCCACCGCCCAATTAAGGTTTTTCTACAGTGCATTTCAGCTCAGGCCGCTTTCCATTCCAACATTTTAATAGCTCCTCATTATCTACCAAATTAAGTACAAATTTCTTAGTGTGACTTTCAAATTCCACTCCCTTTTAGTTCCCACCCACCTCTTTCAGGCTTTCTTCCCCCCACCAGTCCCCATCCCAGCCAACCTCCCCACAGGGCTGGACTACACTCTGTTTTCTGCCCAACTCCAGGGTTCTGTTCACTGAACTTCCTCCACCAGCAAGAGTCCACCCCCTGCAGATTTTTCAAGACTAAGTATGAACACCACTCTGACCAACACCACCACCCCATTTTCCAATGTATGCCTAGATAATCTCTGCCTGTTAGAATACCCAAAGTTGATTTTGCCCATTATAAACATTTCACTCTGTTTTAGGCGGCAATTTCTGTATATTGGTCTAAACAACTTCTAATATACAGGGTAGGGCAAAAGTAGGTTGACAGTTGCGAGTAGCAAAACACAGGTTATTCTGGTATCATTTCCCATACAAACAACTCTAACCCTCCTTTTGCCCCAGCCTGTAGAAGGCAAGGTTGCATACTAACAAAGTGGTCACCATGAATAAAATTAAGTTAGAACACAGTGATGAATTCAGATCTTCAGCTTTTACCAAACACCCTCTCCATAGGGTATTAACTTTTTAAGTATTCAAACTACCTTTTGTTTGTTATCTTTACTTCCTGAGACTAGAGCTGTCTCTTTATGGCATAAGATATAAGCAATTTCTACCTCTTATCTACATAGAGATTTTGGCCTTGGTCATATCACTACCATAAATACAGAGGTTTACAGAACATCAATTAAGTAATATACACGTGTGTGTAATTACATTTTATTGGGTTGGCCAAAAAGTCCGTTAACGTTTTTTTCTGTAACAAAAGCCACATTTTTCATTTTCACCAATAACTACTGATTTAGATATTTTGAGTGTGTTGGCTATCTCCCGCTATTGGCTTCTAGTGGGTAGAGGCCAGGGGTGCTGCTAAACATCTTCCAATGCATAAGACAGCCCCACAGCAAAGAATTATTTGGCAAAAATGGAAATAGTAGCAAGAGACTTCACAAACCACTTTTGATACATTCGATCAGTCACAGCACCTTCTGCCTACACTGCACAAATCTTTTTTTGTGTGTTTTGGTTGCATTTTTATCTTTCTTGAAATAATAAAGTATAATGAGTGTAAATGTTGCATATTTTCTTTTATCTGCAATATTAAAATGGCTGCACAAAAATTTACCAGTTCTGATAATTTTTTTTAATGCATGCTGATATGAAATCTGTCACAATACAATCTAACAAAATTGGAATAAAGTTAAAGACAACTAAGCACTACTTGAGCCACTGTACAGAAAAAAACGTAATGGACTTTTTGGTCAACTCAACAGCTTTATCATTATCTTACTCTAAAGAACAAAATAAAACTCATAAAATTGAAAACAAAGCCTGTACTTGACAAGTTTAAAAGTAGAAATTCTAAAATTTAAGATGAACCACATTATCCACTTAACATGCTTATATTTCCTGGACTTCACTAATAAATTTTGGAAAGCAGTCCACAAAAATATACAATTTAGTGGCTATATTTAAACATAATCAAGAAGCCAGTATTTTCCTCTTGATTTGATTTCAGTAAATAAAACAAATTACTTAGCAGCAGAGCTTAAATTGTATCAGTAAATGAGTGATATGAACCTAAAGCAACAGTTGAAAGCCTGGGAAAAAAGTATTATTTCAGAGGAAAAAAAATAATGACATTAAAGCATTAGGGAAAATGATGTGTTACTCCTAAATTATGGGGATCAATATAACATCTGCTACCAGGGGTGTCCAGCCTTTTGGCATCTCTGGGCCACACTGGAAGAAGAAGAGCTGTCTTTGGCCACAGATTAAATTCACAGACACTAACAAAAACTGATGAGCAAAAAAAAGGTTTTAAGTAAATTTACCATTTTGTGTTGGGCCACATTCATAGGCATCTGGGGCTGCATGAGGGCCACGGGTGGGACACCCTTGTCACACATAACATGAATGTAAAAAGTCAAACACTTCCAGAATTTCAGTTTTGCAAAAGGTATTAAATCAATAAATAATAAATCTCCAGGTCCTAGTTTAGCATTGCACTGATATGGAAACTGCCTTAAGTTGAACACTGCTGAGCTGATTTAACAGAAACCTTGACTTTAATCAACTTTGAGGTGTGAACAGTTGGAAAGGTACTAATACTTTAGATGATAAAAGGTGGACATACTAATATATACACCGAGGATACTTCTGATGTTAAAAGCTAATGTACATAAGCTCACTATAATAGTGATTTGTAGATTAAAAATGACTCAGTTTCTTCTAAAATAAAATTACCACCAGAAAGTCCACAGATGAATAAAAATGACTGAATCATGAGAAGCAACGCTCATCTGAAAAATCATTCCCCAAAATATTCGGAATTCTAACCTGGAGAAATCAAAATCAAAATATTATAAGACACATAAAAAGAAAAAGAGAGTTCCATGTTCTCATTTCCAAATGACTGAGTAATCCTGTAATGGATTTATTTAGTAAGCACCAATATCAATCAATCCCCCCTCCCCCAGTCCCCAAATCCACAATTGTTTCATCCTTTGCATTACAAAGAGATGTTTACATCTCAAGCGTTTAACTTGGAAAGTTTACTAGACACAGGGCGTACCCTGTAACAAATGCCCTGAAATCTGAAGGTTTTGGTTTATTATAGAAAATCAGTTTCAAGAAACTCTAGGGACAATTGGAAAAAAAAAAACTGTAGATGACTTACTAAATTGTTTCATTCCATCATGAAAAAAAAATGCAGCATATATTAAGATAAATACCCTAATGGCTTATCTTGAAACCTGTCAGGATATGCCCTTTGAAACAATGAACTCCATATTCAAAAGCCTCGGTCGACTCAGTGCTGTGCTGTGATGCTGCCACGTGCCTGCCAGCCGCAGCACAGACGCCCAAGGTTATGTCCACAGAGAAAACCCTGCTTCCAAAAGGGATGGGGTGAATTAATAGATCAAGAAATTCATAGTAAGTGTCAAATTTTGCAAAGGGAAAGAATTGATTTTAAAAACTATGCTTTTCAAAGGGAAATGATAGGTCACGCCTACTCACTTTTACTTTTAAATGGTAAGTGATTTTTCTATCCCAACCACCCTGGAAACCACAGAGCTAGACTTGTGATTAAAATATACTTGAAACCACATTAGCAAATATGTGAAACCACATTAGCAAATATGTGAAGGGATTCCGATCCTTAGAAGCATCTTGTTCTCTTTAAAATAAAGAGCGGCAAGAAGCTGTGACTCACTCAGGGTTACAGTTTGGTGTATGTCCAAGCTGACAGGGAACTCCAGTCCCCGTGACACAGTGAGGTCCAGTGTCCAACCTGAGCCCTTTACATCCAGCTCCCGTCGTAATTCACTTTACAGTGCGGCGCTCGGACAGTCCATGCACTGGAAATTATTAACAGATGACTCCCATCACCACTCTCCCAGAATGCCCGAGCCTGGAACAGCGGCGCCACACACTTCCCAGGCATTACTCACTTTTATCAGCTTGAAAATTTAATCTAGATGAGAATCATTTTTATTTGAGTAGGGCACGCCTTCCTCGGCCCAACAGTCAGTAAAGCTAACGCAAATAAAGTAATATCTTTCTTCTCCGTTGACTACCAATGGGTGTATGGAACAGCACAGCCCAGCAATTCTCGGTTTTGGGGAAGAGCTTTGGTTTAGATGAATAGTATCTACAGATATGAACATATGTTGACTAGTACAATACCAGCACCTATGTAAACAAAACGAATCCCCTCTGACTGTGAACACACATAAAGAGAATTTTGGAATTCGCAAGCAGAGACACCCAATGACACCTCCGGTTCCACAAATACAGGGTAAGCTCAAGGTCACTGATTCACATTATTACATTTAAGGCTGGACCGTCAGGAGGTGCTGCATGACTCAATGGTCTTCAAGATCAAAAAATGTATAAACAGAAATGTAGTAGCAAATATATGGTGCCTGATCATAGTTTTTTAACTTTTAAAAATATTTTATTTATTTATTTATTTATAGAGAGAGGGGAAGAGAGGGAGAAAGAGAGGGAGAGAAACATCAATGTGTGGTCGCTTCTCTCACGCCTCCTACTGGGAACCTGGCCCACAACCCAGGCATGTGCCCTGACTGGGAATTGAACTGGCAACCCTTTGTTTGCAGGCTGGTGCTCAATCCACTGAGTCACACCAGGGCCTAATCGTAGTTTTTTTTTTAATCGAAGTAGAATTTAATCATAAGAATTATCAACAAATATTTCTTTTAACTATGTACATAATACTTCTTTAAAATGATTTGGTCTTGCCCTGTCTGGTGTGGCTCAGTGGATTGAGCGTTATCCTGCAAGCCATTAAGGGCACCAGTTCAAATCCCGTCAGGGCACACGCCTGGGTTGTGGGCCAGATCCCTGGTTGGGGGCATGTGAGAGGTACCTGATCAATGTTTCTCTCCCTTTGTCCCTCTATTCCCCGCTCCCTAAAAATAAATAAATACAATCTTTCAAATTATTTTGTCAAATTTCATATAAGGAAAAGAAAATTAAAGAAATGGAAACTAAAAATTGTGAAAACACTTAAGATTTAATTAACAGTCATGGCTAACATGTATATAATGCATAGTACATACCAGGTGATATTCAAAGTGCTTCTCATAAGTTAACCCAACTGTCTTCCCTGCCTTCGAGGTGGGCACTGTTTAGCCCCCTCTCACACCACACCAGGAGCACTGCAGCCCGGAGAGGTCACGGGATGTGCACGGTCAAACGGTACAGCTGGGACTCCCCCGGGGCAGCCATGCTCTCGGCTACCAGCCTACCCACCCACCATCTCAATGAAGACAACGCCCCTCACCAAAAAATATCGGTGTTATGTACAGATTTCCTTCTGAGTGTGAGACAGAGCATTAACAGGAAAACACACGCTGAGTTTGGTTCTGATGAGAGCCACCTCCTGACTCGCATTCAAGTTTAGAATCTGACACAGAGGCAGCGCTAAAATATGGAGCAACTCACGCTGTTGAGAACTGGAAGAACATCTCTTCTATGGAATGTTTAAAAAGCAAGAGGAGTCAGGTTGGAGTCAATGAAGTGGAACAGAATGTACAAATCAAAGTTTTTGTTCTTGGTTTGGAAAAAACATAGAAAGAGAAAGATATAGGAATACACGTAAACCCTAGAGCAGGGGTGTCAAACTCACTTTCACCAGGGGCTACATTCAGCCTTGCGGTTGCCTTCAAAGGGCAGAATATAGAGCTCCTTGCCCCTCATTAAGGAGTAGTTACATCTATACAGTCCTAAGATTGCATTTGGCCCTTTGAAGGCAACCATGAGCCTGATGTGACCCCCGAAGAAAATGAGTTTGACACCCCTGCCCTAGAGCCTGGACATATTACCCACAAAATAAAGTTTTAAGGAAAATATCCACGTATTCTTAAATGCCAAAGGAATGAACTATATCTAAAAAATCTATCATTTATATGCCCAATAAAGTAAACATGTATTACAACCATGTAATAAAAATAGTACTGGAGCGAAGTCCAGCACAAGTATTCATTATATAACTTAGAACCGCCCTGCGGTCTTATCTGCAAACTCTTCCTTGTTTTTCTAAACATATACAGTATGCTATCTGCACCGGGGAAAGCCAAGAGATATTTTACAGTAAGTTACGTATGTCTTCTTGCAGATCTTAAAGGTTATAAATATACCAATTCAAAACTGCAGTGACATAACTCACTTCCAACATAAGTAAGAGAGCAAGACTGTCCACTGAGTAATTGCAGTTCTGCTCAGTCTTTAAAAGCCCTCAACAGTTAAGGAAATGATTTATTTGTATCAAAAACCACAACTTACACACAATTAACCTAACAAAAAAAGGACAAAGAGAGTGGGGAGCTAGTGGGTAACAGATTTGGGGTTCAATTTCACTTTTCACAACCAATGAAGAGATTAACAAAGAAAGCTTTTAAAAGGTGGGGGGAGACTAAAACCACAAAAAAGCGAATTTAAAGGAATTTTAGTGCACCAGTACACAGCCAGAGAAAAAAGACCCTGGTGCTATTCTGCTAAAGTAAACAGAGTTGCAGGCAGCAGAGAGCAAACATTTTCCGAACACCTACAGCTGCTGCGTGGGGCTGGGGCAAACACCCACACAGACTCCTTCGAAACCAACGTAAATGTTTTCTAAGAGGTTTTAAGGACTTTTTGTTTTTCTACTTTAAAAAAAGTAGCCACGTTATACTAATAAGCCGTGGGGGGGAACACTAAGTGACCGCCCTGAAAATATAAATAACAGTAACTGGCCATGGGTTTAATTTGTCAGCTGTAAATCTCACGCCAACCTTCGTGATTTTCTAAAGCCACAGCTTTCAAAAATGGAGGAAGAACCAACTTACCTTGATACATTTTCTGGAATGTACTCTAGGACCGGATACCCGTCACTTCTTCTCGACGACAGGTCACTGTGTGACTTCCACGACTCCACCAGTGCGTTGACAGGGGGAAAGGAGCTCAGGTGTTGGAAAGACTGGTCTCTCGCCGCTCGTGACAAAGATATTGTACCTTGAGCACCAATCCTGTAGTGAAAGGACTGTCCACCCGAATTCACCCCAACAATGGCGGACGAAGGGATGCTGGCCTCAGGGAAATAGCTCCCATCCTCTGGTTCTTGTTTAATTCCCATTGGGAAGCCACTGCCTTCACAGTTACCATCAAAGCCAGGTACGGGTGGTCCTAAAATTCCTGATAGAGAATAATAGTCTTTATCATCCATAAAGGAAAAATATGAGCTGTCCATCAATGGAAATGGGTTTACTGTCGGAGTCCCTTTGAAAGAGGTGCCTGAACACGAATGCTTGGTTGATTCTTGTTTGATTGGTACTGAGAATGGGGAATCAGAATTTATTTTGCTGTTTCCTTTTAGACAGGAGCTGCTAAAAACTCCATCTGGCTCTGGTTTTATATACTGGACGATGTTAAGCTGGCCAGTGACACCGTTGGAGATGGCATTCTCTACTTCCTCAGTCTTGGGAAAGGGGACCTCGCGAGCACCTTTCTCGTGTGTGTCTGGACTGGGAACCACGTCTCGGGCCACACTGGATCCCACGGGGGTGCCAGAAGCAGCGCAGCTGAAGGCGTTGTTTACGGGGCTACAGATGGATCCCACAGTGCTAGCAGTGGGGCTGGAAAGTGTGGATCTGTTGTTCGTGTTGGAAGGGCTGGAAACAGAGCACCTTGAGTTGTTGATATTTGCCGGGCTGGACACAGCGGATCGCAGAGTCACATTAGGACTGGAGACTGGAGATTTCACACTGCAGTGGCTTGGAGGGCTTGAAATTGGGGATTTCATGCTGCTTAATGGACTTGAGAGGGGGGAGCCCACATTGCTGGCATGTGCTGGGCTGTGAGACCTGGAACCTCGGTTCTCAATATTTGGGGAGCACGTCAAGGGAGTCCCCTGGGTGACAGGGCTGTGCACTGTGAAACTGCCAAAGCTGGCTGAGGTGGAGGACACCGAGCTAATTCCAGCAGGGCTGCACACAGAGGACGTCAGGTTCAGCGGGCTGCACGCGGATGAGCTCTTCTCGTGACACACAATAGGGCTTTTAACAATGGTGCGCATGGCCCCCCCATTTACAGAGCTCCCCGAGTCAGCCATAAACGATCTCAAGGGCCTGCTCATACCTAGAGTGGAAGGACAATGGCCGTTTTCTTTGTAGAATTTTACCAGCTGTTCAACGTTCTGATAAATTTTCGCTGGACTCAAGCCTCCTTGTTGGTTCTGCTGATCATAGGGGTAGTCGGCCTCTCTTATGGAGTCCATGTACAAACCCATGGACTCGGCGACAGTTGCTGAGAGTTCCTTCGACTCCAGCTCGGTTTTAACATCGGATGTTAAAATCCCAGACCGATTGTTATCTTGCTGAAGGCAAGGGAGTAGGTCGTGTTTTTCTTTGCTGCTTCCTTGAGTACTGTTGTTTGGAATAGCACCGGAAACACAGCTTACATTGACAATCTCCATGTAGTTATTCTCATCGGTCCTCTCTGTGGGTCCCAAGGAAGAACGGTCCACAGCCTGAGAAACTTGGCCCCACCGTCTTTCCATGTCTAGACCGTCAGGGACACTGTGGTAGCCTTTGGTCTCCATAGCTAACAAATAAATTTATATTAAAAAGTTGAATTAGAGTCATTTTTAACAATATTACTCTAAAAGATATTCTAAAATTCCATTTACTAAGCCACCGATTTTCAACCACTGTGTCGCATGAATATTTAAAACAGGTAATACCTGACTGACTGGTTAGTCAGGGGCACAGACCTCTTTTCCCCGAGACTGTCAAATTTAAAAAATGATAATAGCCAACACAACAATAGCTGTCTGGTGTGAATGAATCAAAAGTATATCTACTTTTGGGGTCAGATTGGCCAAAAATGTATTTTTGGTGTGCTGCAAACTTTCAGTAATTAGTTTATGTGTGCCATGAGATGGAAAGGTTGAAAACCTCTGTACTAGGCTATAAGTACATATTCTGCTTATTACAAGCAAGACTTCTAGTTGTATTAAAGTTGTTACCTGTCTACGTGCTGACACAACGGAGCACTGACTGTGACTTGTCCAGCTGCCAGACTATAATAAGCAATCATGTAAAACTACATTGCATTCAAACAAAAGTAGCATTTCTACAATATAGCCTTTAGAGTTTGCAAAGAATATTTACAAATGTTAATTTATGTACTAGGCACAGTAATCCCCGGTATCAGAAGAAAACAAAAAGGAAACTGAGGACTCAGTGAGGCAGGCGACTTGCCCAAGGTCAAAGATATAGTTAAGTGGCAAAGGCAGGTTTAAAACTTAATTTTTTCACCCTGGCTGGTATGACTCAGTGGACTGACTGCTAGTCTGTGAACCAAAGGGTCACCGGTTCGATTCCCAGTCTAGAAACATGCTTGGGTTATGGGCCAGGTTCCCAGTTGGGGGTGTGTAAGAGGCAACCACACATTGATGTTTCTCTCCCTTTATTTCTCCCTCCCTGCCCCTTTCTCTGAAAATAAATAAATAAAATCTTAATAAAATAACTTAATCTTCTCAAAGCCTTTGGAATCTTTTGAGGTACAGAGCTGCTTCCCAGATGTAAGGCATAGCTTTATTAAAAACAATAAGGAAATGCAATTAATATTACCATTTCCCAATAGAAAGTTATTGAGTGAATTACCACAGGAAAAACAATTTAAGAATTTTTTTTTAAATAAGATCTTCTTAAAATGTATTAGTGATCCAGGCCACTTAATGCCAATTCTAAAAAGCGGAGATTCATATTTCCTGATTAATCAGTATGGCCCACAGCACAAAGAGGCAACATTAGGAATGACAGGACTCTTCTCTGAGCGTCAGGACTGGCAAGGGCTTTGACATACGCCCTGATCTAGTGTTACCTCTGCTAAAAGACTCCCAGCAGACAAGACAATTTCATTCTCCACAGCAAATGGAGGAAGTTCGAGATGGGTCCCAACAACTTAGGTGTTCATTCATTCAACAAATATTTACCAAGTGTGGGCTACATCCTGGGCCTACAACCAGTCACTGAATCTACAGTGACAAGCAAAACAGGCACAGTCCCCATTCACGGGAGCCCACAGGATTGCTGTACATATATAATAATCTGGCAAATTGGCTCTCTCTATATATTTCATGACAGAATAATTATAATAGGCTATATTTATGTAATTCTTGCATTATATATTTCAATGCAATATTGTAAGCCTTTCACACACATTAACTTATTTAGCCTTATTAACAACCTTGAAAATTGATCAAAAGTATTACCCAAATGATACAAGTGGGGAAACTGAGGCGCAGATACACTGCTAAGTGGCAAAACTGGAGTTTGATCCCATGTCTCTCTCTACACCAAGGTCACATCAACCTTAGCACTACTTCCATTTGGGGCCTGACAATTCTTTGTGCGGAGGTCTGTCCCATGCACTGTGAGATGTTCAGTACATCCCTATGCACCCCTACTAGATGCCAGTAGTGGTCCCTGGCCACAGTCGTGACAATCAAAAATGTCTCCAGACATTGCCAAAAGTTTGGGGGTGGGAGGAAGGCGGGGGTTCAAATAATCCTCCATCCCATTGAAAACCACCATGGTAGAGAAAAATAACTTATTCTCAGTAAAAGTTTTATTTGTACATTTTAATATATAAACCTCCTAAAATCATCACACATTTTCCCAAATCCTTTGGTTGTATAAACAAGCTGTGACCCAGATAAAGGTCCTGATCTTAAAGATGCCGTTTCTGCAGTTCTGCACACAAATATTATTTTCGGCCTCTCGTCCCTGCCCCCCACCTCTGCCACTTGTACCGCCCCTTCCTACCCTCCCCTCACTGGAGTGAGACTAGGAAGTCTTTCTGTTACAGAACCTACATTAACACAGAAAAGGTAATGATGATTCTACCACATAAATTGGCAATAACTACCACAAGGCCCTGCAATGAAATTTAACACCGAATTGTTTGCATGTTGTAATTACCTCTAATTTCTGTGTATTCTTCACTAGAATTTAAGGTCTCAGAAGACAGAAACTTGATAGATTTCACCACTGCATCCCAAGCTGACAGCATAGTGCAAATTAAAACTTTGAACTATTATAATATAATCAATACTCAGTAATTTGTGACCACTGAAACCTACCAATGATGCAGTCTACTTTTACTTCAAGACCATCGTCTTATCAATTCCTAATCAGAAATCAACCACAAAACACTGGCTGAGCACCACAAATCACAGTGGCTGAGGTGGTTATCTGGTTAACTCCAGCCCCCACCCCCAAAATGTAATCTGGATAAAAGCCAAGTAAAAGTTGGGGGGCGGGAGGGAACAACTACATAGGGAAACTGGACCGAAATGGCTACTACTAGCATTTTCTACTTTACTAAAAACCCATTTCATCACAGCCACAGGTTGAAAAACACCAGTACATATCATGTGCTTCCGGCTTCTACCTAGGAACACCCTGTCCTCCCCATATCAAGCTTGAGTGGATGTATACGGAAGGTGCGATGTGTTGGCTCCAAACTCATTAAACACCACAACTTACACGTCTATTTATGTTTGAAACTGAACACCTTCGGGGCATCACCCCTCTCCCTTGACCCTGTCTCTAAACCCACATTCCCTGTTTTGGTAAAATGCCGCACCCTGTATCCAAATACCTGGAAGTGCCCCTTGCCTCCCCAAGATTAACCTCCATGGGCTTATCCCTCCCCACATCCACACCTACAGCCCACTCTCTCTCTCTAGGTCCTGGGCAACAGGCCTATCTTCCCTGAGCCAGCAGGGGAATCCCCATGCAGACCCTGCTCCAAAACTCCATCCTTGGACTTCTCCTGTGGGAAGCATGATCACTGGCTGTGCTCGTGAAGTTTCACAGTGTAAATCTGCATGCTAACACTCCTGGGCAGCTCCACAGAGCACAAACCCCTGTCCTTTTGAATCCAGCAGTCCCTACATAATCGGGCCACTGCAGTCTTTTTTTTCACAGAGCACCTACTGATATTCCAAGGGGTGGTTTTCATCACTCTGCCCTAGAGCAGGATTCATAGCTCAGACCTGTGAGGCTATATGAAGACTTGAAGAGAATCTATATGGGAGATGTAGGCAAGGATAATCTTAAAGGACTGGACAAGCAAGCACCCTACCAGCCAACATCATGCCGCTGATCACAACTTTCCAAGCCTTGTTTAGCTAGCCTTAAACTCCCTTGAGAATAACATTAATAGAGCCTGCATTTCACGACATTATCGACAAGGTTATCATTACAGAATCTGCCACAGGCTTTACTGATATCTAAATCAGCTTTTTTTTAAGGTATGCTTCTCATCTACCAACCTGAGGCACCTCTCGAAAAAGAAAACACAGTCAAGGTTGGCAACCGCAAACACAGACGAATGCGGGACACCTAGCATCTGCATGGCCCGGTGTTTTTAAAAACAGGTTTATTGAACTATTTTTTGAATCTCCCTAGTATTTTCATTGATCTTCTCTGTTCAAAATGGATCAGGTTAGAAATGTATTTTCCTATACTGTCCAGGAAACCCAGGTTGTCCTTTTGGAACAGGCATAATGACCATGGCTTCAACATAATTTCAGTCAACTTGAATTTATGAGTGAATACTAAAAATATTAATTGGAGGATATGGTTCTCACAGAACTTACTATCCTGAGGGTAAAGGGAAAGTTCTTGCTCCTAACATATAAGATACTATATACAAATCTAGCGTATCTAAAATCAAACTTGTCTCCTGTACCATGGAGATTATAATAGAGACTTTCTTGGGACAAAGTCAAAAACCCTTGGGACCCTCTAATTTTCATACAAATGGCCTCCCCACATGACATAAAGGAAATTTCCTGTAAGTTAAAAAAAAAAAAAACTACCCACACACAAACACACACTGATGAAAGTTCTACTTTAAGTCATGTATATGTTCTTAAATACTATTTTTGCAAAGGCAAAATCTGACTTTAAAATTTTATGTTTTATACTCTGCGTTCAATTGTCCTTTTCCATAAGGAAGTAGTTTTTTTTTTAGGGATATTAACCAACACTTCTGCAAATTTGTATTTTATCTGAAAACACTTTCACTTTTAATACCCCCCCAAACGTGGTTCTATTTTAAATGCATCGTTTTCTATAGTATTTCACCATCCCATGGCATCCAAAAGACCAAAATCTTAAGAACTTCACAATTTTCACTGGTTGCATAGTTGTTTATTGTATGTAACTGTTTTTCCGTCTTCCCCATTATAGAACCTTTACTACCTTCCCTCCGTTTATAGATGAGGTAAATGATAGAAACCTGCCCAAGGTCACCTAAGAGAGTAGGAGAACCAGTTAGAACTGAGCACACCTGATTTCTATTCACTCACCTAATTCACGGAGCCACCTGATCTTTCCAAAAATCCCCAAACAAAACTATTTCTTCTCCCTTAAAGGAAAAAGCTCGCCTTTAGATGATTTTTAAAAACGACTCTCCTCAAACATTTCCATGATAGCGTGCCATGAAGTGAAACATAAAATTAAAAACTTCATAGCAGAACTTCACAGATGGAGAACGCTGTTATCATTACTATGTAAATATCATCAATAACAGCACCTAGAGAAATGGCAATACAAACGTTAAAAGGCAATTTAGTGCATTTGAAATTCAGCAGGTTCCCAAACTTGTCTGCTAGCAAATGAAAGTTTTCCTAACTTTTCTGTAATAACAGTTAAAGCCGATGGTGCCATAAACCATTATGATTTAAGCCTGGTGTTTCAAAATTCAGTAGGAAAAGCCATGCACCTGTATTCAGTGGAAGAGTACAGATGCCACCAAAAGAAGCTTCATCCCTTCTCCCCGCCGTTAGAATTCCGACTGATGCCACAGAAAGCATAGTCTCTCGCAAGAGTTTCCCAAATGCCAAGGAACGGGAATGCACGATTTCCAGAGCCCCTTTCATGCAGAATCTATCAGGAGCTCTATCTCCTTCAATTGCCCTTAATAAGCTACACCTCCAGCTGAGATTTGAGTGCTTCTGCAAATGATAAAGAAATAATTATTCAAACCTCCTTTAAATATTGGACAAGGCAAACTACCCGAAATTCATCCTGTGGAAAAGAGAAGGGTGGTGGTAGACCTCCCACTGCCAAAAGCGGCTGAAAGCCGCTCGTTAGAGGGCATTTATCCAAAGTGGCCAAACTTTCCCAAAATAGTCCTCTGGCGGCCAAAGGGGGGAAAAAGTGGAAAATCAAAACAAAACAACAAGCTCACAGCACCATACTGCCTGTGCCTCCGAATTACGCAGCCACTTCTTCAAGCAAAGTGCACGCTCCCGCGCTACGGCCGCACGCCCAGGCCGGCAAGCGGCGCCCCGCTGCGCACCCCCACACACCTGCCTCGGCCGGGGTCCGTCTCCGCGTCTACCTGTTGCAGCACTCGCCAACGCAACGACACTCCTGCTGCGGAGCCCCCCTAAATCCAACCACATCCAGGCCAGCGAGTGCCGCCCCCCCTGCAGCGGGAGAGCCCGAGGCAGCAACGCTCTCGCACCCAGGTGACTGCACCGGCTTCCTCCAAGCAGCCAGAAGTTGGCTCGCTTCTCCCCCGTCCAATGACACCCCGGGCGCGGAGGGGCGGGGAGGACCGGGCTGGGCCAGGGGTAGGGGCAGGGCCAAGGAGGGCGAAATAGGGAGGGAGAGAGGGAGAGAGGGAGAGAGGGCGGGGCGAAAGTCCGGAGGGGGAGTGGGCCAGCTCCGGGGCCGGCCCTTTCGGGTCACATGTCCAGATAAAGTTCAGGTTGCTATCCCGCCCCGAGCCCTTACTATTGGCCCAAGGGGAAGCAAGGCTCCACGCTGCACGGGTCTTCCTGGCTTCTCATTGGGCAATCGCGGCTGTCAGTCACCAGGAGGGCGACATGACTGATACAAAGTTGCTGCGACACAGCCTGGACTCGGCAGCTCCCTTAAAGCCGCAGCAGCGGCGGGTGTTTTGGGTGCCGGGCATGGCTACGACACTAGGCACCCTCTGCACTCTGACCTCCACCCCCTTCGTTCGGCTGTTCCCAGCTTGCTCGCACACATCTGGCTCCCCTCCTGCCGACCCCAAGATGTCTGGAAAGACATGCAAAGTGTGACGCTGTAAAGTCGGTTTTTCCGAGAACCAGCCAAGGTGTTGTCCCCTCACGCGCTCCACCTGCGGCGCCAGGTGAAGGACAGCCCTGGCTCGGGCTCCACCCACAGCATCCAAGCGCACAGCGGACTCCCGTGGGGCTTCACCCGACCCCCGAGGTCCTCTCCACGCCTCTTTCCTGGGTCTCCCAAGTTACCTCTTAGAAGAGCAGCCTCAGCGTCCGCTGCCAGCATGCAAAAGGATCACGTTCCCACTCGATTTGAGTTTCCTTGTTTTAACCGTGCAGGAAAAGCGGGTGATTTCAGTGTAGGCGACCCCCTTCAAACACAGCCTCACCCACCCACCCCCTCAGCCCCCAACAACAACAAAAACAAAGTGCCAGGGTCAATAATTGCTGCTCTTCTTGTAATTTTGGTGCTGTATTTACTACTTTAGTGTTGGATTTTTCCACTAGCTCAGTTTGAAAGAAACCCGGCCATCGAGGATATTCACTTCTTTATAATGGGTGGGAGGGGTGCATGTACCTGGGAGAAACACACAGAAGGGGAGGAAGGAACCGAACTGTTTTCTAAGGATCCAGCATCTGCAAGAAGAAATTTCTGTTTCCCTCCAACCGCCCCCCACCCCCGCCTCGATTCTCCTCCCGCCCACCCAAATGCTGGGCTTCTTTACTTTGACTTCCAAGGACTTTGGGGGTCCGCGTACGCTCAATTTTAGGCTCCCGGCTGGCCCGAAGTCGGCACCAGTGACGTACACACCTAAATCTGGTCCCCTGGCCCTCGGCGACCCGCAGCCCGGCGCCAGCAGCTGCGCAGCCTTCCGCCTCACCCTTGCCCCGCGCCCGCGTAAGTCGTGGGGGAGGCGTTCACCCTGTGCCCAAAGGCCTCTCCTCGTCTTACAGTTAATTAAGCTTTGGGATTTCCGACCCCAAGAGCAAGAAGATTAAAACTTCCAGTCGTTCCAGGTAGGGAACTCCCTGGAAGCGGAGGCGACAGCGGCGGCGCAGGAGAGCTGGTCCGTACCCCGACTCAGGTGTTCATTCCCCTGCGTGGAACGGCCCCCGGTGCCTCCGCAGCCGGGAGTCCCAGCCAAGTGTCCCAACTTTCCCGCGGGGCCCGCCGTCACGCGCGATCGCCAGCCCCGCGGAGCAGTCGGGCATCGATTGCACTGGGGTGGAGCGCGGGCGGCAGGCAGGAGCTAGCGAAGTCCGGGACCTAGCGCCCGGGCACGCGAGGAGGCGGCAGCTCAGCCTGCGCTGCCAAATTATTCATTATTAAAGGAATGGACGTGTCTGTTTTACTAAGTTTTTACCTCCTTTAGGGAGAGCCGGTCTTGCCCTGGATCACAGCTTCTTACAAAATCTAGGTTAGAACCGTGAAGGGACAGCCGCTGTGATCCCTTGCCTGCCCGCCGCCCAGCACCCCTGCCCAGAGCGGCCCGGCGGGCATCTAGTCTCCTGCCCGCAGCCCACCTCTGCGCTGACCCTGACCCTGACCCTGCCTTCACCTGGGCCGCCCCTGAGCTTCCCAGTTCCCCTCCCACCGCTGTCAGTGCAGTGACTCGCTGCGCTCACCTTTTCTAGGACATGGTGGGGAGGCTGGGGCGCAGGGTGGCGGAGGGGGGTGCCGCTAGACTCCCGCCGCCGCCGCCGCCACCAGCAAGTCCAGTATTAGCAGATCCGCGGTAAGGATGGAGAGGATGTAATCCCGGCGGTCGCCCTTCTGACGGTGGGTAGAGCAAGAGAGCAGTAGTGCCGTTACCCCGTAGGAGCAGGCGAGGCGCCGGAGCCGACTCGCGCAGAGGGGTACGGGGCTCCCGCTCGCCCCCAGATGCAGCGGCTGGCCTTAGGCGGGCCCCTTTTAGGGGCTGCTGGTCTCCCGGGTGGTGACCGCGGCGGCCCTGGGAGCCGGGAAATTCCGTGGGGTGATCCCGCGTCGGCTGCCCTGCCGAGCGGCTCTCTGCGCCCCCTCTCCGGGCCTGGGGCGGCCAGTGACAGGTCGGACGTCGGAGAGACAGGGAGAGAGTGAGTGTGAGAGCGTGTGTGTGTGTGTGTGTGTGTGTGTGTCGCGGGGGGGAGGCCGCAGGGGGAACCCTCGGCGCCGCTGCCCCCTCTCCGGGTCACACCCTCACCAGCCGGAGGAGGTAGCAAAGCGTCCAGCCACCGGCTGGTGGGAAACGGGCTGGGGGCGCCAGTGGCGCCCTCCCACCCCAGCTACTGGCAGTGAGGACGCAGAGAGAAAAAGGAACCCCAATGCACGTAGCCTGCCGCCCCTCACCAAGGACCCCCCAAAGTCCGGCCCAGACCTAGCGCCCCGGCCCCAGGTGCAGTTCCCACCTGCGGGGGACCGCGCGGACTCGGGACTAGGAGCTGGGGGCGTGAGGGAAAAGTTTCTTTTCCTGCTCCCTCGCTGCCCACCCGGGGAGGCTGCTGCTCTCCTCACTCTCTGGGGCTCGCCGCGCCTCTGCCCCACCCCCACCGTGGGGGGGCGCCGAGGAAGGGCGGCGTGTCTGCGCGCGGGGGCGCTGGTGGGGGGAGGGGTGAGCAGCGGCGGCCGCCACTGGTCCCCTAGCTCTGACAGCGGCTGAGACGCGGCCGGCTGCGGGTCCGCGCAGCTAGCGGAGGAAGGGGCCGCGCGCCAGGGCCCCTCCCCCCTTCGCTCGCCGAGCGCCGCGCGCCCCCGCGCCGCCCCGCGCGCCCTCGCGCCCGCCCGGGCAAACACCTACGCAGACGCGAAAGTGAAAGGGGGCGACAGAGTCGGGAGGGCGACGGGTGGCGCGCGCGCGTGCGCTGGCGGCGGGGGTGGGTGGAGGATGTTGCTGCGAGACCCACGATGCCGGGATTCTCCTGCTCCCACTGGCCTGCAGCGCTGCCTTCTGGCTCTGAAGCCTCCCCCAAATCCCAGGTCACCTACCCACGATACACAGATCCCCCTGTCAGGGGATGTGCGCGTGTGTGCGAGATATGCTTCAGCCCCAGGCTGTTCCACCACACTGTTCCACTTACCTTTGGTGTAAGATTGGGATGGGGGGGTGCATTGTTAATGTCACTGTCACAGGCTCCTCGGCTTGTCCTTTATGACTCAGTTAAACCGCGAGAACTGACCACAGATACCCCTTTTTGACTTAACACTCCTTTTTTCTACCGGCTCTATTGAACCCCTCTCCCACCCACCCCCACCCCGTTTTACCCTGGGTTCTTCCCCCTTTCTTTCTAAATAGGTGGGAAAGTTGCTAATCCCTTCCCACACCAAACCTGTTAAACACGGAGCTGCCCTGTTAAAACAATCACCGCCTTTCTCAGACCACTGTCCGAATATCAACCTTCCCATTTCATCTATTGCCCACCCAGTCAGTGTTGGCACTGCTTAGTTCTTAGATGGCTCAAAGCGGTATTTTGTCCTTTAGCAAAACCTT
Source organism: Tonatia bakeri (assembly GCA_004024845.1). Classification (NCBI taxonomy): domain Eukaryota; kingdom Metazoa; phylum Chordata; class Mammalia; order Chiroptera; family Phyllostomidae; genus Tonatia; species Tonatia bakeri. The sequence goes on along the minus strand of PVIA01003047.1, from coordinate 68,441 downwards.
TTGCTTCAGTTTCCTTACTTGTAGGGATGTAGAATCCTTAAGCTATTTTTTAGGTGAAAGCAAGAAAATGATAATACTGTATTTTCAAATTAGCATATTAGTATATATTCAATGGAGTTTAAAAGAACCACTTTTTAGAAGTGTGCTGACTGCAAACACTGAATTTTGAAATGCATCAAACATAAGATGGATTGACATTAGGGACTGATAAAGGAACAGAAGGATGAATAGATGTGTGATAAACCATGCACATAGTTCAATGTTAATGATAGATTGTAGGTGGTGGGTATACGCTGTTCACTGTAAAATCTCTTCCATCTCTTTTGTATATTTTAAATTTTTCATAATGAAATGTTAAACTCTTACTTATATGGAACTAAATAATGTAAATTCTGTTTACAAAATTGATCAGTCATCCTTTCCCCTTTGCAAAATGATTTACCATACACATTCTATACTAGGTACCCACCCCACTGCTGTTTCAGTCAATAATTTCCATTACAGGCAGCTTGTCAGAGATCAAACTATTGTGTTATAACCACAACATTTTAGAAATATGGAAGATTTTTTTCTGTGTTGTTTCTCATCCTTTCCCAAATGTTTCTCTCTCCTGCCCTTAAAACAGTTTGGTGTTTTAAAACTAAGATTGAGTTCTTCAGCATTGGTAGATACTCTTTTGAAACTTTTTCACACCAAAATAACTTCAGGAGGTGGTCCATATGCCCCTGCTATCCGTTGGGAGAGAGGTTAGGGGACCTTACAATTAATAATAGACAAACCTGTATTTGTTTTTGGATATCTGAGTACATATTTAGATACTTACCCAAACATTTGAACAATTAAGTTTCTACCTTCTCTTCATTTTATTTTGCTGGCTGTAAGACAGGGGGTGGTCCTGTGCCACCCTTGAAGACAGAACAGGCCGGGAGAAGATTTGCAACCCCCTTGTTTGAGGAGGAGGTGACACTGATTTTGCTTGGAATCACCCCTCAAGGGGAGGCTCTGAAAGACTCCATCAAACATGGAGATGCAGGGGTTTCGGGTTGTTTGGAATACTCTTAATTCTACTGGCGATTAATAAAGAGCTCAATCAACTGTAAAAAGTAAATGCCTAGTATTTTTTTCTTTGCAAAAGGAAGGAAATGTTTTTAAGAGAAATAAGAATTAAGAAAGAAAGAACACAGAAAAGGGCATTAATTTCATCTCCAGAGTTGGAGACTTTACAGCTGCCAAATAGCCTTCAGTCTTGAAGCAGCATCAGATATCTCCCTTTTCGACAATTGCTCAGCCTTCCCTCACAGTCGCTGTACCACAGGGCACCTCCTTCCTGCAGCCTTTTGGTGTCAAACTCCCTGAAGTTGGCCACCATAAAGTGCACGACTCAGCGTTTGCAAGTTACATGTGACATCACATCCTCTATTATATAACTTCAGATACAAAACCTAATACCATCTAAGTTTGTGTTGGAAGAAATCCTCCCTTCCTCTTTATTTCCATTTTAGCAGAACCACCCCTGGGTTCCCTGATCCTAATCCCATTTTTTCAAACAGCTGACACTAGGGGTGGAGGGTGGAGCGTGGACAGGAATTGAGTTGTTCCCCTCCAAAAAAATGTAACACATTTTGAAATGTATTCAATACTTTTTCTTTATATCCTTACTTAATGATCAGAAAGTAAAGACCATTAGGTATCATAATTTAATTCAATAATTTGTAAAAGTTGAAGGCTAAGCATTTGGTCATAGTTAACTTCATTAATAAGCCCAGCCATGCTGGCACTTTTTTTTTTTCTTTTTAAAAAGCCAGGCTTTTTTTTTTTTCCTCCTGTCTCTTACCAGCTGTTGGAAAGAGTTGAGAAAGACAGAGAGAGTCAGAGAGAGAAGGGAGGGGGCTGTTGGAGACAGAAGATGAGTCGGGGAATAATATAAGATAGAGCTTCTTCTTTGTTTATTGCAAAACACACATGTTACAGTTTATAAACACTGCAAGCAAATAAGAAATTGTGGACCAGAGGATAAACACAAAACATATCAGGGTTTTTGTTAATATCCAAAATAGACCCAATTCAAGACTAGTTGGAATATTTTTATTAGCTTTGGTTATTCATTAATTTCTGTATTTTTCAACCTACTTATTCATCTGTCTGCCTTAATTTCATTTGTAGTCATTTTAAATAGAAAATACACAAACCTACTACATTCCTATGGCCAGATTTTGAGATGACAGCACCGAGCAGCCCGTGCATCACAATTAGCATGCCATAGTATTAGGAGCAAATCAGATCTCACTGCCTACACTGATGCTCTGAATTTAGAAACAATGTACAGTGGCTGGGGGTACTTAGAGCAGTTTACTTAATAAAAATAAAGAGATTTTCAATATCTTTTTCTCTGCTCTTTTTCTTAGTTTGGCACAGGAAATTCCTCACTTCTAAATATCTCTGCTAACCTTACATAAATAACTGCGTGGTTCGTGCGCTCATTAGGATGGTGGATCAAGACCGTCTCTCTGATATTATGTGCAATAGAAGCACAGAAAAGTGAAACAATCTACTGGGTCAGGTGTGGGAAACATAAGAGTCTGTGTTGAACTTGATGAAAAACTCATTTAGAATTTCTCATTAGGACTTCACAGGAGCCGTTAGCTTTTCAGTAGTTGGCACTATATTTTTAGCAGCATTTTAACAGCTGTCAGTAACAACTAAGACAACATTTTGATCAACACTATATTTTTATTCTAAGAAAGATTATTGCAAAGAAACAAAATGCTTCAGAATTTGAATGCTGAGCTATGAAAGTAAAAAAAGAAAGGTATTGTGATATAAAATGTTAATACATCAAGGACAGACAGTAAGGTAAACTATATAAAAATAAGTCCAAATGAATTTTTAAGTTTTAATTTTCTGATGCCTAGGTACACATAATAAAGATGATTTTATTCTTAAATGGTGTGTTCAATGTCAGAAATAGAAATGTCAGAATAGGCAAATGTGCAGTGTATCTTGTCATATATTTGCAAGTAGGTCAAGAATAGCCAACGTGGGCACCCAAAATGAATAAAATCTTTTTCTTAACATTAGAGTTTATAAAGGGAGGTTATCACATGTCAGATATATGACACTGGAAATAGCAGACAGAAACATGTAAGAAGCTTCATGACAGATGTCATCTTTATTCCTAAAGATAGAGGTAAATTTGCTATGGGTAATGCATTACAAAGCAAACTAAAACTAAATCTCTGCAGGTGTCAAATTTCCCTTTCACATGTAGTGTCCCCCAGTTGAGCGATTCAGCTTCCAAGGGAAGTAGTGTAATGGCATATTATTAAAGAAGCCACTGAATCATCTTATCCAGGGGTCATCTGCTCGTTTCGAGGACCTAATCCAAGTTTTGAGTTTGTCCCAACAAAGGCAGCTGAGTATTTCCCACTTCATCTAGCTGGCACAGTGAGGAATTAATTCATTCTTATATCAAATGATATTTTTATTATATTGCATTTGTTTCTTCTAATCCTTTGGGGGGCACCAATCTGTTAGCTCTTTGAATATGAATATGAGGCATTTTTAATTGCTTGGTAGGACTTTTTTGCAGCAGACTAATGAAATTTTAGGAAAAATTGAAGTTAGATATCCTTTCCTTTTTCCCAGCACAAATCCCTACCATGTGCAATTCTTTTGGTATTGGTAGTTTTTCACAGAGCATTATACGGTTTTCTTAGTGCATAAAATTTTGACATTAAATATCCATGTGTAAAAATTAAACATATAAAACACTTCTTATATGGAAAGTATATCCACAACAGTTATTAATATTTAAACCACAATGTATTTTGAAATGCTTAGTCCTAATTATAGCTAGACTTCAATATTTTATCAAAACAAGTAGACATGTTTCCATTTAAACTAATTTGTTACTTTTTAAAAAATGCTTTTAATGGCCTTGACCATGAATGTGGTAGAACCAGGTCCTCTAAGTAGAGGCCGAGCAGACTTAGAGTGCTGCTGTGTGATGACAGAGGAGATTGTTTGCTTGTGTAAAGGACCAAATAAGTACCTCGTGTCTTGGGATTTTCCTTATACATCTATACATGTAACTTACACTTTCTTGCTTTAACTTCATACATTTAATTTCATAAAAATGTGTCTGGTACACATTTTTATAGGTACACATTTTTATAATAATTATGTATCTCTAAGAAGAAACAAACCCAGGAAAAGTATGTTATTTCAATGTATACTATTATTATCCCATTTATTTATAAATTATATTACTTTTACTCCATTTTGAACAACATATGAAGTTTTATTTGAAAATGCAATTTATATTTAAATAATCTCTATTCATATTATATAATATATGTATATAATATATATACACACACACATACACACATACATATATGCATATATATAGGGCCCAGCACAAATAATGACCCTTTTTTTTTACAAAATCATAAGCATGTTGATTCTGTAACATAACAATATACTCAAGCACACCATATGACATTTTAGGTGAAAAGTTTAAACTAAAATTATAAATTATTATGCCCATATCATTACCCTACCAAATACACTCAAGCAGGCCTTACTTCTGCTGGACACTGTGTGTGTATGTGTGTGTGTGTGTATAAAATAATTCAACAAAAACTGCCAAGGAACAAAATGCAATACAATAAACACATATCTTTTTATCCACTGTAAGTTATTTCTGCAGCCCCATATGATTATGGTACTAGAACACAATTACTGGTACATTAGCAAATTATGGACCCAGTAGTTAAATCAACACTATTAATCCCAGCAAGTACACTCACTGAGAAATTCAAGCAAACATTAACTTCTGCAGATAGTTCAAAAATCCCAAGGTGCATGCAAGGGACCCCAAGGCTCCACCTCCTTAAATGAAAAGTCCAAGCAGAAACCCTCAGCCTAGGGCTATAGTTCATGTCCCCTTTGCACTGGACCAGCAAACCAAGCAGCAGAGCAGAGTCAGCTGGCATAGCTTTGAATCCTGGCTCTATCACCTACTAACCATGTGGCCCAGGGAAAATGACTTAGTCTTTCTAAATTTAGGTTTCCTCATTTGTGAAATGAGATTATTGATGCTACAACAGATATGTACTTAACACAGTGCCTATATCTAGAAAGTACTCTCACAAAATATTAGATACTTACCTTCAGAGGTTCGTCATGGAAAATCAAGGTTGATTCTTCTGGGGACTGAAGATCTTGCTTCCAATTTGAAGGGTTCTTTGAGGTCCCTGGAGAATCAGAGCTTCACCTAAGGTCCTCAAAACTTCAGACTTCTAACAAGTCTTTTTCCTAGAAGAGTGATTATAGAATTTTAGTGTGCACCACAATCACCTGGAGAGCATAGTAAGAGAGATTATTGGCCCTACCACCAGAGTTTCCCATTAGCAGGTCTGAGCTGGGGCCTAAGAAACCCAATGTCTTAACAAGTTGCCAGGTTGATACTGATGCTGCTGATCTTGAGACGACTCTTTGACAGTCACTGCCCTTAAGTACAGTAAATGAAACGATTGTGCCCAGGCTGCTGCTGCTGCTGGGAATACAGGAGAGGGACAGATGAGAAATAGGAAGTGGGGGACGGAAGAATGGAAGTGTCAGATAGTGATAAAAGGGGGTGGGGGTCTTCAAAATCATGTGGCCATTGGAATGATGGGGCTGGCTAGCTTTCTTAAGGCATAAACTGGTTTACATGGGGGAGCTGAGAACTGATAAACCGTATTCCTTTAATTGCCTTTGCATGCAGTTCACTGTAGTCAAGTCCAGATCACTTTTCTCCCTCTGTCCTAAGTGTGTTATGAAGATGGGTGAGTTATTCTTGAGTCAGATTTTAACTGAGACTTTTTTCTTTTTCACTTTCATCCAACCAAGAAGGAACATTAGATCAACTGAACATGATGAATATCTGACAAAGCCATAATGGTCTTTCCTAGTTTTGTTTTGTTTAGATTTTATTTATTTATTTTTAGAGAGGGGAAGGGAGGGAGAAAGAGAGGGAGAGAAGCGTCAATGAGTGGTTGCCTCTCGAACACCCCCAACTGGGGACCTGGCCCGAAACCCAGGCATGTGCCCTGACTGGGAATTGAACCAGTGACTTTGGTTCACAGGCCGGCACTCAATCCACTGAGCCACACCAGTCAGGGCTCTTTCCTGGTTTCTAACCAATGATTATATGAGGAGACTTCCAATATTTTTCCTCAGGAACCCACACCTCCTGTTTACTGCGATAACAATTTCATCCCTTTATTTAAAAATGATTTTGACATTTTAGGATTTTACTTCATTAAGAAGTTGAAAAATAAAATTCAATCCAAACAGATAAAACTTCTCTATTTATAAAGATGGACCTAAAAATTAATCAAGGAAAGTCAACAGAAATAAGATAAAGCTACATTCCTTGTATTACTTTAATCAAACTTGACCTGGAGTAAACAGGATAAAAAAGAAAGAATAAACCATGCTACTCATAAGAAAACTTGGCGTTTTCTTAAACTCTGGCACAAATGTTGCTAATTCTCGATCGGGGCTACTGTCTGAGCAGAGGGTAGCAGAAGTACAGGCGTAGGTCGTGGTGCGCGGGTGGGGGCTCCCTCCCACTGTCAGAGCTGCGGGGCATTGCTCTTTTTGCCCCAGATATTCAGAAGAGGGAACCAGTTCTTAATATATCCATCCACACACAAAAGGGGCCTGGTGGGCAATTCAGCTCATCCCTCCGGCTGAGGGCAGGGATTTACAGGTCAAACTGTTTCCTGAGATCCTCAGGAATGAAGACGACTTCAGGGCAATGAGAACTGCCCACTGAAGAGACTACAGATCTTTAGAACAGGGCAATTCAAACTCAGTTCGTTTCAATGGCACTGCTTATTGGGTCTCCTTCAGATCGTAGCCCAATTGATTCTGATCACCTTTTACTCCACCAAATGCAGGGCTGATATAAATCACTGCATGTTGATCTTAAGTCATTACCACAATCATTCTGATTGGTTGGCCTTTGTTGGATGAATTGCTAAATATTTTGACTCTAATTCTAGAGAAATGTGTTCAGTCCAAATTGTACATGTGTCTTAGTCTGTTCAGGCTCCTATAACAAAATCACAGACTGGATAGTTTATAAACAGCAGAGATTTATGTCTCACAGTTCTGGAGGCCGGAAGTCTAAGACCAAGGTGCCAGCATGGTTGAGTGAGGGTCCTCTTCTGGGTCACAGACTTCTCCTTGTGTCCTCACATGGCAGAAGGGGCTGGGAAGCTCTGTGAGGCCTCTTTTATAAAGGCACTAACCCCATTCATGAGGGCTCTGTTCTCAGGACCTAATCACCTGGCAAGCCCACACCTCCTTCAGGATGAGGGTTTCAACATATGAATTTTGGTGGGGACACAAACATACAGACCATGGTGACAGGCTTATGAATACAGCACATTTAACCACAATTCTGGTCACCTTTGTTGGTAATATGTTAACCTTTAACCTGAAAATACTCATCAGGTATTTCATACTTACTGTTGTATTAGTCAGGTACAGATGAACCTCCTGTACAAAGATACGAAAAACACAAAGGCACAGATAGAAAATACGTTGGATTCTATCTCACATAAAGTCAAGAAAAATGAATGGGATCCGAGGTAGTTCTGCTGAAGAAGGTCTTCAGGAGCCCACATTGCTGCTGCTCTCCAATTCCACAGACCGTCCTCCTCATCTGTACCCTGGGGGCTGAGGCACCAGCATCACATCCATCGTTTTCCATTAAAAGGCAGAAAACTTTGACCAAGTAATTTTGGCACATCACTTTGCTTTCATCACATTAGCCAGAGCAATTTTTAGGAAAGCGTGACCATGCCACGTGAAAGCTGGAGTTCTACTACCAAAAGGAAGAAGAGGTGAAAAAGTACAGCAGATAACTAACAGTCTTGTTCAGGTGATGGTCAGCTCTGCTGAGCAGAGAAGAAGACGGGATGGGCTTAAACTATGGCACAAAGATCTAAGGTTATAGCTAAGAAGGGGTATAAGAAATGATGATGGAAGGCAGGGTGTTGTCAGGGGCTGGGATGTAGATGCTGGGATCAGGATTTACACTCTCAAAATCAAAGGTGCCATTTCTTCTTTGGCAAGAAACCAAGATAGTAGAATCAAGTAACTAAATATTCTAGTAAAGGGGAACTAATCTTTTAGTAGGCCACATGGTAAGTTTGCAGAACAAGCGAGGTTCAATTAATTGATCTTTTAAAGCTAGAAGAAACAAATGTGAGATTGATACGAACCAATCTCAAAAAAAGTGTTGAAATATAACAAGAATTTTAGTTGTGTGAGATAAGTCAACAGAGTTTGAAATGCAACACTACATCATAGAAAGCCTCTATGGTTCAGACCTTAACCTATGCCTGACACAGAGAGAGAGAGAGCTAGTGTATGGCCCTCTGAGGGTTTGTCAGCACAGGAAGGGTGTGCCTTCAGAGCAGCACAGCACAAGCCTACGGGCAGGACTGACAGCCCATGTCCCTTCTGATTGGCTGATACCCACGCCTACTTGGTCTGTGCTGCCAAACGGGTCATTAAACATTATCAGCATGATCTCTGCTTTCAGGGGCTATTCAAAATTTGCTCAGGAGATGTTCAGACCACAAAGGTCCAAGAAAGGACTCCTAAGGAAAAATTAGTAGTTTCTTCTCCTCCAATCCCCAAACATTCTGCACATGGGCTGGACTAAATGAAGAAAGGAGGAGATACTTCCCAGGCTGATTTGTCAACCTCTCTATGAGATAAATGTGGAGGGTATGCAGAAAGCAGACATTTTGCCATTTGAGGTTCATATGCTATTTAGAATGTACTGGCCTTCCTGGAATTTTGATGAAGAATTCCAGATTTTCCATACATTCCAGATGCCATATATCTACTCTACTTACACATTTAAAATGTTGAGACCAATTACAAAGGAAGTTGTGAACTCCCTGCCTGGGAGGAATTTATAAATAGGGTTTCCTCTGATCGGGAATAGCAAAGATGGGTCTTTTTTTAAAAAATATTTTATTTATTTATTTTCAGAGAGGGAAGGGATGGAAAAAGAGAGAGAGAAAAACATCAATGTGTGGTTGTTGGGGGCCGTGGCCTGCAACCCAGGCATGTGCCCTGACTGGGAATCCAACCTGCAATGCTTTGGTTCACAGCCCGTGCTCAATCCACTGAGCTACAACAGCCAGGGCACAAAGATGGGTCTTAAGCAGGGTGACAGAGTAAGGTATCTATCAGTTCGTTTAGCCTTTTAAATAATTACTTTGCAAACAGGAAATGAGGTTGGAAAGAATGGCCCAATATAGCCTGATAAATCAGTGGATGAAAAAGTGCATTGGAACTTGGACATCTAGCCTTTTATATTTTCTTTTGAAAAGATGCCTTTATATCGTAAACCAGGTATTACACAAAAGAGGAAATTCAGCAGTGTTTATCTGTTAGAGTGGCAGTAAAATATAAAGGTTAAAAGCATAGAGTCTGGGCCGTGGCTGGTGTGGCTCAATGGATTGAGAGCCAACCTGTGAACCACGAGGCTGCCGGTTTGATTCCCAGTCAAAGCACAGGCCTGGGTTGTGGACAGATCCCCAGTAGGGAGTATGCAAGAGGCAACCATGCACTGATGTTTCTTTTCTTCTCTTTCTCTCTCCCTTCCCTTCTCTCTAAAAATAAATAAATAAAATCTCAAAAAAACATAGTCTAGTATACCAGCTGGGTGACAGTCTTAATTATGTAAACTCTGGACCTCCTACAAAATGAGGTACTACAACTTACCTCATAGGGTTGTTGTGGGGGTTAACAACCTGTTTCACAACTGGCTTACAGTAAACAATAAACATTAGCTATGACATCTTTACACGCCCTTAATTCTGAACCATCTCCTCTACCCATGCCTCTACTGTAGTCTTTCCTGCTGTCCATGCACTTGGCATCTGACCTTATTGGATCACCTCTCCCTTTTTCATATTTTTCTTATGGGCTATTTGATATTCAGGGCTGTCTGCCTGGCTTCATTCCACTAATATTCAAGCACAATTTCTTCTTCTGTCTTACGCCTCCCATTGCAAAACATGCTACTTTTGCGGCACAGTTCCACTCCCCTGCTGTAACCTAGTGTTCAGGGCATTTATGTAATTATTTATAATATTTATAAGATCTTTTTGCTACTTGATGAGGTAAATTCCTTTAAATGAAATCTAAGAGACAATGCTATGGGTTCCCCAAATTCGATTTTGCTTTTCTCTTTCTGAGCACACAGAAAAGCTCCACATCTCAGCCTCCCTTGCAGTTAAGTTGGGTCTATGTGACTGGGTCCGGTCCCCAGTGTAGAGGAAGGGATATGCTTCTTGGTCATAACCTCCCCGGAGGGACTGGCCAAGCTTTCGCTTTCATTACCATGAATGCCTAGGGGCTCTCGAGTTTAGACAGGAGACTGGATCCCAGCCCAGAGTCACCTGTTGGAGGAAAGCTACTGAGGGAAGTTGTTAGAACTGCATTGGACTATAAGGTGAGAAACAAATCTTAATAATGTGCATTCCATGATGTTTGGGTGCATTGCCCCATTAATTTAGATTGTACAGAATAGAAATATTTGGACAGAATGTAAATCCGCAGTGAATACTATTATAGTGACGTTTGAATGTAGTCACACTGGGAAACAGTAGTACTGAGTTCATTATGGAGTTTAGGTAGCTGAGCAGAAGGCGGTCGAGAAGAGGACAGGGACCGCTGAATGCCCCAGGACCAGCTTCAAAATCTGTCTCAGACATTTATAACTTTGACTTTAATATGTTCATTCTCTGGAATGCAAACAATACTTTCTTTCTAATAGTGTTATTGTGTAAGTCAACTGAAACTTATTAGGAAACTCTCTCCTACCTCTATACTCTTTCCAATATTCCAGTATTTCCCATCCAGTATTTAATTTCTGTGATTCATCACTTTAGACTGCTTTTCATAAAGTTGATTTTATAGGAGTACTGGACTACAGTCTTGACAATAAAGAACAGCAATTTGGTCCAGAGCAAGTATCCATTTCTTTAATTTGTGCCCAAATAAAAGAAAATCATTATAAAATTTTATGTGTTGAAAGTAGTACTTAGTAGAGAACAATTTTCCTTTTATTTAGTGCATTATTTAGGAGGTTTCCAAGTTAGAAGGGTTATGCCATGCACTATAGGACAATTTTGAAAATATTGTATTTAATTAAAATGGGAATTTCTGAAATGATTATAATAGAATTTATATTTCAAAATCTTGCATAAAATTTTGACCCATGCAATATTGATGAGTTAATTTTCCTTTTCCCCATCTCATCTTTACAATTAGAAGAATAGTCTCTATTTGAAATTATCAACGGTGGGCCATTGGCCACATGAGCCCCAGTGAAGACAGATACCCAGTGACCACCTATTTTGCAGCCTTTCTGTTTGCACACACACAAAGCCACTGGCACACTCAACACAAACATTCACTTCAAAGGCACACCTGCAAGAGTTGCCATTGTTACTTGCCATTTAATATGTAAACATGTTGTTTAGAGTTCATGCCATATACTTGGTGGCTTTTTAAATTAAAGAAAAAAACACAACCTAATACATAACTTACTCAATTAAAAGGCAAGTATGGCAAATTTTTACATTAGGCACACAAGAAAGGAGAATTAAAAATTCAACACATATGACATAGTAGGTTTGCAGACCCTGATTCTACATTGTGTGGTAACGTTTTTAAAATATAAGCATTGCAAAAAACTAAGTTCTCTGTGGCACAGCATCCTTTTAATATTAAAATTAGTAAACTCTTCCCTTCAATTATCTAATACCTTGATAATTAAAATACTGGCAGATGTCCCTGAAAGTGGATAGAGGAGCAACATGCTCCCTTCGTCTTTCTGACCTTCGCTCACCGTTTCTTCTTTTCTCTCTCTGTGAACCATCCTGACCTCTAATTTCCATCAAATCTCTGTCCCAACACCTCTAGTCCCCCCTCCCAATGTGGACTTGCATTTTATGTACAGTTTCGTTCTGAAGTCAGAACCAGGTGGAAAATCATATAAAGTCAGAAATTTCCTAGGGGGAAAAAAATCCTGTAATTCTCCCTTAAAGTGCATTATACACGGCCATTTGTATGCACATTTGAGGCTGACATACCATCCAACTCAGCCAGCTTTTCCTCCAGCCTTGGAACAGATTGCTGTTTTCTCAGTTAAGCACCTGATGAAGTAGTTGGCTTGCATTTAGGGGCCATGTTGTACAAAAGAATGTATATCTTTAAACACTTGAATCACACTCAGCATGGCGAGATGCTCATACTATGAGACTCGATGCAGGAGCAGAGACCCAGAGAAGGAACATCAGATTCACGTCTCCCTTCCTGCGCTCCTCTGGGGCATATGCTCCAGTGGGATGTGGGACAGAATCTCCCACACTATTTACATCTTTCCCTTTCCCTCTTTCTCCTTCTGGCAGAGTAAGGAGACTTGAGCATGGACGAGAACTTCATATGTACTAAGGAAAAATTCTATTCAAAAGCACAACTTTTTCTGGGGAGGGCAGCCCATGTTAGAGGAAACTGCAGGGTCTCTGTTGCTTCTACGTGCCATAGCGGGAATCAGTGGCCCCTTCAACTTCACAGAGGAGACTGTCTCACAGTTTACGAGCACGCTCAGAACCAGGAGGTGTGGAGGCCCCAGAGAGCGGATGTGGCATGTCATGGCTTCTCAGCTTTTGCTCTGTTGGCATGTTGGTTCATATAGTGATGTGTTGGGGGGGGCACTCTCCTGTGTACGCTAGGAGGTATAGCAGCACCCCCAGCCTCAGCTCACTTGGCAACCACACAGTCTGCCCCAACCCCGAAACTCTGAAAACCAGAAATGTCTCCAGATGTTGCCATATCACCCCTAGGGAGCAAAGTCATCCTTGATTGAGATACACTGCTCTATATGACAGAGTGGGAAGAGTTTAAAAATCTTGGGGGGGAATTCTGAATGGAAGAAGTGAAAAAGGAAATATAGGATGGAATGAGAGGAGTCTTCTAAATAGTGCAAGGCTGAACACTCACAATGTGAGGGTGAAGCAGCCTCTGAGAAATCCTTAGTTACGAGATGGTTCCAGGCTTTTAAAACACGGATAAGTCCAAACTCCCACTTGAATCTGTTTTCTGTCATACGAAGCCCCTTCCATTTCCCCAAACCTTCCATAGAGTCACCATTGACACCATGTGAGAGTGGTTAGGGAACAGCTGACTGCTCACGAAAGGGACTGAGTTCCCTACTGGAGCTGCCATGATGGGGACCGGGGCGCCCACGAGGGAGGTTACTCAATGCAGAGGAAATGGCATCCTGGGGCCAAGGTATGCATATACCGGTACGGATTGTGCAAAAGTCTTTGGATTTGTACAAAAAGTGGATTGTGGGTGTGAACAACCCTTACGTGTATCTTAAGGGGCACTCTAAGGTTTTATGATGTGCAGGTTCTCCGAGTCACACAGAGGGGCTGCCAACCCCCTCTGTGGGGGTTGGTGTGCGAGGAGACACCCTGCAGGGGGTCAGGGGTAGAGGCTGGGGCTGCCAGGGGTGGGAGGTGCTCACGTCTCGGGTGAGGATGATCATTTCTCCATGATGTGCATCTGCCCCAGGGCACCGCTCATTGCCCTGCTCCCTCACCCTCACCCTCTCTCTGTCTCCCTTGCTGCTTCATTAGTTGCTCCTCCATTACTCTGTCACAATGTCCCATACGTTTTTCTATAAAAGACTCCAGCTGTACCCCTTTGCCATCTTCCCTAGGCTCCCTCACTAGCTGGGCACGGATTTGGAAGGCTTCCTCTTCTCTTGGCCCACTTCCCTTTTAGGGTCAGGTTCAAACTGTTTCCTCAACACACTCTGCTCGTCATTCCTCCCACACCAATTGTGTCTCATTCTGCTCTTTCCTATAGAAAACCTTTGTGACCATATCTGCAGGTCTTAAGTTAACCTATTCCATTGTACTTTAACATATAGGTTCAATGATTCAATTTCTTACTGTAAGATAAACACCTCAACACATTTTATGAATACCGCTTTAGGGGCATTTATCATTTTCTATTTGTTGTAACAGATATTAGTATACATGATATATTTGCCCCTAGATGAAGAGTTCTTTGAAAATAGGAACTATGTCTTAACATAACAACTGCTTTGTAGCAGTTGTTAAGTAGTTGATTTTAAATTTTTTTCCAAAAAGAATTTGAAATGGCTTAGAAGGACACGAAACACTGGCTAATGACTTACATTAGAACTAAGTGAGAAAAAATGAGAGATATAATAGAAACTTAAGAAAAGTAGGCTATTAATAAGTGCTTGCTAAAAATAAATCAATTTTCTTGACATAAGAACTGCCAGTGAGTTAGTTCAGTCTTAGGACAAACTGGATTTCCTGCCTCACTCACACCTCTGTCCTAGTGGGGTTGTCCACACGCCACCCCCTTCTTTACTGCCTATACTCTCCATCTCCCAAAGCTGGCCTCGCTTCATCGTGTGGTCCATTAGAAACTGCCTCCTGCTTCCACAACCGGGCCTTCCTGACCACAGAGCTGGCTCTTGGCATGGGTACTGGATTCAAGCCAATGTACATCTTTCTCTTGGATATTTGGAGGTGCAGCAAGAGGTGAGAGCCTTTTCTTCATGGCTGGTGAGCTAGGAATCTGCTGAATCACCACAGTCCCTGGGTAGACAAAGCTGAATTTTCAGGAGAAGCAGCCAACCTATAGAAAGAAGCAGAGTGCTCGCTTCGGCAGCACATAGACTAAAATTGGAACGACAGAGAAGATTAGCATGGACCTTGCACAAGGATGATACACAAACTTATGAAAAGGAAAAAAAAAATAGAAAGAAGCAGAGACCAGGAAGAGTGAGACAGTTCTGACAGTATTTGAACACAGGTCCCTGTTTCTGAGATATCCCCCTCAAAGCTTCCCTTGTCCCCTGCTTTCCAAAGTATATGTGTTAGTGCTGCTTTTGATTTGTACTGAATTAAGTCCAAACCCTTGAACCCATCAGTCTAGCATTTCCAGCACCCAGTCAGCCTTATCTTGCTTCTAAATTCTCAGTGGAGAGCTGCCTTCTCCCAGACGCCAGGCTCATTCTTTCCTCTGTGGTTTTCTAACAGTTATTTCCTTACCTTGAATGACCTCCTGCCTCCTCTCCCTGCAATACTAATTCTAGCCTTTCTCCAGGGTCCAATTTGAGATCTATCTTCTCCATTAAAACCCTTCTTGATTGATCTTTTTCTTCTCTGAACTACTGTAGCCCTTATATCCCCAGCTTTTACCACGCTGCCCGAAACACATTCATTTTTCTGCTTTGGTTTGTTCTCTTACATGTTTTCTGGGTTAGAGAATTTTTTGGTTTGTTTGTTACTTACAAGCTTAACTGTCTTTATGAAACAGCATCTTCCCATTTGTTCGTTAGCAGCTTGATCTATTTTAGTATGACAGTTTGGGGTGAGGATTGAGGGGGGACTGATTGGTCTACATTAAAAAGAGGGCCAGCTATGAGGCTGTTGCAAGCAATTCAGAAAAGGAGAAACAAGGAGAAGAAAGGGGGGAGCAGAGCAGTGAAGCAGGAGAAGGTCGTATAGGGCCCAGTGTGATCATTCTCTAGGATCCTCAGTTGCTCAGAAAATTAAAATAAAGTCATAAAATGCATGGAGAGCATGTGTATTTCATGGAAATTGGCGAAGGGATAGAGATTTGGGCCTAGATGATCAAGGGGGAAAAAGAGAAGCAACACACATGGATGCAGGCACTATTAAGTGACTGTGAAAGATACGAACCCATGGGACTTATTTTCAGAAAGCATGAGAAGAGTTTTCAGATTCAACCAGCTCTGCGTTGGGTGGGGGAGGGGGGGAAGTTTCAATCCAGGAGGCAGGTCCCAGCAAATACCTGGATTACAAGTCTTTATTAGTTGATTATTAGCCACACTAGTCTTGCCTTCCCGGCTTGATTGTAAGTTTCATGACTTAGGGACCATGCTGTCTCGTGCCTTGGAGACTCTCATGCTGTGTCAGGCTCAGAGTAACTGTTTTCATCCTGTCTCTTCACTTTTCCATGCTCCCTCTATATCAGTGTTAGGCTAATAGCTCAATTCTCTGCTTTATGGTAAAAGTGGGAGAAGGAAGAGGAAGAAAGGAGCAGAGGAGAAGGACAGTCTTCTTCTGGGGGAAAAAACTCCTCCATAATCTGGTCTCATCTGATTATCTGATCTCACCTCCTCTTACCCAACACGATTTTTCCCCCAGAAATGCATAGTTCCTCTCTGTCTCCTCACAGAGTTTCATCTCATTGTATTTTGTTATGCTGTTGTCCTTACCTAAAACACTCTCCATTCTTCTCTGTACCTACTAAATCCTACTTGTCTTCAAATTCCAGCACAAGACACAGTTCTTCCAGGAAACCTGCTACATCTATCAATCACTCTCCAATTATCTTTCTTCTCAGAGCTTTAATTACATTTATAGTGTGTATCATGCCACAGAGCACTGATTATTGCTCTAGTGGTTTTTATGATAGTTAATCTTCTCATAAGCACCTTGAGAACTGAAGGAGCGATTTTATACTCAGTACTTAGTAAGTGTTTAAGAAGTCCCTTCCCTAAGTGGATTCACAAAAGGCCAGCTTTGTTTGGTTTCCTACTCTTCCCCCAATGCTAGAACATTGCCTGGAACATAGTGGGTACTGAATGAACATTTGTTTAAGAATGAATGAGTGAGTGAGTGAATGAGTGAATGAATAAGTGAATGAATATTGGTCTACCAACCTTTATGACTCCCAGTAGTGAAGATCAGTCTTTTTACTTTGTGTTTCTCACCTAATGTTGAAGGCGTTTTTCTAGCTCTCTTGAATCTAATAACTGTACTCCTTCGTTAGATTTCTCAACCTTTCTGATAATTTAAGATGCTGCTATCTAGCTCCTTAGTGTGGCATCAGTCATTCTTCAAGCACTACACTTATTTCAGATTACATCTGTGCCTAACTTAATCTATTTATAGTGAAAGAGAAAATGGGAACAATGCACATGTGTAGCCCCTGTTCCTTCACTTTCTTATTTCCTTGAGTGTATCACAATATTGAACAAATGGACTTTGGGCATGTGTATGCTAAAAACAATCTCTTTGGAGACATACCATTCTCATAAATGGAAATATTCAATATCATAAAGATATTAATTATCCCCAAATGAATATATCAGTATCTCATGCAATTCCATCCAGAATTCCAACAGATAATTTTATTTGGTGAAAGTTAGATTGGTTCTGAAGTTTGCTGGAAGTAAAAGGTTAAAAATAGCCAAGGTAATTTTAAAGAAAAATAACGGAAAGAGACTTGACTTTTCAGATATCAAGACTTATTAAAAGGCCATAGTAATTAAATTAGAATGATGGTGCAGATACAGACGAACAGCCCAATGAATAGCACAGATGGCCCAACACACGCACACAGAAGTGACGTTACAAACTAGTGTGGGAAATTAGGTTGAAAAAAATGGTGCTGGGACAACTGACCGACCCTACGGAAACATACATCCACTACATTATATGAAAAATAAAACAAACTCCAGATGAATTAGTGGCTCAAGTGCAAAAAGCAAAGGCTATAATTTTTCAAGAAAAATACAGAATAGTTTCAAGACTTTGGACAGAAAAAATTTTTCTAAATAACACAGAAAACACATAGGCAGTAAAAGAAATAAAGATGAATAAATTTGACTGAATTAGAATTTGAGTCCTATTTATTTAAAAAAAGACATTATAAAGAAATTTTAAAAGCAAGTTACAGACTAGCAGAAAATATTTCTAACCATATATCTGACAAAGAATGGTATCAGGGACATACATTTTTAAAGCTCAATTAGAACAAGATAAATCAATAGAAAAAATAATATGGGCAAAGAGATGAATAGTCAATTCACAGAAAAAGAAAAATAAATGGTCATTTATATTCAACTCTATTACTATTCAGAGAAACACATTTAATAAAATTGAGAATATAAAGCATGTACATGCCCTATATGTATTGCAATTTTTCTTTTAGGTTACATATATGTGTGTGCATATATATACACACACACATACATGTATATATACATACACATATATTAGAAAAGTTTTTGCATATGTGAACAGGTAGACATGTGCAAAAATATCTCAGCAAAATTTTAATTGTAAAAAATTGGGAAAAACAAATTTTCATTAATAGGGGAATAGATAAGTAAATTTGTGGTATTTTCCAAAATTCAGTTAAAATAAACAAATTAGAGCTATATAAATCAATGTGAATAAGCCCCCAAAACATAATTTGAAGGCAATGAAGCAAATTGCCTTTGACATAAAGTTTGACATATTCCTTTGACATAAAGTTTAATAAGTAATATTTTATATTATTCAAGGACGTATGTTGTATAGTATAGTACACTGGCTTCCCCATAAAGCAGCTTCTGAGATAGAGATTGCCAAGCAGGAATTTTTTTAAAAAGTGTTTTTGGGAAGGAAATCCTGTAGGAAGGAACTGAAGAAAGCAGGACTGGATGGGAGGAAAGTCTAGGCCACAGTGTAGTCTTAACAAAGGCCTCAGCCAAACCCTCTGAAGGCCTGTGGATCCCCTCAGACTTGTCCTGAGTTGGGGCAAGGGCCTGGCCTGCAATGATGAGTCACTGGATGTGGGAAGGAGATGACCTTGGGGGAGGCAGCTGTCCTCCACCTCTGTGTAGCCACCAGGAACATTCACACGAAGATTCTGATTTTCTTCCCTCGAACACATGGTAACTTTCTGCCTCCCATGCCCTTTGAGTTAGCTATGGCCATGTCATGTGCTTTGGCCAATGGAATGTGAGCAGAAGTTGAGTGGGTCACTTCTGTGTGGATACTTTTAATAGTCTACACGTGACTCTCCACTACCATGGTGACCTGTGACATTCTGGTTCTACGAAGGCTCTTCCCGCCACCCATCTGAATGAAAGCAGCGTGGGGCAGTGCACACGGTCATCCAGTGACCAATGTTAGGCATGAACACAAATAAGCTTTATCTGTTTTCAATTTCTAATATATTGTTTTTGTTTTTGTTTTTTTGCCACTGCTGCATAAGAACCTAGCTATCCTGACTGATACCACTTCTGGACTCCAAATATCACTTCTGCCACCTTTGAACTCTCCTCATCTTGCCAGATATATTTACTAAGTAGCCTTTCTTGTCTTGCTTCCTAGATCAGGGTTTCACAAAATGTGTTCTGCAGAAAAGTAGCCATGTGAGCTTCTCTTCAAAATCATGGTTTTTACGGTCAAGTAGGTAGGAAACCACTTACTTTATCACTCTCTCAGGGGTTTATAAATGCTCATTCGCATATTAAGTTTCCAGAGCAGTCTTGCCATAAAGAAACTGGTTTTAACTAATTTTAATCCTCCATTTCATAAACTCGTTTGACTATGGAACCCTAAAAATAACATCTATTAACATCTGACAGAGGAACACATTTTTGGAAACTATGCCCTAAGCAATATTCCTCTTTCCATTCCAAATTAAACACATCCAGCGCGCCTACTTGAAAATAAAGAGAATGGACCTGGGTCTGATTTGCAATGAGTTCAAGAACTAAAAGCCTTTCTATATGCATAAAATTTCAGTAGAACTGACTTGTAAAAATAAAAGCAAAACATTCTATTGGCTTAAAAATCAATCAACACACATATAGGATATATAGAGTAGGAAACACAAATATATATTAGATATGTGGCCCTTAATCCCCTAAGGCGAGCAATATGCTGGCAAAGATAATAGGTAGGCTCACAGAATGCAAAATAGTAAGTGTACATCATCACTGGCAAACGAGTGGGTGTAGACAGAACCCTGAGTGTCTCATCACACAATGGGAGAAGGCCAGAGTTGGTGTCTACATTCCATGCATTGGATCTGAGAATCAAGGATTCACTGAGTCATGGAACACTCACTCTTTGATATTGCTCTAAGTATCTTCCTAAAGTGTGATGTATAAGAATACAAATGTTAGGCACAATTAAGGTGATTAGCATTTCTGTACATTTCCATCATGGCTTCAGAAACCAAAAGGATATTTGCCAGTGTCCCAATCTGGCAAGGTCCAAAAAATGCCTGCCTGCCTGCCAGGCAGCTGCCTTATCTTTGCAGCAAATTATAGCGCCGCTTGCTGGCCAAGAGAATGGACCACTCGGAATGAAGAGACAGAGCAGGTGTCTGGCTGCCTGGGCCTTTATAAAATACTTTTTTCTTACAGAAGTTAGTTAAGGAATTACTTCTTTTGAATGTGAACTCCTATTTTAATAAATTAGAGTGCTCAACAAACTGGATTGGGCGGAGCAGAAGGTTGCATAATCTCTAACCTCCTCTTCCTTTTTATGTGTTCTGAATGAAGAGGAAACGTTTTAGCTGACAGGAGAAAAAGACAAGACATTTAAAAGAAACAAAAAACTACAAGTCTTGCTTTTGACTCTGCACATGAGAGTTTGAGATAGGAATAAAATTCATAGTATACTGTATTAGAGACTCACAACCTAGATATTTTGGGAGTAGATGGCTCAGCAAAAACACAAATTACTTTTAGACCCCATCTATTATTTATTATTTCAGTTTATAAAACATGCACCCAATGCATCTTTGGGATGAGGAGTTCAAAGTCATTGTGATTGTTTAGTTGGCTTATCTTGGCATTTAGAAATCTGCATATTTTATGTTGACTTGAAGTTGTGTTCTGTAAGAGATTGTGATGCCATAAAAACAAAAAGTAAATTTCAAAGACTAGAATTCACAGTGTCATCACAAATATATTAAGTACTTTTAAGTTACATGGCAAATAATATCCTATCAATAGAGGTTTGAATTAAATTGTGAGGAATGGATACTCATATTTGGAGGGGGGCATTATTTTTTTATCACTATAGTTATTCATTCCTATTGTCTTCAAGACAGAATAAAAAATCCCCCACAGAATTAATTATAATTAATACAGAATAATTTACAATTGTAAATTGAAGTAATTAGTTTCTTTAGGTGAACTACCTGTACTTACATGACATTACCATTTCTAACACATTCCTTCTCCCCCTCCAAGACTCCCCCTCAACCCAACTGCTAGGAATGTTTTGGTCTGTTGAGTGGACCCAGCTTTGCAATTTAAAAAAAGAGAAAATGATTATGCTGAATTCAAGTTTCCCATATCACTTTAGTGGGATTAGTAACACTTCTCAGAAAGTCCTTATTTTGATTCTGAGAACGCTTTTTTCTAAAAAAATGTAATGTGAAAAATATTTCTTACATTAAAAGTTAACTTGAAGTGTTACATTTAATTGAAATAATAATGCTTTGAAATAAATTTCTTGCACTTTTCTTAAAATATAATTTATGTAAGCAGATAAGGGTAATTAAACTTCCTTTTAAAAACTAATAGTGAAAACAATAAAGTATAAATATAAAATAAAATAAAATAAAAGCTGAATTGTAGGTTACCTCCATACATAAGCATTCAAATCTTGAGTCAGAGTTTGTTTTATAGTTGATTTTCTATTATTTCTTTCTTGTGTAATATTACCTATCTGATGGAGTGCAACTATTTTCAAATACAGTAAAAGTAATTCAAGCTTAGATGTAACATAAATACAATTTATTGCTGTCATTATTAAAGGTGAAATAGTTTAATACATTAATAAATTCATAAATCTGCAGCTAGTTTGCAAACTTCTTATAGGAAATCAGATGACATTTAATTATTAAGTGAACTAGGCAATAAGTGAGATGCTAATTAAAGCCCTAGTGAACAGATACTCTCCATTCCTAATTTATAATTCAGCATCCATCAAAAAAGTTAAATAAAGGTCATTGTATCTCCTCATACCTAGATATCTTGGTAAGAAATCTGACTGTTGAATTCAACATCATTAGCTCTAAATCTGAATATAAAAAGTAAGCATATAAAATGAGCAAACAAACTAAAGAAAAAGTCTCCATAAAGTAAGATTTCAAAAATTACAAAAACATAAGACAAGCTACTTAGAAAAGTACATTTCACTTTCTTGTGCAAAAAAGTGAAAGCAATGCAGCATCTTCAAATATCAGGTGAATAGACATTTGTGTTATTGTATCACCAGTTTGACATTTCAGTAGGCATAAACAGGATGAATAAAGCTATATGATACAGAAATAGATTCTTAAAAATTGAGTTCAGGTTTTATCTTGCTCATCATATGCATGTGAATGTAAATATTTCCAAAGCTCATTCTGAACAAACTGCTTATCATGAAGTACTTAATGAAATACTGGTTTCAAGCAGCATTTAGGATATAAACTACATAAGGAAGAATCAAATATCCCATTATTAAAAATAGATAGCAGTGTTTTGAAGATACTTTAATTCTTTCCACCTGTAGTTGATAAAGAGGATTGGACTACCACCCCAGCAGAGACTGGGTGATTCTCAGGAGGCTGCCTACCTAGAAATATCCAGTGCCGAATTCACACCGCGTCAAACACTGTGGCTGCTTTCTCTGTACTGCCTTCAGGAAATCATAAAACAGCCCACAGGCTATTGTGAAACACCCAGCTGCCCAAAGTCTAAGGAAATGGGAATTTAAATGACCACGTACATTTTCTCTAAGATTTCAACTCTGTGTTGTGTGTATAAAATAGGAGTGAATAATATGAGAGTACATACATTTGTATGTATGCATATTTATACATTTCAGAATATATAAAATAAGAGTGAAGGATTAATTCACTTTAATAGGGGTGAAGAATTTACTTAGTCTGATTCACCTAGTTAATTCAGGTAATCCTAAGGTAGTGGGGTAATTTACATTTATTGAATTACTTAGCTAAACACTTTTTTAAGGGAGTCAAACACGACACTGAGCCCTTACTGTGGCCTGACTGTCTCATTGTTGTACTCCCCTGTATCCACCCACTTGGCAATGTGCTTTTGCAGGTGTGTGCATCAAGAGGTAGAGTCCCTATCCCCACTCCTTTAATTGGCACTCAGCTTGTGGCTTGACCAGTAGAATGTGGCAGAAGTGACGGTGTGCCAACGCTGAGCCTAGGACTTATGAAACTTTGCAGGCCTTTCTCTCTTGGGACCCCTTTTTCTATCAGGTAAACAAGAGATGAGTGACCAGAAGCACCAGAACTAGGTCAGCCCAGTTATCCCAACAGTGGTCCCAGATGTGAGAGAGCCCTGCCAAGGTCGAGACCTGACCCGAAGCTCCAGATCTGACTTGAAGCTGATCGAGAGCTGACCACAGACTCCTGACAGATCCTAACTGAGGTCAGAACAACTGCCCAGCTGAATTCCGGTTAAATCACAATGAGCTAAATAAATAGCCAGCTGTTACAAATATATTGTCATTTGCTAATACCCCACTGTTCTCAATTAGAAGTATAGCATCTGAAAATTGAGTCAATAAATTCAGGAGCTAAAGACATAAACACATTAAGCCACATCTCTATATGAATGATCACCTTTAAACTGTTGATGTATTGCATTTTGCAAGGTTGTACACAAATCAGGTAGTCACTGCCTTTCAGCAACTTTTAAAACATTATTCATCATATAAAATGCATTTATATTTCTTACATTTGTAGAACTATATAAAAATGTGTTTGTGTTTGAATAATCGGCATGCTTTATATATCGAATAGTTTAAACTTAAAAACCAAAAAGAGACGAACCTAACAAGACCCACATACCTACTAAAAACCAAACAATAAAGCTGGTTTATGTACAGATAGCCATGCATATATACATGATATGGTGCATGGTCATTAATTCTTCCTTGTAGCTGGGCATTTTTCATCAGTCAGGAACTATTCTATCAAAGTAGAGACATGAAGTGCCCCTTCCTCCTTCCAAACCCTTCACATTATTGTAATTTTATTTAGGCCATTATATATCAATGCCCAAATCCATCACAAGCCACAGAGCAGGCAAAAGATAAAATGTGAAAGTTAGAAGGAACTTTGGAGGTTACCGAATGGGGTGGTGAACAAAGCAACAACATACGAAGACCCCTATTCTATTCCTAGTTGTTTACATGGACCTTCTTTAGTTAATAGTTTTTGGTAGTAAAATGAGGACTTAGGTATATACAACTTCTTTGTGTGAAAAGGCAATTCAAAAATTGTATTTCTCCCTGCATTCTAAAGAATGGTTAAGAAGAGCTGGATTGCTAGGGACAACAGAGAGGGTTTTTGAGAGGACACATAAGGACAGAGAGGGGAGATGTCACTAGACAAGTCTACAGGAGGAACCTGGGGAAATTTCTTTTGGACGGGATGTGAGTTCCCCCACAAATCTCGGCAATACTTTTGGAGTTACTGGGGAAAGGTCGGAGATGGAGGAGCAGACCCAAGTGCACGTGGGGCAAGGAGTGAGAGAGGCCGCCGCTACCCACCCCAGACCTGCCAAGGCCTGTTTGTGTTACATAAGAGTCTGCGCATCTACAGATCTCTGGCTGTGAAAGCTGCTCCTGCTTCACAGCATTTACACCAAATAACACTTCTCTTTATTCTGAATTCTCTAACTCAGAATTTTTGATGAGCCACTTGGGACCTGGCTAATGTATATTTCTGTGCTATATATAAAGAAAGGATTTGTCAAGGAAATGAATGGCATAAACCAGATTATAAAAATAACACCCCAAATGCTTGAAAGGGCAGTTTTCAAATACCCTAAATACTTTAAGGGACACGATATAATTATTTTCCTCCATAAAATACATTAAAATTATGACCGATGACCTAAAAGAATGTTTTTATAGTTTTTCCTCTAATTTTGCAGAAAGATAATAGGAAGACATTGCCTTTTTAATACGTGAATTATAACAAGATTTAGGGAAATGGGCTAGTAATATGGCAGGCTGATTAGATGAATTAGTAAATTAATCCAAGCTGTTAAACATACATATGAGAGTCCTCTGAGATGGGAATTTGTAACTGATTCCTCCAGGGTGCTTGTTAAACTGGCAAGAAGACTACTTAACTGCTCGTGTAAATTTAAAACAACAAAAGAAATGAAAGCAGTCAGGTTACTTCCGTACTGGTGGGGATGGGCTTCATACAGACCCCACGACCATCGTGCATCCGTGTCTCAGCGGGAACACAAAGCTCCCCTGGCGTCCGTGGCCTCTGTCCTCTACTCACTCTTCGTGTGTCATTCCAATGAGTTACAGTCTCGGTTCCTCTGTAAAGAACTGAATGTATCAAGTTGTAATGTAGTTGAGTGGGGGAGGGAATATTTGATTTGCCTGAGCTGGGTTCAAATCCCGACCGCTCTGTTTAATGACTGCAGCCCAGAGAAATTTTCTGACCCACAGTCCCTTTACCCTCATTCGCAATCAGGTGTAACAACACCTACTTTGCACGGCTGCTATAACAACTCAAGATGACGTAGATTAAAGCTCCCAGATCTTTGCACCAAATTAGCAGCTCAAGTCATTTTCTCTTCCTGTTTCCCTTTATTGAATCCCAGATTTATTTCTAGTGACACTGCTTCCCCCACAACACGCTAGGTGCTCCTGTATTTTGGCTTTTTGAAGAGGACTCAGGATTATTTTGGCTCCCTGGAACTTCTTCCTGACAATTTTGTATAGTTCTCACTGAATAATCTCTCCTCCTTTGAAGGACATGCTGCCCACTTGTATCTCTTACTTCCCAGCAAAAACATTTGTACAATTATTCTTTCATTTGATTGTCACAAGAACTCTGAGTGGTTGAGTGAGCCATTATTATCTCATTGAGACATACGGGTTCTTGTTTTTCCTTACTCCTGAAGGACTTTGAGACATGGCTCTCAGCCTCTCTGCACTCCAGCCTCTGCTCTCATGCTCAACGACTCCCTGACAAGGTGCACTGATGAGCCGTCCAGCAGCCTGCCCTGAACTGAGACTCACCTCCGTTCCACTGGACCAGCCCCACTTACAGGAGCACGTTGGGAACCTTTTAATCACCTGAAACCGCTCCTCTGAGCATCTGAGTTTTGAAATGACTCTCTCTGCCCACAACCTTGTATTCTTTCTCTTCTTAAACTCTTTCTCTGCCACAAAACCTGTTCTTCTGCCTCATCGCACACTCCCGCTTCGCAACTCCTTCCTAGTCTTTCAGTGTATTAACATCCTCCCACTCCATTTCCCCCATAACTAGCCTGAATTTCAAGTATGTGTTCATTCATTCATTCATTCATTCATTCATTCATTCATTCATTCCATGTTTATGGGATGCTCTTTATGTGTCGGGCACTGGGGTAGAAATTGTGATAGGCCATTGCCTTTGCCCGGAAGCAGCTCAGGGTGGACTCATCAGTTCTGTCCATCACACACTCATCATCTCTTTTGGAATATGCTCATTTCCTTTTCCGTCCTTTGCTTCCACCAGGCAAAATACTTTTTACTTATTGCATGCCCCTGTTTTGAGACTTCTGGCTCTCATTACTGCGAGAGAATGTCCTATCTCCTTCTGACTCCCTGCCTGAGCTGGGTCTGCAGTGCAAATCGAATTTCTTACACACCCAGGCAGCCTTCCGTCTCTGCAGCTACCATTCACAAACTTTGCTCTCTCCACGGGCTTTTACCTGCTCCTCACAGGGTGACCCAATCTTGCTTCACTAAAAAAATAAAGGCTGCCAGTTATGGTTTACTCCAATATTCCTCACCATTCGTCTATACTTTATCCCTACTTTTCTTTTGTTAACAAAAGGCATGATAAAGCAAGATAAGACATAATTTGCACAGCTAGCTTCTCCATAGGTACTTTGGTCTCATCTCCCGTGACTTCCACTTTGATTTCTTAAATGATACTCTCTTTTAAGTCTTCCATTTCTCCTTCCCCAGTAGACTCTTACCTTCGGCCTAGCAATATCTGATACAGGTTTTCTATTAACTCTGACTATTCCTTAACCTTCCACCACGACATTTCATTAATGTTCACCAGTTTTGAGAAGACATCTACATCTCCTTCACACTACTGCAATGTGGCATCTGCCTCCCAAACTAACCAAGTTGCTTGAACAGCTAATTACCCACCCCCAGTGGCCCTTCTGGCCTCTTATTGGAAGCAACTGTCCACCACTTGTGTTTATTCTGGCCCAGCCTACCATCTGGCCAGAACCGGATAGATAAGAAGCCACTCTGGCAAAAATCCTGGACCTCTTTTGCCTTTTTCTAGTCTTGCTCCTCCACCTCCCTGGTTCTGCATTTACTTGATATTTGACCTTTTGCTGCATCCCTGATTTCCAGCCAGAATTTTTCACTCAAATCTGATGACAGATTTGCATTCTCTGGCAAATCATTAGAATATGCCCACGGTGTCTGACATAGTTCCAGGCTCTATAATCCTGCTCTGTGGCTAGTTAACATATCTTGTTTCCCTGACGGTCTGGTCTGAACTCTTCCGCGTGGGTGGGAGTCTTAAAGTCTCTCCTCCTCTGGTTTTCATGATATTCTCCCCTCGATGCTTTTTATACTCCTCTAACCACTCTTTCACGTATCCAGTGAAATCCTTTCTCCTCCCTTTTCCCTTCACTTGGCAGATTTCATCCACTCCCATGGCTTAACCATCATCTCTGTTGCCAACTCCCAAGTTTATAATTCCAATTTAGAATTTTCTTCTGAGTTCTGCATATGTAGATGCAGGCTGCATACTGGGTGGCTTCTTTAATTTGGACTTTGAATTCAACATGCTGAAAAGCAAATTCACCATCTTTTCTTCTAATCTGAGTTTTTTCTTGCATTCCCTACCTCAGTTAATGTTACTTTAACTTCTGACACCTAACAGCTACTTGAACTTGATGCTTCTGAAATGCCCACTTTTGAAGTGCCTCCTCTGAATGGTCTCTTATACCTGTTTTTATATAAGTTCCTTCTGAGCAGCCTAGATCAGCCCTTGCATTGTGTCCTGCCTAGACTTCTCCAATAATAACTATCTCCCTGTCACATTTCTTTCCTCTTCCCAGTCATTTTCCACCTTCATCAGTGTACCTTCTAAAGTAAGGTTTTGTTTATGGCACTCTGCAGTTTTAAAGCCTTTTCTGGATTCTACTGCCTGTACAGTAAAGCCTACCCTGTAGCTTGCTTGGTACACAGGGTACTTCATAATCTGACCCCACCCCAATTTTTGCCTCAGTGTTGGAAAGTCTGCCTGTGTTCTGCTCTGCGCTCCAGCTACATCAGACAACTTACTGTCTCTGCAGCTTAACCCAAGGTTTTCGAGTCTGAAGCTCTGTATATGCTTCCTCTTCTATCCAGGGTGACTTTGCTTTCTTTTCTTCCAAGTCAAATCTTAATTCAGTGTCCACCTCTGATAAAAAAACAACTTCTGAAAGCCTTTCCTAAGACTGTCTGCTGTATTCCCATTATACTGATTTCTCTCCTCCAAATGGTGACTCAGGGACCTAGGGCCCTTCTGTTTCGTGGCTCTGCCCTCTCCTGGGGCTCAGACTGCTCTGTCAGGTCCTCTGCCTCTGGTTGGGTGATGAGGAATGTAAATGGGGGACCACCTGTGGGAGGCTTTTGTGGCATACATCACTATTTTTCACAACCCAGTGTCTGGAACTCAGTCGCATGGTTGCCGTTGTGCTGTTGTGCCCAGCAGGACAAGGGAACTGGTTTGGTGAAGAGCTAGTGAATATCTTCCACACAGGTGCATGGGAGGTGGTTAGTATATGTGTTTTTAAACTGAATGAATGAATTATTACAGAATGGGCATTAGCTGAAGCAATTCTATATCAACGTGCATGCCTTTCAGATCCATTATTGGCTCCTAACGCTGTAATTCAAGAAAAATAAACATTATACCACATGGTCATATCATATAACCAATTATGTCATTGGTTGGGAAATTGGTTTTATTGTTTAACCAAATGTTTGCATCAATAATATTTATAATATATAACTCGCACTGACATGATAATTTGCAGAGCTAGACCACTATCCAAAGAACATGAGAAGCGTAATGAAAATCATTTAATCTATATTTTCTACAATGATTTATAAATCATTCAAAATTACTTCACAATGTTGCCAAGCTTCGAGGCCATTAATTTCAGAATCCTTTAACAGATTGTTTGGGAATGGCAGACCCTGTGCAAAATGTGATCCAACTGTGTGTCGTAGAAAGAGCACTGTGGACCCAAGTACTGACTGCACCACTCCCTGGCTGGGTATGACTGATAAGGCAATTCAGCCTGCATTTCTTCACCTTTAAAATGATGGGCAATTAATGGGTGATCCCTTAGGCCTCTTGCAATTTTAACATTCCCTTTTAGGATCTGTTAGAAAGTGCTGGTTAATAGGGGATAGACTGCTCAATAGATAAATAGAATGGCAGTCAATGGGGAGTTTACTATTTCTGAATGAAGTTAAATAAAATTGTATTTAGCATTAAACATGTATCAATCACCTTTAAAAGCCAGGGGAAGGTACTATCTAAAATTATGTGAGGTCTTCTTTATTGCTATGTTATAAGCAGACCAAAACGCTGGAGTTAATGGACCCATTTGCAAAGGCTGTTCCCCTTTCCCGTGCTCACATGGTATCACCTACCAATCACACTGCTAAATGGTCCACCACGGAGAGGGGCCAATGGCTTTTGTTATCTTTATGGCATGGCGTCATCTCTCAAGATGCTATTATTGTCACTGAAATAACAGTGTGCTTATTGACAAAGAGTGCTCTGGAAGGGATCCCAAAGCACTGTTCAGGGCCTGGGTGAGCCAGATGAGCACCCAGGAAACGTCCATCAGTTTTCAGTGCAGTGTGGACTGTTCTACCCACACCACAGCTTAGACGTTTGCCTACCATCCTACCCACATCAGGAAATGTAACCCACTTTAATTTTGTTTGCTGTTGCCGATAACACTCATAAAATGCTAAAAGAAGGCTCCAGATCTCACATTCTTCTAGAACTTATGCTTTGAAGTCAGTCATGTAGGTGATATTAGCACAGTATCTCAGGAATGGCCCTGAGAATATAGCACGACTTGCTAACCCCTGTGATCCAGAACTTAATGTGCCACTCTTTGGATGTGCTGTGTCGGTCACATCCTTTAAAATGCCTACTCCTTATTTATGAAATAGGAATAATGCATTCATTTTTTTATTGAGCTTCTACTATGAGCTAGGCACTATTTTGGGACTGAACAAACAAAATAAATCCCCACCTGCATGGAGTTTACATCCGAATACTGAAAGACAATCAGAAGTCACATTTTGTCAGATGGCAAATGTGCTGGTGGGGAGAGGGACACTGTTTTGTTTGGGCAGTCAATGAAGGGTTTGCATGGTGACATCTAAGTGAAATGTGTGAGAACTGAGGGGTAAAGCCATGTGTATATCAGGTTAAACTGTGTTCAAGGAAGAAGGGAGGGCACATGTAAAAAGCCTGAGAAAAATAATAATTTCTTTTTCATGCTCATTGTTGGGTTGCTATGAGAATCAAAAGAAATGCTCTATGTCATCTGTATATTGTTCAGTATTATATTCATTTTCACTATTGTTATAGTATTTTTATATGTTATGGTTGCAAAATGAGCTATTTCATGCTTCATTATAAGAGAAATTCTGACAGAAAATTTAAAGGACATGTAGCAACTGCCATAATCTTGAGGTTCACTAGCAAAAATATACTTTATCTCTAACTTCAAAGCATTTATAAACTACTAGAAGAAGTTTTTTTGGAAAAAACAGTGTAAGGAAAGTAATGCCAAGGGAGTGTCTGGCTGGTGCTGCAGACAAGAGACTCATCTCTGAGACCCGAGAACTCAGTCATTCTTACAACAGCAGAGAGAGACTCTGGTTAGGAACTCCTCTGTCCTCTTCAGATCTCCCCCTGCCCCTCCTTCTCCCCCTCTCTTTCCTTTCTTGTTTTTTCTGCCTCCCACATGTAAGTTTTGAGGTGGCTTACAAAAATAACACAAAAAATAAAGAGGGGTTCAGAAAGAGGAACTTGTAATATTTGCACAACTATAGCTAAGAGCACATCTCTTAATTCAAGCACCATTGGATATTTTCATGCTATGTTACGAGTAGGCAGATTTGATAACCACCTCAGATACATCGGACAGGAAGGTGGACGGCTTCTTGTTTCTGCTCCTCTAACAGTTGGCTTGAGTATGGAAACGTTCTGGACACCTGTTTCTATTTGTTTCCATACATACACGCAACAAATACTCAAAATCCTTTGTAAGGCAAGGCAGGGTATATACAAACATCCAAACAACTAACCTTGGAAACAGAAAAACAATTGAAAGAATGTTTATAAGGGCTCATAATGAGAGAGAAATTCTACAGGAGACTGTTTCACATCAGTTGAAATATACATTCCTAGGGTAAGTCACATGATATTTAGTCATATATGTTTATCGATATAACCATTACGTATTTTAACTATCATTGAAAATTACAAACATATTCCTCAGTTTCAACACTAGTCCCTATAGCGATCTGAAAATCAGAATCTTATTTGTCATGATTTCTAGACAATAAAGTCCCATGTCCTCTCATTTAGTCTTTGATTTAGTCATTTTAATCTCAAGATCTACTATGCTTCCTGAGCATCTGCTGCACAGCCTTGGGGTCAGAGTTCTATGTGCCTGGGAAAAGCAGCAGGTTCTACAGGTCTAGGACACTAGGGTTCTCATTGCGTTAGCTGGTAAAGAGAAAAGGATTTCTGCCTGAAACCAGTAAGACTCATGATTGTTAAACTAGAATGTGCTTTAGGTGCACCTGGGGGGCCTTGCAGAAAATGCAGAGGTCCAGATTCAGTGTGTCTCTCGGGGGCTGCCCAGAATCTGCATTTTCAGTAAGGACCCAGCTGCTTCAGACGGACCACACAGTGAGGAGCACCATTGGACAAAGATACTCAGAGGTGAAGCGGTCTTTAAAGGAGTTCAATGTCAGAGGAAGAGACAAGTGGTGAGTGGGTGGTTCTGCTTGAGCAGGACTCTGGGAGTCCTGTGGAATTGGTGGGGACAGAGTGAAATAATTTTAGAAGACACATTTTATAACATTTTGATAAGTAATTATGAGTGGATCTGGTTAGACAGAGTTACAGTGGGTCTCAGAAAAAAGACATTGTTTGACCTGAGTTTAGACAAGCCTTAATGACAAGGAGAAAGTTTTTGTCAGCCGGATAGAGGCCTAGAGGAGGGACAATTGCTAAAGTGGTTGTCCCAGTTACTATGACAAACTACCCCTCAACTTAGCTGTTCAAAACAGCATCCATTTCATTGTGCTCATGCATTAGGAACTTGGATAGGGCTCATGGGGACTGGCTAGTCTCTCCCCCAGGATGAGGTCTGGGGCCTCAACTGGTGAGACTCAAAGCCTGGGGGTCCCTCAGTGGGCAGGTCTGGGGTCACGAGCAGACCCCTACACTTGTGTGTTTGGCCCCTGGACTGTGCTCATGTGAGGTCCAGAAATGCCAACTATAGTGCCTACCTGTGGCCTTTATATGTAACGTGGATTCCTTGCAATAGGATAACCTCAGGGCATTTGGACTTCTTTCATGGCGGCTCAGAGCTCTAAACCTGAGTTTCCTGGAAAACAAGGAGGAGGTTGCATCACCCTGAGGACATGACCTGGTCTCAGAGGTCAGGTCACACAGTGTCACTGCAGCCATACTCTACTGGTTGAAGCAGTCACAAACCCACCGCTATTGAAGGACAAGAGAATTGAACTTCACTTATTCATAAGGCAGTGGCAAAGTCATAAAGTAAAAGGGCACATGGTGTGCAAAATGTTGATGTACCATCTTTGGGAAAAAAATCTGTCAGAATCTAGGGAGTTGAGTGGCTGCAAACAAAATGAATAAATCACCAGTAGTAAGTTTATTCAATGTAATACTGTATAGTATAAAATGAGTGAACTGCAGCTACATACATTCACCTGGATGAAGCTTAGAAATACTGTCGTTAAAAGTACGAGTTGCAGAATACTTACAGTATGCTACTATTTTTATAAAATTCAGAATGCTTAAAAATAAGCAACATGTTTCTATTGTTTAGGCTTACCTACATATGCAGTATGACTCTAAAAAGACTAAAAACTTTGGGATAGTGGTGGCCTCTGGGGGTCATAGGTGGCAAGAGAATGGAAGGAATGGGACAGAATGTGCAGGGGAACCTCTGCATTGCAATGGTGCTCTGCTTCTCGGATGGGGGATGGGTCCGTGGGTGTTTACCCCATCCTCTGTGCATTCACTGCTGCTCTGTGCATGCTGACTGGGTGGTTAATTTACTTTCTCATTTAGCAAATACCTACTGAGGGCCCTGTGTGCCCAGCGTGTGCTAGGCAGTGAGAATAGATGGCGAATTAGATAGTCATGGCTCCCCGTTTCTCGGGGGTGGGGGTTTGTGATGAAGAAATATACAGCAGAGGAAACTAAACAGGGAATGACATATAAAATGACATATGTCCTCTCCTTGTGGCATATGACACACAGTTGGAATGTTCTCTATAAGGGGAACATTTTAATAGAGACCTACCTAAAAGATATTTTTTGTTGGTCTTTATCTTTCATAAGAAGTACTAAGTTCTATTTTGGATTTTTCTTCCTGTTTTCAACTTTTTATCCTTGACTATTTAAAATATATACAAAAGTAGAG
Source organism: Tonatia bakeri (assembly GCA_004024845.1). Taxonomy (NCBI): domain Eukaryota; kingdom Metazoa; phylum Chordata; class Mammalia; order Chiroptera; family Phyllostomidae; genus Tonatia; species Tonatia bakeri. Next base: position 34,765 of record PVIA01003047.1, on the reverse strand, counting down.
AGAATTATATAATGAACCCCATATAATTATTACACAGCTTCTGAAATTAACATCCCACAGTCAATCTTATTTTATTTTTCCTCGCATTGGATTATTTTGAAGTAAATCTCAGAACTCATATTATTTCAGACTTCTTTTTAAAAATATGACAAAGTATGTCTTAGACAAAAGAAGCTTAATATGGGAACATTTAGTGGTAACATTTTTTACATGATAAATTTTTTTAAAATTATGACATTTGGTTTATATTATATTTAATTTTACAAAAATAATTATGCAAAATAGCTCTTTATTATAAAATTCTGAATGTAGAAATCCTAAGTAATATCAAAATTTATCCTTATTCAACCTGTTCAAATTGGAAACTGGCTATCAGAAATAAGTAAAATATCCACCTAGTACAATTGTTGACCTGGTGTTTTAGCTGGAAAATATTTTCAAACTCATTATTTATATTCTGCCAATCCAGATCCTTAGCAACACATCTATAGAATTTGTCTGACTCCAGGGTGGCCGCTGGGTTGTGGAGATTTCCCCAAGTGAGCCATTTCTGCAGAGCTTTGGACCTAAGTAGAACAAGCGAGTTGTAGGGATGGGGAAGGATGTGTTGGTGGCTAGAGTCACACCTCTTCCCCCGTTAACGCTCTCTTGATGTCAGTTTTCCTCCTGCCACGAAAGAGAACGAAGGCTCATTTGACACTCCTGAGAAACTTAGAATGCAGGGCAGGCGAAGAAGGGAAAACACAGTTTAAAAGACATTTAAAGAGCCTGTAATGAAACACATTAAGTTTCTTTATCGGTTTCATTTATGACATCTCTCATTGTCTCTTAGAAAGGCTTCATGCTCTCCTCCTGGTTGCTATGATGAGACAAATGTGGAACTTTTTATTTTCCTGGATTATGTAGACTTCAGCTGTCATCTCTACTAAATAAGTCAGCCTACAAGACAGCCTTTTGTTTTTTTTTTTATATTTTTGTAATAGTAGGAAAAAAAATGACTGATGTAAAGACAGGACTGCATTTCTAAACCCCACTGAAGCGAGACTCTCCCAGGGGGGTAAATGAAGAGGGAGACAGAAGAGCTTTGTGGGAAGGCAGAGATCTTCACTGGATCTGAGAAGGGCAGAAAAGCAGGTGTTTGGGGGCTGGAAGAGTAGCAGGAACCTCTGCCCTGTTCCCTCTGTCACATGACCCTAGAGAGGTAGGACCCGGGGTGACAGGTTCCCAGACTCAGCAAAGCACAACCCCGCATCTCCGCTCCAGAGCCACCATGTGGCTTGGACAATGAGCAGCCTACCAGTGACAATGACCAGTATGGGCTGAAAAGCACTGGGTTTCTCCAAGTGTTTTCAGCCAAGTGGAACTTTCAGGATTCACATGGGATCTGGATAAAGGAGAGGTGATAAAGCCCAAATAATAACCAAAGTTGATTTTCCTACAGCCTGCTGATTAGATGAAAAATTATTTAGAAAAATAAGAAATGTGGCATTTCTTAAACTTGAGAAGTGGAGTAATATTCATGACAGCTGCATTTTATACTTTGCCTAGTTTATTTTCTCAAAAGTGTTGAAAGAATGCTCTGGAATATAAAGGGAAGTTTCTTTCAATGAGATTATTATGTCCATTATTTGGTTTTTGTCGTACATGTTATGGACTAAATCATGTCCCTCCCCAAACTCGTAGGTTGAAACCCCAACCCTCAGTATGACTGTACAGTAATGTCCCCTTATCCACAAGGGATACATTCCAAGACCCTCAGTGGGTACCTGAAGCTCTGGATGCTACCAAACCACATATATGTTGTTTTTCCCAATGCATACATATACTGAAGGCTTCTGTTTGGCATGTCTGAATTGCCAGCCAGCATCACTATGTTTGGGACATGGGCCATTATTATGTAAGATAAGAGCTACTTGGACACAAGCATGATGAGCCTATGTCCCTCAGTGACTGAGAGTGCTGCTGAGTTACCAATGGGTGGGGGCATGTGCAGTGCACGGATGCTGGGCAGGGTGATGTTTCACGTGTGGGTGTGCAGTGTGCAGGTGCTGGGCAGGGTGATGTTTCTCGTGTGGGTGTGCAGTGCGCAGGTGCTGGGCAGGGTGATGTTTCACGTGTGGGTGTGCAGTGCGCAGGTGCTGGGCAGGGTGATGTTTCACGTGTGGGTGTGCAGTGTGCAGATGCTGGGCAGGGTGATGTTTCACGTGTGGGCAGGGCAGAGCTGGATGGCATGAAATTTCCCAATACTATTCAAAATGGTGTATGAGTTAAAACCTGTGATTTTTTGTTTATTTTTGGAATTTTAATTTAATATCTTCAGACCCTGACTCACCACGACTACCTGAAATCGCGGAAAGCAAAACCAGGGGTAAAGGGAAACTACTGTATTTAGAGAGTGGGCCTTTAAAAAGAGAGTTAGAGTTAAATGAGGTCACAGGGTGGGGCCTGATCCAGTATGACTGATGTCCATATCAGAAGAGAGAAAGATAAGAGGAGTGTTTGCGCAGAGAAAAGGCCGGGTGAGGTCATGGCACGAGGAGAAAGTCCTCCAGAGAACCCAGACTTGCTAACGCCTTGATCTTGGACTTCCAGCCTACACAGACAGTCAGCTTCTGTGGTTTAAGCCACCCAGTCTGTGGTACTGTGTTATGGCAGCCCTAGCAAACTAAGGCACCATATTTAATACTTCCACGTACAGGGCTTCATTCTCATGGAAAATCGACAATACTGTATACTAGTAGAAAGTCTCATGCTCTGTGGATTGATTTATATTTGACTGGGTGCAGTGGTTCACTTTCTGAAAAGAGTATGGCAGGGGGCTGTAGCTCGCTGGGATGCCGCTGACCACACACACAGAAAACTGATGCTGCTCAAACAGTGACTATAAAGGGGGGCGACACAGGTGTCTGTGCAGAACAGGGAGGCACCACCACTGCACGTTAGAACCGAGGTATGTTCCCCAGACGCTGTGGCAATGCTACTAGCATCACATTGACCTTTGTTAATATGAACATACTGACTACTTGTCAGTTAATCAGGGAGAAGATGTTAAATTATAAAAATTACATTCTTACTACTATATTTGCCTCTATGCTACCATCACAATTCTGCCTACAATATTTAAAGATTGACAGCCTATCCGATTCTGATTTTACGGGCTTCTAAAATGGCTAGTTAAAATTCATTTGTGCTCTAAAGAGAGTGGGGGGGGGGCAGAGAGATGAGAGAGAGAGTGAGAGAGAGAAATACAAACACCTGGAATACATATTATTAAACTGTAACTTCCTAGAAGTCAGTAATACATCATTGTATCCCTGAGATGATCAAACACTGCTTTGCACACGGTTGGCATTTATGAGTGGTTTAATGCATTGCAGCTCTGAGACAAAGAAAAGCACACAACTAATATGACTGAGGATAAATATTACATATTGCATGTGGCAGGTGAAATCAATTTTACCATTTTGCAGTTATATACTGTATATGAGTGAAAATATGTGAGCAGGATTTACTTGGGCTAATATATTGACAGCAATATAGGTATTTTTGAATATCTAGATATTACCAAATATCTATGACATTGATTATTGTGATGAATGGACATATTAATTGTCCCACTTGGTCGATTTTAACTTGGTTTGCTTTTTTCATATTTATTTAGGTATAATTAATAAATAAAATGGTAATATATTTAAAGTGTGTAGCATGAGGATGTGGTATATTATATATATATATAAACATGAATATATGTATGGGCATATATACATATGCATTTTATATATGTGCATTATACATATATATACACATACATTGTGAAATGATTCCCCTCATTCAGTTAATTAACACATCCATCACCTCACATATTTACTTTTTTGGTTTTCTCTTTCTAGAAATATTTGATATCCAAAACTTCCTTTATGTTTAAGAAGCAATAATAGCAAAGATTAATTGTGTGTAAGTTTCCTAAATATATCAACCTGGTAATATTATACTTTGGTTTATAATTTGTCACATATTATTATATATTATTAGTACCACCTATGTATATTAACACAGAAAGAAGACCATTATTTCTGTATTCTAGATAAATATGGGATTCTACCAGAAGTCAATGAGAGCTGGTTCCATGTCTGTACAACCAAATGCCCAGAACAGTGCCCTTGACTGATCTCTCACCTCACCTCTCCACGTACCACAGAGCCTCTGCTGTGTGCTCAGGTACAATCAGAGCATAATAGAGGGAGAGAGGGACCTGGGAGCCTGAGCAATATGGGGGTGACCTACCAGTGCTGCTACATCGGTGCCTGTGCTGGCTGAGTTTTAGCTCTACTCTCTGCACCCTACTGTCAACGGCAGCAACTACAGAACTCATTGACTTAGTGTAGACGAGGGCATGACCTTGTCCCAGGTGGTTTAACCCATTCTGTTTAATCCAGCCCAAAACTCGGGACGAAAACAGAGTCTAAGGTGGTTTCTGTTCGTAGGGGGAGTCTAGCCACAGGGACTTTCACAACAAACAGTGCGAGAAGTGCTAGAACAGAACTGCCACGGTACTGATGTCACAGATCACTTTAACCAGTAAACTTAAACAGCTCCCCTGAGACGGTCACACTGGAACCGGCTCTGAAAGGATGGCTCTGCATTTGCCCGGGGATACGGTGCTGGGCCCTGAAGACGGAGGACAGCGACTTTGTAAAGCATTTAGGGAACATGCAGTCTGATGCATTCAGGGATGGTTCACACAGCCCCAGAGCTTACCAGAGCCACAGTACATTTTTCTTTCTCTCTGAAAAGAGAAAACAAAAACTAAGCAACCCCCCACTGACATGGAAGTTATTTTTTATTGAGCACTTTCCATAAGCTGTTTGTCTTGGTATTAGCTTTGTCAGGGGCCCCACTGGAAATTCAAGTTGATAGGACTGTTGGTGGGGGTAACTGTCATGTTCTATCCTAGAAAATCTCAGTTAAGGTTTTTATAACCCTGGTGGTATTATTCAAAAGGCACTTTATATTAAAAAAATCAATACTTACACTTAAAAATAAACTAAATTAGAGATATTTTTGTATTTATATAAGCATAATTTGTGTTCATTTTGTAATTAGTATGAGCTCTATAGGGTGGTAAACTTTGGCCCCCAATCACCTTTCTCATTTGAAGGCAACTAATAAAATGAGATGATGATTTGACTTTGGAAGAGGAAAGGAGACCTTTGCATGGCCATATCCATAAATTACTGGCTTTCTTTTCTAAATCCAACAGAGATAGCAGCATTCAGCTTTAAACTATTAAATACTATTAGGACACCTAAATCATGAATTTCATTTGAAAAAAATATGATCTATGACTCACAATTGAGACAATTCTATTGTTGTCTATTAGAGAAAAGTCTACCTTCCTCTTAATTGTCAACATGAATAAAATAAGTCTGAAAATTTTCCTGTGAAGCAAATTGTTTCGTGAAGTCATAATGCCCCAAACACAAATACAGGCTGGCAAAGACTCAAGAGAGGAGTAGGGGAGACTTCTGGTTTCTTCTGCATGCAAAGTGAGCACATTTACTTGTCCTGGAGTGAAGCAGGGTGGTGCAATCATGGCCACTTTGCAATACTGACTTTTTCTTGGAAGAGCTGGTTTTTAGGGCATATGTCCCTTTAAGGGATTGCAGCATCAACTAATTGCTTGAACGAGGTTTTGCCTACAGGATGCTATGTTTCTGGATCTTTCTCCCTTGTCACTTAGTGTCTTTCTCATCCCTGGAAGACTGCTTGGAAAAAAGGACCTTGTAGGAACGAAGCAGCCTGTGCTTCCACAAAATTCTGTTTCATGAAGGGGATCAAGGTTGGTTTCTGCCTGTTAGGACATAGAAGCTGATCTCCAAACCAAGAGGAAGTTCCAGCTTTATAATTTGTCCAGGAGACTCTAATCTTTATATTACAAACATGTGCATGCTTGATAACCTTTCACAAGGCAGCTAGGTCAATGAGTGTATTCTGTGACAACTAGTTTGCATATTTCCAAAATGCAATGTACTTTAAAAATGATTGAATCAATGGACAGAAAAGATTAGCATCAATTAGGCAGAATTTCACATTGCATCTCAGAATTCAGAACTCATGCTTGTCAGCAGTGGACAGTGAGCTTGGCACATATGATCTGGTTCACCTAAAAAAGTCTTAAAAGTATAGCAAAACTGTTAGTTTAAGTTAAACTTTCACATAAATACAGTTACCTGGGAAGGCTTGAAAAATTGGTGTTTGGTTTTCTGGGCTCAATCAGGCTGTTTGCCTACAATTTATTTGCTGCTCCCACTGTACAAGCTGGAGAATGTACAAATTATGCTAAGGCTTTTTGCTGGGCGAACCAGGTTATATTCAGCTCAGCAAAAATGCTACATGATTTGAATGCTATAGAGTCAATAGTTTGAAGTGACAAAGCACTTTCTCTGTTACATGTAGCCACATGGTTCTTTTATTGCAGAGCTTTCCAAACACTTTTGGTCATGACACACCCCAAACTGTCTTATTTACATAGCGAAATGGAAGAGGATGCTTACAGTGATGGGCTCCAGCTTCCCCAGTCTCCTCCTCACAAGCCTGGGAGCTAAGACCTGTGAATTAACATCTTGGTGCACTTATAATCTATTCAAAGGCATATAGCTCATTTGAGCAGTCCAAATACCCACCATCTGTAGTTAATCATCACAGTTCAGAGTTGAGTACGACCTAAGAAAATGAAATGACCATTTAATGCACAGATAAGACAATGTAGGAAGAAAGCAGTGGCGTGATAGCATAGGGAAGGGAGAGAACTGGAAAGAGAACTAGCTCTGAATCTCAGGGCTACAATTTAGTGTGTCTGTAATCTCAGTCACACCACTAAGCCACTCTGGGTCTCCAGTCCTCATCAGCAAAACAGGACAATTATACTCACCTTGCTGTAATACTTAAGATTAGAAATAATACACATGAATCACATGCCAAACATGGTGCATGACACAAAAGTAAATTGCTAATTTGCAAAGTGATTTTTCCCAGCTTACAGAGCAAGAGAAAAAACCCGAATTGAAATTTTATACTTAATTCCCACCTCAGTGCGTCGTATTCAGACACTGAGATGGACATCTTGGATATTTCAAAATATGTTGAGGACTAAATGAATGTTTGTGCTCTCCCAAAAGTCCTAAGTTGAAACCCTGATCCCCAGTGTTATGGTGTTAAGAGGAGGGGCCCTTAGGAGATAATGAGGTTTCGGTGAGGTCATGAGGGTGGGACCACATGAGGGGAATTGTGTCCTTATATGAAGGGGAAGAGACCAGAGCTTTCTCTTTCTTTGTCATGTGAGGATGCAACAAGAGGGTGGCCACCCAAAAGCCAGGAAGAGGGCCCTCACCAGGTACCAAATCTACTGGCATCTTGCTGTTAGACTTCCCAGACTCCAGAACTGTGACAGATGTCTGTTGTTTAAGCCACTCAATCTATAGTATTCTCTTAGAGCTTTTGGAGCCAACTGGGACACTTTCCTTCTATGTACTTGAGTTCATCAATGTTGTTGGAGCTCACCTCTTTAGAGGTCAGCAACTCCCACTTTATCACAGAAAGTAAGCCTGGGGGAAAGGAGATCCTTTTGCAATAATTCTAAAGGCAACCAATGTTTGAGAGCACATTTAGTTTTCAGAGTGCTTTCACAGACTTGGAGTCTCTGGATAACCTTGAGGAATTGCAATGGTCAATGTTTTCACCGCCCACAGCATACAAATGAAGCAGCCTTAGTCAGAGGCGTTAAGATAGCCAAGGCCTATCACCTTTGCATAACAGGACTTAAACGGTGTCTGTCCCTAATCACTGAGTTTCACTGCTCTGAGTGTTTTGGCACTGGTGTATGCAGTTGATATAGATTAGTAAGCTGATGGTTTGATCCCTAACCACACACAGTGGATCAGGAGGCAAGTGATTGGAGAAGCAAGAATAAGGCACACGATGATGGTGGGGGAGGCAGGTATGATGGAGGCATGGTGGAAGCAGACACAGGAGGAAGCTGTAGTGCTGGGAGCTAAGTAGTGGATGAGCTGATGGCTTCTCCATATGTTCCTAAACCATCCAGGATCATTGAAACTTGCTAAAAAGAACAATGTGATTTGAGACCTCTGTGAAGTGGCAGGATGCTACCTCACAGTGTCACACCTCGCCTTAGGCACACAGTTTTTCTAGTGCTTTGATAAGGTGAGGGAGTATTTTATTGAGTATACTTAGTTCTTAATTAGACTTTAAAAAGTTAAAGTGATGCATCAAGGAAAAAAAGTTGAAATGATCCACTTCAACCAATATTTGTGACAATCTAAATAGATATATGCTACACTCATTCGGAGAACTGATCCAGCAAAAAGGTTTTCTAAGTTTACCTTGTTCCAAAGGCAGAGGAGATATAAAAGTACATATAAGGGGTTAAAATTAGTATTAAGAGAGTACAGTAACTAATCCACATCTAGTGAGTTTTGTGGAGCCTAAGAAAACATATGGTGCATTGTACCAAAAATAGATGTGCAATTAAAAATAGAAGACTGATTCAGTGAAATCTGCCCTCCAATCCTCCAGCAAGAATTGGTACAGACTCCCATTTCCCTGGAGAGCACTAATACTAGACTCTTCAGCAAATCACTTGTTCTTTCTGGGCTAATCTGTCTCATTGATGAGAGGTAGCACTAGCCTTTGGCTTAGCATTTCACTTTAAACTTACTTTATAGAATAATCCAGGTACTAAATGGTAAAAATAATTTCAATTTATTGGACATATAACATATGTGATAATAATGTATATATTAGTGGGCATATGTATTAGATGTTGGGCGTAAAATATAGATCATATACTATATTGGATAGTGTGCGCGTGCACACATGTGTGTTACCTGTAATCTACACTACAGGCAGGCAGAGTAGTGTAAGTCTCATTTTCTCAAAGTGGGAACTGAGCCTTGGTTGCTTTGGTGATCTCCAAATGGCAAGTCCCCAAACGCTTACTATAAGAACATAAAAATAAAAATTATGAAAAATAAGCATATAATGCAGCCATTTTGATTCTTGCATTTCGTCCCTATAGTTTGCAAAGATGTTTCTAATGGAGATACCCTTTTGGCCCCTTCTTCAGATAAGTCTTTCCTCCCCAGGTAAGCATCTACAGCGAAGGCTCCTTCTGAAGACGCACCATAGGGAGTCTCCCTGATTCCTCTCCCTGAGAGTCAGGGTTTCTGACTACATCTGTACTTAAAAACAATGAAGAATATTTCTGTTTTCAAAGGAGCCACTTTAAAATACACTAGCATGAGTGACAGATACACTATTTTCAGGAATTGACTATTTTTGCTAAATATTTCCTGCATTGTTATTAGTTAACAACGAATTAAACATCATCTCTGAATATTTGCTTTGTGAAATATGAACTAATTAAGAGTAACAGCCCTGGCTGGTATGGCTCAGTGGATTGAGTGAAGGCTATGAACCAAAAGGTCGTGGTTCGATTCCCAGTCAGGGCACATGCCTGGGTTGCGGGCCAGGTCCCCAGTAGGGGATGTTCCAGGGGCAGCCTCACATTGATGTTTCTCTCCCTCTCTTTCTCCCTCCCTTCCCCAATCTCTAAAAATAAATAAATAAAATCTTTAAAAAAAGAGTAACAGTTATATATCTAACAAATAATTAAAATGTATGATCCTTCCTCAATATGTTTTCTTTCATTGCAGAATATAATGTAATGGAATCCACCATTTGTTGCCCCAGGTATCAACTAATGAGCTTTGTGGTATTTACTCTGTTCTTGGTCTCACCTCTCTGTCCACCTCTCTGCCTTATGCTAAGTTTGGTCCCATGTGAAACCCAACAGTCACTGGAGTTTCTCTCATTTTTCATGAACCTCAGCAAGGCTTTGCTGTGCCTGTCCCTATTACAAATGAATCCAAAGTGAAAGATCATCATAGTCAATTTCCATTCTTACCAAGAATGAAAATCTATTGGTCAAGTCAAGAACTTCACTGTAAAATTTTCAATTTCCTTTAAATGGACTTAGTGTAACTAGACTTGCTTGGATGTGCCTCAGAAAGAGTGTCAGAAGAAAAAGATCTGATCTAAAGGTAGTAATTAAGCCAAGAATCATTGCCTAATATTCTTAACTCTTAGATCTTAAAAAAAAAAAGCTTGACTGACAAGGATGCAATGATTTCTTGACAAAGGCTAACTCAATGTGTGGACATAATTGTGCAAAAGTGCCTTACTCAAGTGCCAAATAAAACAATCAGATATAAGTCCCAATGGATATTGCACTGATGGATACAATTTAATGTTACTTAAGATGTTACAGCTAATGAAAAATTATTCCTAAGAGATTTAGAAATTTAAATAACTGGAGACGAACCTTGGCTTCACTTCTCCTGACATGTTCATGTTTGAACTCTCTTCCGACGTCATCTATTGCGGCATGATCAGCGACAGTTACACTGTTTACTCAGCTCTTACTGACGTCTTTAGTCCTCTGTGTGCCCTGTCTTACCTGTATTCTGAGGTCTGTAGGGTGGAAGGCAGCCTCACACTCTGACTTTGCTAAAGGGAAAGGTCATTTAAATAAAACTTTCAATAGACCAAGTTCCAGACTTTTAGGTTGGAGGTCGTTCTGCCAACGTTCTCCAAGTATAAGTGACTTCAGAGTGTGGAGACCATTGTCCCTACATTAAAATGCTGACTCATGCTGTGTGATTTCCAGGATGGAGAGTTAGTTCCTTCTGTGTTACTTCCCTGTAGGCAGAGTGGAGGGTTCTCCACTCACTCCTCCCCAACTTGACAGAAAATGGCACATTCCTGTCTCCTCCTGCAATCAGGATGGAGTTGAATTAGCAAATTTATACTGACACGGTCTCTCCTGTCTAGAACCTTACCTTCTATGTAGAGTTCGCTATATAAATCTTATCTAGATGTCTCTATATAGAAACATACAAGAAACATATAAAGAAACTTATTATATATGTATATAAATATATATACTTATATATATATAAGTTTTGAAAAAAATAAAAAACTCAATTTACATTGCAGAGGGAAGAATGCTGAAATCTGAGCTAGAAAACTGGACACTTTCTAGTCATGGGACTGTAAGCAGTGCATGAAAACCTCTAGACCCAGATGGTTTGCTCATTAGTACCCTAACGACAACAAAGAGAGTCCAAACTGCTCGGTAGTTGTGAGCACAAAAGAAAGCAACATAGGCAAAGGTAACTTCAAACCTGTGATGTCCTCTACAACAGTGAAGTGTTATTATTAAGTATGACACTTTCTTTTACCTGCCTGAGTAATCGCCAACCTAGCTTGTGTGCCTTCAGGACTTCATCTACAAAATTTTTATTGGTAGCCAAAGGAAAATGTGATTTGATTTATAAAAGTATTTATTTTGTCTATAACAGTTATAGCTAGAGGACTCAAAACATGCATGTGTGTGAATAGTAATGCATAAAAGAATATTAATGAATGAAGAAGAAAAAAAGGTTAGCACTATGTTCCAGTCAAGGAAATAATGACACGTATCAGGTGGACAGCATGCGTCACAGGGATGCTTGCTCACTGGGGCCAGGAATGGTGTGTGTTTAGTCTCAGTGGCCCAGCCAACTGCCATCAGCTCTGCTGTTTCCTACTCATTGCCTGCTCCTCCCTCTCTGTCCTGTGAATGCCACTGAGAGACGCTATCTATAGCAAACTGTAATTCGGACCTTCTCCTATTGATACAGGAGTGATCTGAAATGACAATTACACTGAACTCTGGGGCAGAGTGATTTATCTGCACAGATTTGGGCTCACCCCTAGACATCAGAAATAGCACCTATTTTCATGCTTGTATTAGCACATGCCACTTGACTCACCAGTAAACAGGCAAAGGCTAAATCCCTTGAAATAACCAGCACACTTTGGTGTGTTCCGCTCTGCTCTGAGGCATTTGCCTCCGCTTGCTTGCTCTCCTTCTTTGGCCAGGGACCCCCAGGTGTGTTCGCAGGCACTTCCACATTTCCCTAATCAGCCTACACGAGTTTGTGCAGCCTGCAGCCCACATTCTCACCCCTGATGTTTTCCAGATACACCCAGACACCATCCACAAGGTAAGTGACATACTGTTCAAGTTCAGGATGGCCAAAGGTCACTGCACCTCATTCTCTCTCCTGAACAAAAAGGGCTGGCGGTTGGTGCTGTCTATACGCTGACGTGTGTTTCCTAAAATTCTGCCCACTCTCTGGAGGTTGTGTTTACTCAACAATGATTTCTGGTCTTGCACTGTGTGTATGTTTAGGGCTTAGAGTGGAGAAGAATTACTGGTATTTCTATCCTTCTGGACTAGTTCTTCCAAAATCCAATTACACATTAGTATTAGTCAGTCACTATGGCATTTTGTTTAAATGTTTTGATATCTCTTTTGTGAAAGGAGGTATTTAAAGCATTTCTGCAATAGGTAAGTGGGCACAGAACACCAGAATACATTTGTGACAGTTTCTTGCCAAACAAGTACCAGGATATAGCATATTGAAAGTTTAATTGAGAATGAATGAAGTCATTTGAAAATTAGCAGAATAGCAACAAGTAACACAATTATGGTAATGTTTTGGCACATGTTCTGGTATTCACATATTCACAAGTCTAAGTTTCACTTGCCAGGATGGCAAGTGTGACTGTATCATGTTTATGTCTCCTAGAACCACAAATTCAGGTCCAATGATGCTCGGCAAAGTCTTAAATCTTTGGGAGAAATAATTATCTTTTTAAAATTCCCAGGTCAGAAATTCTGCATAACATTTAAAACAATGAACTTTTCTCTATTTCATCTGTGATTAAAATGCGGTGGGAATTTTCAGAAAGGTTACATTTTATCTGTGTTCATGGGTAGCAGTTTTGGAATGCTGCTACATACCTTACAAAGTATTTCTTACAAACATGTTTGTAAGAAACACATACATGTTTAACATGTATGTGTTTAAAAGAACATAGCTTAGTGGCAGTAGATATCAAGAGAAAAATATTTATAGCTGTGAAAATATCTACCTTTATACAATATCTGCATTATTGAAGTTTTCCATGTCTATAGTTCTAGAAATACAATACTTTTTCATTGATTTCTTAGCAATTTCAAACATATGCTTCATACAGACTTATCTTTCAAACATTATACAAGTCATTTTCCAGAATATAATCTTTTTTCTTCTTTGTGTATTTTCCTTCAAAAACTCTACAGTAAATATGAATTCCTTTTGTTATGAGAAAACATATTTTTCTTATAGATTTTATAAATTTTGAGCAATATCCAACACAGCATTAGCTAAACTATTACATCTTTATGCAATAATAAATCCAGTTGTTAAAACTCATGTTATAAAAGAATATTTGCGACATGAGAAAATACGAATAATATATTACATGATAAAAGCCTGTTGTAAAATAGTAAAAATTAAATTTTGGAAAGAAAACCATAAATATATACACAGATAGAGAAAAATACACAATGAAATATTAATTGTGGTTGGCTCTGAGTGGTAGGAATGTGAATGCTTTTGTTTTTTTTAAAACTCTCCTACATTTTCTAAATTTCTTGGGGAATTATATATTATTTCAAAAGCTAGAAATGCTTATATTTTAACATAATAGATTATATAGTGCTGACATACATCTTGTAAAGTTCTATAGTTAGGGGCATGACAAGGAGAGTGCAGATTTAGGCACAGGGGTCAGAAGGAGTCAATTTACAGATGTATGTATCAAACAGGACATTATGTTTGGTGAATGGCAGGTGGCTCTATAGAGCCGAAAACATGGACAGGCCAGATTTTGTAAGAGCTCATCAACTAAGCTAAGAAATTCAGAACCTCTGCAGGGTGACCATACACTCAGACTTATCTGAGAGAGGCTCATTTTAGTCCTACTGCAGCAGCATAATTATTAAAAGCATTCCCTTTTATTATCAAAACTATCTGGGTTTAGATGGTATACTATTGGTTATCTGTATAGTCACTGGGAAACCAATGAAGACTCACTACCAGGTGATTAACACATCTGGATTTACACTTTGGAAAGAGACCCTTGGTTGCACTGTGAACAATGACCGTTTTTTTGTGGGGGGAGGGTGTGCAGGAATGTGGGTGGGGAGATCCTTAGGGAACGGTTGCTAACAGGAACTAGGTCAGGAGCACTGGGGTTAGAGACAGGGGAGGCAGGAGAGAAGACTCACATGGGAGAGCAGGTGTAGGCATTCAGGGAAATTTCAGATATTTTAAGACAGGGAGGTAGGTTTTTCGATGTAACTTGTAGAAAATTCTAGAGTAGTACTGTCCAATAGGACTTTCTGTATTGATAACCATGTTTTCTGTTTGTGCTGTCCAATATGGTAATCACTAGCCTCATATGCCTGGTAAAATCTTGGAACTGAATTTTAAATTATGTTAAATTTTTACTTAAGTTTGAATTGGAATAGCTCCATGTATCAGGGCTTCTTTACTAGACAGAGTAACTCTAGCTTTTTATCTGTAAGGTATGAGAGAGAGAGAGATCTGGCCTAGAGATGCAGCTTTGCGAAGCACCAGATCAGTGCTGATTGAGTAAATGCATTTGGCCAGCAGAGCTTGCGTATTGAGAAGAGAGGAGGGTACAATATCTAAGAGTTGGCAGACAAAGAGGAACCTGCAAACAAGAGACTGAGGATTATTAGTAAAAGGGTTGGGGGATGCTCAAGAGAGGGAGTTGGGTTTGGTAGTCAGAGAAATCGAGAGTGTCCAGAAAGGATTGATGAATAGCAATCAAAGGTCCTTTGAGTAGGACATGTAAGCAAAATGGAGAGGTTTTGGAAGGACTGCAGTTAGGAGATTATAGATGAGGGAGACATTTGGAGGTCAGTAGAAGAGTCAAGCCTCAAAGCATTGATTAGCATTGGGATTAGGCTAATGCTGCTGAAACTCTACTCTCAAGGGTAGTCACAAGGGAGAGAGTTTAGAAATAAACGCAGTAGGACATGACAGCTAAATTAATCTGCTGAGAGTCAGGGGGATGGGATTCAGAGTTGACTAAGAAGATAGTGAAAAAGCAAGTTATTCTTCTTCTGAGAGTGAAGTTACACAGTTAGAAAGGTTGAACCATGAGAACTCAGCCTCATTCCACGCACTACCACTATGCCCAATCCTTAAAAAATCGTACAGATTTCTTGATGCAGCTACTTTCATAAGAACTGATGGCTTATGCCTACCAGGAAGGAAACCTGCTTCATAAGTGCAAGAAACTATGTTTTTTTCATCTTCTTTGATGACAGCAGGTAAGAACCTGGAGGTTTGTTTACCATTTCAGTGGGGCAACTGCAGCAAAGGCCCACAGATGAAAGAAAGGTAGAACCCCAGAAAGGGAGACAGAATCAAAGCCTCCTCCCCTCCTTCCCATTTCCAGATAAAAAGAATGATAACTGAAGAAAAACTCAAAGAATGAAGTTTATTCCAGGACTGGAAAGAAGCACCTAGTTCTGTGTTCATCTGGAAACTGCCTTTGGAGAGGCAAGCTGACCAGGTGGAATGACAGCTGACCTGGCGGTGGTCCTCCGGCAGCCTTGGGCTCAGGTGCAGGGTCTGTGGTTGATGAACTGCACAGCTGCGGCACATGTGCCATGTCACTCTTCTGGGCACCGTGCCCCTAAAACTGGACTAGCATTCACGTTTCTGCTTTTCAATGTCGAAATTCTATGTGAAGGGAAGTTAGAATGGTACCTAATGTGCCAAAGTAAATCTGGATGCATGAATATCTGCTAAATTTTGTTTACCTGCATCACAAAATTTCACTTACTGCCTCAAGGAATACATTTTTAAATGACTTTAAAATAGTCATGTTGATCATCCATCTATAGCAAATCAAGGTTAAAACGGAACAGATACAAGTTCTGCAAAGTTAAAAAATGTAAAATATAAGGAATTATTTTCAAGTTATAAAAATACAAATAATGAGGTTGTGTTTAGGCTGAGAACCTGTGCAAGTTTCAGTTCAAAGAAACTGCTGAGGGCTTCTTAAAGGTGCCTGAAGCGGTAGACAGTGTGGTGGCCTAAGAAATTTAATACTTTTAATCTTTGGTTTCAATTCTTATTCAATTCAAAAGAAAGAAATAAGGAAAGGAAAGAGGAAGGAAGGAAGGAAGGAAGGAAGGAAGGAAGGAAGGAAGGAAGGAGGAAGGGAGGAAGGGAGGAAGGGACGAATCAGTTGTTTAATGTTGCAAGGAGTTTAGTGTGGTAGATACGGAGGGTCACTTTGTAAAATACATGATTGTCTAAACACTATGTTGTACACAAAATAATACTGGATGATTAAGATATTCTTAAACATTCCTTCCTCCCAGCTTTACTGAGTTGTAATTGGCATAAAACATTGTACAAGTGTAATGCAATGATTTGATACACATATATTACAATATGATTACCATGGCAGTGTTAGCTAATGCCTCCATCACTTTGCATACTCACCATTTCTTTTCTGTGGCAATAATTAAGATTTACCCTCTTAGCAACTCATAAGTATATAATACAGTATTACTAACTATAATCACCATGCTGCACCTTAGATCCCCAGAATGTATTCACCTCATGACTGAAGTTTGTACCCGTTGCCAACACTTTCCCATTCCCCTCACCCTCCCCACCAGCTCCTGGTAACCACCACTCTACTCTTTGTTCCTGTGGGTTTTTGCTTGTGGATAGCTGTATACTTGTTTTTCTTTGTGGGGGGAACAGAGTCTGGCATCTCCTATGTAGCCACTTTGGTTGGCAAAGATTTCTAAAATAATATTTAAAAAGCTCTAACCACAAAAGAAAAGCTTGATAAATTAAACTATATTAAGTTAGGACTTTTATTCACTAAAAGATATCCTTAGAGTGAAGGATATCTTTTAGGATAATTAGAGTGAAAAATTATTGCTAAATTATGGACTTTAATAGGGTACTTGGTGAAAAGGTGAATAAATTAAGCAACCCCCCCTTAGACACACACAACAGTACGGTGACTGTCAGAGGGAAAGGGGTGTGGGAGGTAAGAGAGTAAATGGGGGATAAATGGTGATGGAAGGAGACTTGACTTTGGGTGGTGAACACTACAATAGAATATATAGATGATGTATTATAGAATTGTACTCCTGGAACCTATATAATTTCATTAACCAAGGTCACTGCAATAAAATACAAATTTTTAAAAATGCTATGAAAAACATTCATGTTCCTCTGATATAGCTTAAGAATAAACCTTCATATGATATAAATTACATATGTGGTTAGCACATCCATATCTCCTGTTTACTATTCTCCTATATAATGGGAGATTACGCTCTCTCTCTCCAACCCCTCAGGTTAACCACTCTGCTGAATGTTGTGTTTATCTTCTCCCCATAGAGCTTTATGGTTTTATAAGACACATACACGGAAATAATATACATTCCTTGATTAGCTAGGGCCCCGGCAAGAAAGCGATAGCACACTCAGTTGGGTAAATGGGGAGAGTTGATAGAGAGACTACCTGCAGACGTGTGCTGGGGTGTGGGGATCCTGAGAGGATAGGTACTACTTGGGGCCTAGGAGCTTTGGAGTTCCATTACCATCTCTGTTTTAAGAGCAAAGAAAAGATACTCAGAGAAAGGATGTGGTGAGAATCAGGATGCCTGAGGAGTGTAGCCCTTTGGTCAAGGGAGACTTCAGCCCACCTGGCCTTGTAGGGAAGGAGCCAAGAGGATGGACTTGTCTGACTGCACACTCCTACCTCATGATGCTCCTCACTGGCAGACCCCACTGAAACGCGGAAAGCACGGGACCCAACAATGCAGAGGGCAGAGGTCAGCCACCCAGGTCACAAAGGGGACAGTGCAGCTGGATACAAGGGGGCTGCACTCTCCTGTCAAATAACCAGCATTGATGGCATTTTGCAGATTATACCATTACATCAAATGTATTATGCTCTCTCTATCTCTTTTTGCCACTTTTCTCCCTATTTTTCCAGAACTTGTTCTGAACTTAGTACTTTTTACTAGTATACATTTTTTTTCTAGACAAATACTGATTCAAGAGCCACATTCTGCTCCCATCAGTCGGGTCTCTGTTAAGGTTTGTAGATTCAAAAAACAAAACTCATCAGACCTGCTTTAAGCAGAATTTATAAAAGAATAAATTTGATATCATAGAATCTTGGCAATGGGCAGAGAATCAAGCATGGCAGCCTTACAGCCAGGTACCATCTCCAAGTTGCACTGTTGCCCTACCCCGCTGGGTACTGTGCTGCCGAGAAGAGGCTCTGAAGGTTGCAGGAAATGCTATAGCTATGACAACTTGTCATGGTGGCCTCTGAAGGCTGACTGTCTCTGTTGCCCTTACCGGTGTCAACTGAACACTGCACCTTCTTAGTCATTTACCTAGCCACCCTCTACCAACTCTTGTCTCAAATATGACATGTATTGGAGGTGCCCAGGTCACCTGTCCATATCCCAGCTTCTGGGGAAGCCAGGGAAGCAATTTTCTAGCTTCTATGTTGAGGAGGCACAGATTCTTCCACGTAGGGAGGGGGTTCAAAAGTTCCTGGATGGCGTGACAAATGTTCACTCATTCCCTACCAGACATCATTTTCAGGCTGGTTCCCACCTAAGTGCCTCATACTGTTGCACACAACCAGAGGGCCCCATGCCCCAGGTGCACCACATAAATATGACCCCTCTTCTGGGAGTACGTGCTTTGCATGAGTGCCTGGACTACTCACTACTTTCTTGTCTCTGGACTCCTTTAGTGCTAATTAGTGGGACTGTTCAATTAGCAGTTAATGTTGCCTTTTTAATGATCTTTGTGATTTTGCTAAAATAGTATGAAATGCCATTTTGCTGTTGGCCATGTATTTTATTATTTGGTCTTTTCTCTTCATTAAAATCTCTGAGATCCTTGGGGGAGTGATAATTTTTTCCTTTACATAGGAATTAGCATATTGCTATGAATGTAGGAGGTACAAAATAAACACTTGCTTTTTAATTGGTCCATCATAATGTTAGTTCTCTAGGAATATATTTAGTATTTACTAATAACTTTTTTCATTTTCTCCCCCACACTCCAACTTTGCCTTAGATTATATAGAAGGTAAAGGCTAGGAAATGCATGGTATTTATAAATATCCAAAGGGAAATAAAACTTGGGTAATAAAATATTTAACCCTTTGAATCCAAATGTAGAAATATAGCCAGTAAGGCCTTTTGGGGAGATAATTTATACTGAGTAAGCAGTACATGTTTGGGTAGGTAGGATTTATCAAAGAACTTTTGAAGTGGGGACATATCAGTAACTCTTTTGGGGATTCCAAAACTATGTATAGTGTTGGGAATAAATAACCAGCCAATCAACAAATCTTTAAGATGCGTGAGCCTATGGGGCACAGAAAATAAGGAAACAAATGATATTATGCCATGAATCCATACCTGCCCACTTAGAATATAGTTGGGGCACTCAGATCAATGGTAACAGAACATATGGGGAGCTTAGCAGAATAAATATAGGATCATTGGCTTGTTATAATTCTGGGAAGAACAAAGTCAAATCCCATCTTGTAGAGAGGAAGCAATGTACCAGTAAATTATTTTGATTATCAAAAGTGACCTAAAAAGCCACCATGCCTTTTGTTACCCAGACAGTGTGGAGATCCAGGATATCCAATAAGTAGGAGTAGAAAGTAGACTCAATCAGAAGTCCAGGGTTCTCCAAAGCTCACTGGCAGACATGTGTGTGCGCGCATGTGCACACAGGCATGTTTACACACACATATAGTATACACATGTACACATGCACACATGAATAGACATATACGTTCAGACTGCAGCATAAACTGAGGTTTTGAAGAATTGTGACCTGTCTTACCAGCATTTATTAAGCACCTATTATGTACAAAACAAATGCCTAAGTGATATTAAAGAAAAGCTGCTATCTCTACTCTGAAGTGGGGAGAGAAATGTGAATGACTATAGTAAAAGCTCCATTGTGGCTGTGACTCTATTTACTGCTACATTTCTGGCACCTAGAATAGTGCCCAGTGCTTCAGTAAATAAACAGTAAGTAAATAAATAAAGTATTTCTTGAATAGGTTCATCAGTTCCTCTCATGAGTGATATTTAACTTTAAATAAGTAAGTCAGACAGGAAGGACCTAAACTTAGCCAGTATGTACATAAATAATGTATATATTATATCCTGCACATATATTATATCCCATATATAAAATATCCCATATATAAAATATAATATATTATATGTGTAATATATGCATGCATACATACATATATAACATATTGTATAGACACATTATAGAAGCATGAGGCTCTGAGACTGGGCAGGTGTGAGGAATGTATGATTACAGGAGACTCATATGATGCCATTCGCTAAGCTGCAGGATGGCAAGCAAAAACAGAGTGAGCAGAAGAAAAACTACAAAAAATCCCACAGAGGAAAACTTCATGATGCAGTGCAATTCTGGAATTCCAAGAGCTAACAGGCAGAACACCTTTACTTGCATTCACTGGGGTACAGCTCTTTCTGAACACTGGCCTTGGGTAGGGCACGGTTTTAAATGACGAAGTCACAGACAGCTGTGGGGTCTGCAAACGGGACTGCAGTTGCCAACCATAGACTAGTCTTTACGTGTGTACAGTGTGGGAAGGACAGTTTGTCATGGAAAGGGTTTTTCAGCCACACCCATTCACTCAGATAACAATCACCACCACTGGTATTATCTCTAAACATAAAGGTAAATATGTATTTGATAATATCTATGTCTGTATCTATATACACGACTTACAAAGGAGGTGGAAGTTAGATTAGCTGATGTTGTTCTTTGTAAAAAAGACTACAATTCATTATAGACACTGGATAGAAACTGGCAAATCTCACTTATGTAGAGGGATCTTAGTTGAGATGATTCATTCAGAGTCAGCCCTGGTCTCATCTATGAGTATAATACAGGTAGAACCTTGTTATGAAATGACTCATTCATTATATCAAGTCAGTTATATCATGGGTCAGATCACATCTCCTGAAGTACAACCACCACATATCATAAAGCCTGAAACAATGCAATTGGCTCATTAATCATTCACTCACTCAATAATTCATTCACTTGCTCATTCAACAAATACATATCAAGTGCCTCCTAAACTGGAGGGATTATGAGCAATACAAAGATGAATAATTCATAAATTTTGCTTATAATTACCCTAAGAAAACTAGTTTTATATTGTGAGATTGGTACTGTAGAAGAATTATGTTAAATTTTTGTGGCAAAATTAACATGTATTATAAAATAATTTCATCCTAGTTTTTTTGAGGAACATCTATGGAATCAATCCTTCTCAAAATAGGTTTTAGAACATCTATTAGATTTTAAATAAAAATAAAATAAAAGGCCAGTAATAAGTATCAGTGTACTATTTGGATAAAAAACTGATTGTGTCTTCATTACAATTGTAAAACTTAACAATGTGTAGCTTGTTAGGAAACTTGTTAGAGCTGCTCGTTTTTCAACTCAGACTTAATACAAGCTATTAACTCTGATTACAATTCACGATATTTAATTTTCACGACTTAAGATACGTCTATGCACTCTAAAACGTGCTTAAGTGGATAGTGTTTCTCTGGTTAAAGCCACAAAAGTGGTGCCTGGTGCAGGGTTCTCTTCTATCTCAGAGGTTATAATTTAGAAGTTATTTAAAACAAATTAAATGATTTCTATTCAACTGTATAAGCTGGTGATGTCAGTTATCTATTGCTGCTTGACAAATCATCCCCAAACTTTGTGACAAAAAGGATTTTATTTGCTTACTTTTCTTGGTCATTTGGGCGGCCCTTGTGTTCTGAGTCAGCTTTGTTCATGTCTGCAGAGCGAGCAGCTCATCGGGACGAGTCCTTTCCTGGCTTGGCTTTGTGCCGGGCGGCCTCTCATTCTCCGTCGGCTGGCCTGGACTTCTGCACATGGGGGTGGGAAGCTTCCCAGAAGCAAGAGAGGGCAAGCCTGGAAGTCCAGTCCCAGTTCTAGTCTCTAGCCTGATATCATGTTGCTGATGGCCATTTGACCATACCAAGTAAAAACAAAACCTCAAGATTCAAGGAGTGGAGTAAAAATTCTCCCTCTGTTGGGAGGAGCAGTGAAGCCACATTGACCAAGGTGTTCTTACAGAAATAGAAGGGATTTGTAGACATTTATTTGTAATCTATCAAAAACGGTTCTATAATAATCAACTCCCCTCTCCTCTGTCAATGAATGTTAGTGAACATAAACGTTAAATAATCTGTAGATTGACTCGGGTTCTTAAAATTAAAAAAAGTAAGCAAATATTATCACCTAGGAGCTATTTTTAAAAAGTAATATTTACTTAAATTAGAGATTAGGAAACATTATCAAGGAAAACAATAAAAATGTAATATTTGTTTTGACTGAACAATCAGGGTGAGTTGATTGGGGTAAAGAAAGGTTGAACACTATCTCAGCCCATCCAGCCTGAGTAGGATGGATACTCACTATCTTTTAGTTTGTATAGTGGGTACTGGTCTCTGTTGTTGTCTTTTCTTTCCTCTGCTCATTCTTTCTGTTCCACTCTCTACAGGGCATACTTTCATCCACATTCACCCATGTTGTGGTGATTCACAATCTCAATGTCCAACTTTCATCAGTCTCCCACACTTCAGATCTATTTAATTAATCGACTCCTTGATTATCTCTAGAATGCTATCCCTGTAGGCATTCAGAACTCATCCTGTCCAAATCAGAACTCCTTGCCTCTGCCCAAACCTTTTTCTCCTACTGCAATGTCTAACTTAGTGAGTGGTAATACCAAGGTGCATTCAATGTCCATACTGGAAACTGGAGAATCAGCTTAGGTTCCGATTTCCCTCTAATCATTGTCTCCTTTTGCTTAGTCACTAAGACAGGAGTTTGGCCCATTTAATATTTCTTGATTTTATCTCCGGTTCCACTCCATTTGTCTCCACCAGACTCTTCAGCTCATCTCCCTGCTTTCAAGCTTTTCCCAAACTCCTTCATTCCATCTAGACCACTGGCCCTAAAACATGAATTTCATCATATCATGTCCATCAGCATATCTCTATAACCTTCAGGATCTGATCTACCTCCTTATCTTGGAGTACAGATCTCTCCAGGACCTGTCTGTTGTGCTCCATCCGAGGAAAGTGTTCTCTTGAACACACCATGACATTTCTTACCTCTGTTTCCAAGTGGATACCTTGGTTATCCTTCCTGATCTCTTTCTTTCTTCACCTGGTTCACTCTTACTCATTCTTTAAGAGCTCAAAAGCCATCTTCCTTGGGAAGTATTCATAAGGTTGTACCAGACTCAGGTGGGTAGTGCACTGCTTTCCCTTACAGTATACAACTAGCATACATCATATCTCATACAACCAGCTTTAATTGGTGATTTACTCGGTCCATCTCTGTTGTTGATCTGTGTAATGTCAGCAATTAACTCAGTCCCTGACACAGAGTAAGTTCTCAGTACTTGAATGATTACTGAGATTGAATAAATTAGTGAGTGGATGACAGATGTAAGGGGGTATTAATTAGATTAGAGTTGGCCACCTGTCTCGGTTACATCTTCATCCAACACATGTGGTGGAACTATTTATTATCGAGAAATAGTTTATGTAAGCCTGGATATTGGAAGCAGTGCATTTGGGGTTTAAGTTCAAATTAAGCTCAGGTGAGCAGGAGATCAGTTTGAGATTGGAGCAGCTTTGCTTCTAAAAATTTAGGGATAATTTATTTATCAATTATTTTGTAATAGAAAAAAATAACTGTTAGAAATTTGTCTCAACATAATTGAGAAAATTTATTTTCTTTATTATTTGTTGCTCACTGTTAACCTCTGTTTGGATTCTTTCTAAATTCTATTCATCTTCTATACCTGTTAACACTGAGTATTTTCCTAGGAAATTCAAAATAGTTTTAATACTTGCCTAAGGAGGATAATTAGGAATGTAAATTTAATGTATATAATTATGTTTTTCAAAACCTAGTTTAAATCATTTTGGAATACCTATTGTTTCAGATTATTCAGATCAATGCTTCTAGCATCTAACCATTGATAATGGAATTTCAGGTGATCAGTAAATTGAATCTGATCCTCTACATTTATAAGAGAATCAGATTTAGTTGTTGGTAGCAGCTGATGGTCTTAGGTTCCCATTTTGAAGTATTCTGCTTTGAGAGAGAGATTATTATTCTATAGATGGAGTTCTTTTGATTCTCATTTTCATAATAGATTAAAAGTGGTGTTAAGAGGATATTTCTATCATTGGTTAAATTGGTGTACAAAAATGGCTGTGTATTACTTTAAGAACACCTACTCAGTGAAAGAAGAGCTGCATCATTAACTTTCTGTCCTACTGTCTTTCTTTCCCAGACACAGTGGGCTCCAAGTCAACTTCCTCATTCTTTCCAGCAGCCTATTTCTGCGCCATTCTCCTTGAACCACTAACTACTCCATTTTTTTCCTTTATGCTTGGGCAATTATTTTTCCTTCTGTTTCATAAAAACATGAGCTATTAGACCAAACACTTAACTTCCTGCCATGAAACTGATAAACTTGTCAGCGACTGTACCCTTTCCTGTCTTCCCTTTTCCTCTCACAACGCAGGGGTTTGGAATCCATCCCTCTACTTGCCCATCAGTATTTAAACACACTCAACTGTCTCATCTTTCACCCTCACAAGGCAGTCCAGGCTTTGCACTAACTTGCTTTTGTTCCAGATCCAAATTTCTCGACAGGGTTGGGTGTATGTTTAGTGTCTCCCTTTCCTTCCTCTTGACCCGCCTACTATTTAATCCATTTCATTTTGGTTTCTGACCCATCTCTCTGCTTAAACTTGCTAAATTTACCAACATCCCTATCTCTAAATCCAATGGCCATGTTGAATTTTTATTTTATCATCTTGAACATTTAACATTGCTAACTACCCCCAGCAGCAGTATAAAATTATCCAACAAGTATACTATGCACATACATGAGACTTTTGCAGAATTAAGGAAAAATTAATGAAATTGAGCTTCAATTTGAACTTAATAAAATTCTTCTAAAACTTTAGAAAAAACATTTTAATTTCAAGATTTGTGCAAATTCATGCTTTATGAATAGATATATAACATATAATTGTTTAATTTTAATGTACATATATAAATGCATATATAAATTGCACTTCCCTGTGGGAGAGAAAATACCACAGTTCTTTAATATCTCTAAAAAGCTTATTCCAGCTCCAACTTCCTAGAACTCTCTCCTAGTGCTGTGTAATAACACCAGCTCCTAGTTTCTCATGAACATCTCTGATTGCTGTGACTTTGCAGGGACTTTATATGTTGGTGTTTGCTGGAGTTCTAGCACCTCTTTTCTTCTCACTCTGGCCACATGACTGACTCTGCATAAGCTCGTCCACATTTAGGCTTCAGTTCCTGTTTCTGTGACCTGCCTCCCAAAGCTTCAGCTGGGAGTTAGACCTCTTTTTTGCATTCTGGAAGTCACTGTTTAGAGATATCTAGGAGATGATTCAAGCTGTGTGCCCCCAGATGGCCTCAATATATTTCTCCAAATCTCTTTTCTCTCTCCTCAGTTCTCGTTATTTTAGTGAATGGAAACTATGGTCCAGATGGAAGCCTGGGGTTCTGATTTACTGCTTCCCCACTCCTTCATGGTCACGCCAATGAGCAAGTACCAGGAACCTGCTTCTTTTATGTCTTGATTATGCTCACTCCCCTCCATACTCACTAATACACCACTATAGGCCACCATAATTTCTCTTCCAAATTACTACAATAATTTTCTAATTGGTCTTTCTCCAGTCTATTTTCCAATTTAGAACCAGAGTGATTTTTTTTTAAAGCAATGCAATCCTATTTCTCCCTTGTTTAAAGTCAATACTTTTAAGATGACTTAAAAACTCTTCATGGACACATCCAGACAATGGAATATTATTTAGTATTTAAAAGAAATAAGCTATCAAGTCATGGAAAGACATGAAGGAACCTTACATTTTTATTATATCACTAAATGAAAGAAGCCAATCTGAAAAGACTCCATACTCTATGATTCCAACTATATGAAATTCTGGAAAAGGCAAAACTATGGAGACAGTAAAAAGATCAGTGGTTGCCAGGAGCCAGGGGGAGGGAGGAATGAATAGGCAGAGAATAGAGGATTTTTAGGGCAGTGAAAATACTGCATATGATGGAATAAGAGTGGATGCGTGCCATGGCCTGAAAAGGGAAACGTAATGCAAACCCTGATAATAGTGCGTCACTGTAAGGTCATTGACTGTAACACATGCACCACTCTGGTGGGGGATGATGACAGGGAGGGAGGCTGTGTGCATGTAAGGACAGGGTGGGTACATGGGGACGCTGTACTTTCCACTTAATTTTGTTATAAGCCTAAAACTGCTTTGCAAAATAAAATCTATTAAAAAACACAATCTTCTATGGTCTGGCTTTTCATATCTCTTTAAAATAATCTCTGCTTCATTCAGCCCTTGCTGTATTGTTCATGTGAAACTCCTTTGTTTCTTTGAAGAAGCCCTGTTCTTGTTCACCTCTGAGCCTTTGCCCATCTCATCTGACTTTTCCTCTTCAGTTGCTAACTTCTTGTTATCCTCTGTCATTTGTCATACTTAATGTATTGTCATGTGTGTCTTCTTTGCCACACTCTAAGTTCTCGGTCCATCTTGCTCACTGTAACATCTCCAGTGCTGGACATAAAAAACCTGAACCAATGAATGGGTGCCTTAGGGCTGTAAACAATTTTTGCTCATTCTTACCTAGATCTACCCTCATTTTACTTCCAACTGCTCTGAGCTCTTTGTCAGAAAGTGCTCTAAAAAAACCCAATAATAATCACCAAGGTTGCCAGATTTAATAACAATGAAAAGTACAGGACACCCAGATAAATTTGGATTACAAGCAGGCAACGGGTGGTGTTTTAGTATAATTATGTTCCCAGATAGGTAATGTTTTCATAATATTTAATTCAATGTTTCATAAATATTTGGGGACATTTATACTAAAAATCTATTCATTGTCTGGAATTCAGATTTCACTGAGTTTCCCACATTTTATCTGACAGTCCTACTCAGATCCCCAAAACTATTTCCTGGCTGGTAGAGGCATTTGTTTAGACACAGATGATAGAATGGTAAATCTCCTCCATATTGAGTTCTCTTCAGTAGATTTCTGCTAAGGACTCCCTTTTCTCCTTACAAGTGTCATTTTTCAGTGCTTGCCACAAAGCATTTCCATTTTGCCCATGGAGAGAATTTTACCTTTAACTCATTGCCTTGTGTTTTTTGAAATGGTATTATGGACATATAATTCACATACCATACAATTTACCCTTTTAAAGTGTACAACTTACAATATTCACAGAGCTGTGCACTGTCACCACAATCTAATTTAAGAACATTTTCATCACCCCCAAAAGAAACCTTGTACCTATTAGCAGTCACTCCCCATCCATCACACACCCTCAGCCCTAGGCAATCACTAATTTATTTTCTGTCTCTCTGGATTTGGACATTTCATTTAAATGGAATCATGCACTACGCAGTCTTTTGTGACTGGCTTCCCTCCCTTAGCAAAGGTTTTCAAGGTTTGCCCACGTTTCAGTATGCATCATACTGCGTTCCTCCGTGTTACCAAGTATTGCTTCACTGTGCCCTGAGTATACCACAGTTTGTTTACCCATTCATCAGCTGGTGGACATTTGACTTGTTTCCACTTACTTCTGTAACAGCGACATTCTAAAACTGATTTTCATCAATTTCATGTTTATGGTCTATGGTTAAGCTTTAGGGAGAAAGCAGAGAAAATGCTCAGCTTGTTTTAATAGTTGTGTAATAGGATTTTACTTTGCCTTTGAAATTTCAGTGGATTCGTTGATTTATCCCTGTTTTTATCTAAATCTATTCCTTCACATGGGAATGGTTTAAATAAATGTGAGGGGTATATTGGATGCTATGATAAGCACCTGCAGATTTTGTCAGGCTGTACCATTCTGAAATGTCTCAGAAAATTTAAATTTGAAGATAGTTTAGTGCAACAGGTTTGTTCAATAATATTTTCCATGACTAGGCCATCTGGGGTTGATTATAGTCTTTGGCACAGATGTGTAATATTGTGCTGTGTGGCTGGAGTTTGTAGGGTATATATATATATATTCTTAATGTAACGTATTCTGATCTAATCTGTGGAAGACTGCACCCAGGATGGTAAATCAAAATATAAAACCAAAACACACCATATAAGGACAAGAAAGAATGTTTGAGTCTTTGCACACACAGCAATGCCATGTTAAGAACAAATAATTTCTTAGAGAAGTTGAGTACATGAAATCAACACTGGTCACTGTGCTGCCCAAGAAAACTCTGCCGCGGGGTGGGGGGGAGTCACATGGCTGTGTCTACGTTAACTCCCCCAAGTCAAGTACACACTTGCCATGTTTATGTTTTTAATGCATGTCTTCTTCCTTTCTCCCTTTTTTCTCTCTCCTTCTCTCCCTGCCCCCATCTGTCTGCCTTTCTCTCTCTCCTCTATTTGTCCCCCTCATTCATAATTTTCCTAAAATCACTTGGATTGAACAAATGGGGAAGTTGCTTAAAATAAGCACAATACTTTGGGCAGTTTTATGTAAATATTGACAAATAGGTGGTGTGATGACCTAGAAACATAATTATTTCAAGGGGTGTGAGCAAATCTCAAAATAAAATGACTATATATTCACTCGAATTGTTAAAAGTACCTGCCTTAACTGTTGTTTAAAAATAACAAGATGTAAAACAGAAACAGTTAGGATGCCCACTCTTTATAAAGCTTGAACAATGTCTTAATCTCTTGGAAGCTGTGCATTAAGCAGTTTGAAGCATGCTCCTTGTTACGCATGTACATTGTTCATACCTGTCTTTTTAAATATTCTTAAAGTTGATACTCAGAGATTACATAACCAGAAGCAAAACAGATTAATCTAGTCCATGAAAAAGTATATTTACTGCTTGACTTTCAACCAGGAACTACCAAATATTCATTATCTGGAATTCCATATGTTACCATTTTAGTGAATGTAAGATGCCATAGATTATGTGCCACCAAGAGGAAAGAAAGAGACTAGTTCATTGCAACAAATAGTAAGATGTATCTCGATTTCAGTGATACAAAGTGAGGAAAACATGCATTCTATAATTGAGGAAGAGTAAGAGCACTATGGGAAGTACACAAATAGACTCAAAAGGCAACTGAACACAATATTTAATAATCACTTTTATTTAGCTAGAAATTAATTAAGCACTTAAAAATGTGCTTAGCTCTGGGCTAAATCCTGGTCCAATAATTGAGCTGTAGCCATTTAATTAGTTAGAAGTTTCTTTTTGGTAATCACCTTCTAGATGCACCACATACCAGTTGGAATAGCTGGAGTATGTGGCTGGCCATGAAGTGGGGGTTAAAGTGCTTCAAGAAAGTCTTTATCTTTACTATTTATTCTCTTACTGATGATGCCAGAAAATCCTAGTGTTTTTTTTTTCCCTTTGGCCTGTTATCCTTTGAACATGTGGTTATTTCTGGAGGGATGCATTGAGTCTTTTAACCATTAACTCTCCAGTGTGGAATCATTGATTACATTTTCCCAATGGAATAGCAAGTCAGACTTAAAAAAAAATGCAAACTATTGAAACCCA
Organism: Tonatia bakeri; assembly: GCA_004024845.1. Classification (NCBI taxonomy): domain Eukaryota; kingdom Metazoa; phylum Chordata; class Mammalia; order Chiroptera; family Phyllostomidae; genus Tonatia; species Tonatia bakeri. The sequence continues at coordinate 5,001 of PVIA01003047.1, read as the reverse complement.
TGAGGAATCAGCTTCAGAGATCTTCTGTAAACTGCCCATACTGCATAGCGTGTCACTGGTTTAAGTGGGCTTTCATCCCTGTGCTAGTTAGTGGGTCGGACTACTTTTTATGAATACCTCAAATATACAGCAATGAAGTCTCTAACTTAGCTGAGATTTTGAAAGATAAAATGGTAAAGAGACAAGTTGAGAGAATGAAGTATTGCCTGAAAGGATCAACCTTAGGTAGCGACAGAATGAGGCCCTGGCTTGGGCAGTGAAGAAGGCAAAGGTTTCTGAAAGGGAAAGTGGAAAGATGCCAGAAATAAACTTGTTGGTTTATAAGTTTCCCCCTGGCCTTGCATCAGAAGTACCGATTCTTAGAACTGAGATCATCTGCCTTTCACATTTGTCAGGTTTACTGCAATTCAGTATTTTACTGTGATTCCTCAGAAAGACTATAGGACTCACTTAGGAACCGCAGCAAAATTTGTCTTGAAACTGAAATGGTTGCATTTTTAATGCAATATTGAATGCATTTTTTTTACCAGTATTTAAGGCTTTAGGAGTTCCTTTATTTCACCTTTGTAATGGCTGGGATTGCACAGCAGTTGAGAAACTGCACTAATACTAGTGTGCAAACATTGGAACATGGCTGCACCCATATCTGTACAGCTGAATCTTAATGGCAGTGGATAAAGCTCACGGAAAGATAAGAAATATTAGTATCCTTTTTCCTTAACATGATTAATATTCATTGTCTCTGTCTGTTGGTAACACTGAAGAGGAAGCCAAGTTTCTGATACGAACACAAGGATAGCATATACTATTATTTAAGCACTAGACCCTTCACATGCGTCAATGGGACCACTACGGGCCCACATTTAACCATCAGATTAAGCTAGCCAGAGTTCCTGGTTGGAAGCTGTAAGTGGAAAATAACAGAGAGGAGTTGAAGTTTGTTCATTTGTTCCAGAAATATTCATGGAGCTCCTACTGTTTATCACTGTATATACACTTTTCTAGGAGATGGATATATAGCAGCACACTAACCAGACAAATCTTCTGCTCTTATTCTAAAAGGCATAGTGAGAACAATTACATTTTTATGGACTAATAAAAATACAATAGTCTTATTCTGACTGGCGTGGCTCAGTTGGTTGAGCGTCACCTCACAAAGTAAAAGGTGGCTGGTTCAATTTGCAGTCAGGGCACATGCCCAGGTTATGGCCCCAGTCCCTGTTGGGGCACATGTGAGAGGCAAGTGATCGATGTTCTCACATTGATGTTTCCCTCCTTCTCTTTCTCCCTCTCTCCCTCTCTCCCTGAAAGTAAATAAATAAAATCTTTAAAAAAATACAGTAGTCTTCATATATGCTATTCCTTTTGCTTCGGAAAATTCTGAGTTGGATATTTACTAACTCTTGCTTTTATGTCTTCATTTAGACAGCTCTTCTCTGGAAGCCTCCCCTGAACCCGAAGTTCAATAAACCTGCTTTTCCTATGTACTCTTTTGAAGCTTTGCATCATTCATTTTTGGTTCTTATGCTGCATTGTTTCTTCAATGGTAAACTCTGAGATAACAAGAACTCATTTTTTTTTTTTTTTGTTTATCTTTGTACCCTCAGCAACTTGTACTGTTTTTGACACAGGATAGGACCTGTTATTTTCCTAGGGAAAGAATGATCTAATGAAAAGTCTTATTTTTGCACATTTATCCTTTAGACAGTACACAAGTAATTTAAATTCATATTTCCTAATATTACAGGTTACTAGGTGGTTTTTGAAAGAATCCACCAAGGATGTGAGATCCCAGTTTATCAAGAGTCTAATAGATTGACTCTTGCTTGTCAGTGTTTCAGTGTGGTGGAGTGAGCGGCCGGCAAGATTTTAAAATGTTCTTGCCTAGTATGTGCGCATGCCCATGTACATTTGAAGATAGTAACTTTGATTTACCACATTTGGCATGTGAAACTCAACTTATACCTCCTAGCTCAACACCTGCAAATATATAGCATAACAGCATCGAGGAATGACACGGCATAAAAGCAATGATATGAGAAGATAATAGTCACAGTGATAGCAACATACATTTATTTAGCCTTATTATGTGCCAGGCAATGTTTTACACATGTCATACATACTCATTTTTATATAGCCACAACTCTATGACGAACTGAGCACCAGGGAACTTGAACTTGACCACATACTGAGTAAACAGTAAAGAGAATGTAAACTCTAAAGCTTGGTCCAGAGTTCACATTCTACATTCCACTCCTCCAATTTGAAAAACAAAATCTATTGATTTGAAGATAAAACAAAATAAAAATATAAAACAGCTAAAGGAGTAACACTTGAATTGGACCAAAGAGTTTTCTGGATATATTCACCACCAATATATTAAAAATCACCACTGATGCCTATTTTTTTAATCAAGGGAATTACCTGCTTCTTAGACACGTGGAAGAAGAGTTCAGCTGAGGGGTAAAGTGTTAAAGTACATAGCCTACGTGAGAGAAAGGGCAAGCTTGGCATACAGCGATATGCCAAAAATACTTGCAAAAATATGTCAGAGAGATAGCAGACAGGTGACTAGCATCCCAAAGTCCACATGACTGGGGCCACCATGGGAAATGAGGAGAAGGCAGTGAAAAAAAAGATGACAGGTGAACAAAAACCTTTTATCTTTTAAAAGAAGTCTTGTGCAATGCAGCAGAAGGGATGAGTCACGGTGCTGTCATTAGACAGGGAGAACATTGTCAATCGCAGATCATTGGTAGAGTCAAAAATTTTAATGACAACCAATTAATACCAAATAATATTTTTGAGAAGAATAATTATTGATGATCACTCTTTGATGAACACTCCGCAGAGCCAAAGTACATTTATTAATAACTTGCAAATGTTGAAGGTTTTCCCCATAATCTAGAGCTAGATCAGGATGTGAGAAAAAGGCCTATTTGTAAATGCCTTCAGAGGACTTTAGACACAAATATGTATGATGCATTAAAACTGGACCATAGGCAATGTGATTTTCAGGGTAAGGATGATATATTGAGAAATTTTAAAACAAAATACAGACATTTCTTCTGCTATAGTATGATATATGCTTTTCTAAACAATTACATTTGGCAGAATCATCTTTAAAAAAAAATAACAAAGCTTAATGGAAAAATAGAAATTGAGCAGGCCATTCCAAAGCTGTACAACTTTATAAGCAAAAAGAAACACACACACACACACACACCAGGCCTAATTACTAACACTAATGCAGTTAAAAAGACATAAATACTCTTAAAAGATAATGCTACAGTAAACTTAGATTTCACATTTGGTAAATAAAAAAGGTACATGTGAAAAAAAGAGGTAATAAATGTAGCTGGATGGAAGCAAATGCCAGAGAGGGTAGAAGCTTCTGAATCATGAAAATAAAGGAAGGGAGACAACTTGCAGGCTGAGAAACAGTTTCAGGCTTTGCACAAAATGCACCGAAAGAGGAAAACTTCCCACCAAGGACTTCCAAGACAGTGCTCATTTCCTTGGATATATACTGTTCTCTGCAACTTCCTGCAATGAGCTGTGTTATTGTATTGTGTTAAGCTGCTATTACTAGGTGACATGAAATATGAAGGGGTTGGGTAAATTCATGTATGAAACAAAGTGACTTTTGTGTACATACTGCCATATTGTGGAGAATCTATTAATTTTAACTTTGTATCCATCCATTATTCATCCATCCATTAATCTATCATCTCTCATCTATTCTATCATCTATCTATCTATCTATCTATCTATCTATCTATCTATATCATCTATCTCTATCAATCATCTATCTACCTATTGACATATGTACTTCCTACCCAGGTAACATGAGGGACTGAGGATATTCTTAGAATGTCTTTTTCTTTGGGTGTCCAGAAAACAGTGACCCCTCTCTGACCCTAGCTCATTTGGATCTGTTACTACTCAGAACTGTTCCTCATGTCCACAATGCTTTGCCTTAATTGCTGATTTTGGAGGTCAGAAACCATGTTGATTTTTTTTATTCAAATGTATTCAAAATGGACAATTTTTTATTTAAAAATTAAAACATCTCCAAGTACTCCTGATTATAGGAAAATTAGTCTCTAGAATTTTAACAAAAGCCCGTAAGAATATGGCGAATCTGAAATACATATTTATCCTATGAAATTAAAGTAAACATGGGCAATTTTCTCCTTTGTATTGAATAAAATTGCTGTTAATGCTTTTTCAGTTCTATTTTTGTACTAAATGACTAGGTTATATGAATTTTTCTTGCATGCTACTTCTCATACTCATGGGTAAAATCACTTTGAGTGAAGAATTACTTCTCTCTATAAGTTAATTATTTCTGAGGACTTGGCAGATGAAAAAATGACAGGAATATTATTGCTTGTGTTCAGATTTTAGCATATTTAAAATGTGTAGCTGAGATAATCAGAATGAAAAGAATGCTCTTTTATTTGATGAATTAATGGAATGGGCATCTAGAAGTTGCACTGTCCAAGTTCAACCAAAGCTGCCTAAGCCTTCTTCCATAAATCAACTAGGTCGCTTCATAGCCAATAAGATAATAGTGTCTTCCTTTGCCTTGCTTTTATCTTTTGAATTCAAGTTACATGCACACACTCATTTGATATACAACTTTTTAAAAAAGCTTATATGAAAGATGCAACATAATTTTATTCTAAATATGAACTTGACAATATGGATTCAAGTTGGATTCACTGATGTGCAACCTTGCATGTGATATCTGAAACCAGAAATTGTCAAATGGTATATCAAAAAGGTAAATTAGCATATGTTCGGTGCAACCTGATATGACAGATGGGTAGGAGGAGGGCTGTTATCCTCGAGAAGAGACTAAATATATTATAACTTGAATGTATACACAAACTGGATAAAGATTTTTATAAAAGAAATTTCTATGCAAAATCTATTTTCTATACTCATAATAATTAGTTAAACCCCTGCCATCACTTACTTCTTTCCATACTTTTA
>PVIA01003046.1:0-183663 GCA_004024845.1 Tonatia bakeri | reverse complement strand
AGTCATCAAATGGAGCATTAGCAACAGGGAAGTAGGAGGAGAAGGGAGGGGGAAAGATATAGAGAATAAGTAGCATAGACAGTAGGTAGAAAATAGACACGGGGAGGGCAAGAATAGTATGGGACATGTAGACACTAAAGAACTTATGACACATGGACATGAACTAAAGGGGGGAATGTGGGTGGGAGGGGATGGGCAGTGTGGAGGGGAGTGAAGGGGGAAAATGGGCCAACTGTAATAGCGTAATCAATAAAATAAAGAATAAAAAAAAGATGTTTTTCTTAGTGTTTAATCATGGTTTAAACTGTAATACATTGAATTTCTCAAACTTTATATATATATTGTATTTCCTTAAACTTTGAATGCTGTTCACAAAGTTCCTCAAAATTTGCCTAAACATTTCAGTTAAATTACAACTCCCAGGGATCAGTTTCTCTTACATGTTTTATTCACCTTTAAAACACATGTAATTATGCAAAAATTATAGCAGATATAATATTTTAACAGTTTTAAAATATCAACACTGTGGGTAGGATTACTTCCTTTATTATTTGTGTATCTGTTCTATGGCTAACATTAGTTACAGTTACCTATATTATGCTTGCCCACAAGAGAGGCAGTACACTTTACAAGAACTGAAGTTGCACTTTCTGGGTTGATGCTCAGTGGCACACAGGACCTGGTTCTGTCCTTCATGGTGATTTAAACTTGCCATAGAAGATTTTGGAGTGGCTCTTGCTATGGTTAAGTTCACCTGTTATGTAGGTGAGGCTTGCAGAGACATAGTTCTCACAAGAGGGAGCCCTCTTGCTCTCGTGTTCGTTGTGCCTTAGTTCTGGGGTGTTCCTCCTTGGCTCACGATTTACTTCTTTATGCCTCATTAGTAATAGACTTTTCACTTTTCTCTGTTTATGGTCACAGCTAGTAATTGCCTGTTTCTGCATATCGTCGGCCTTACTCTAAAAGGACTTCTTAACATGGAGAGATGTCAAGGTTCCAGGTTATGCCCCAGATCGGTGGTAACTCTCATCGCAGAGACAAGACCTTACTTATTGTTCTGACTGCGAAGACACAGTTATCTCAGGACCTTCAAGGATAAAAACTGTGAAGAAGTTTCAGAAGCTGTTTTACTCATGATGAAATGCAGCGTGTGGGCGGCTTGCAGATATTGCCTGCGCTGCTTTCATCCTGACGTTTGGAAGTGGGAGTCGTCACTCATTCACAGGCTCCTGCACCCGTGTTGGCAGAGGGCTGTCTTGCTTACTTTTTGTAAACTTTCTTGGTGCCGAGAGGCCGAAGTTTATAGCTGAATAATGAAATCTCTTCATAGCCTCCTTAGGTTTTAATTCCATTAGACCTGAGCAAAATCTACACTAGGGCAACCCCTTTCACTAAAATAAAGAAATAAGGCAATAAACAAGTTAGCAGTATCCTTAAACAAAGACTTGGTTGGCATTTTCATATGTCACTACCTTTCTTAATAAAAACATATTTATTCAAAACAGCGTTACTATCTTTGACTTATCTTTTTAAGAAACAACAGCAATTAAAATGGTGTGATACTGATATAAAAACAGACACATAGATCAATGGAACAGAATAGAGAACTCAGAAATAAACCCATGCATTTATAGTTAATTAATATTTAACAGAAGAAGCAAGCACATACAATGGGCTAAAGATAGTTTGTTTAATAAATGGTGTTGGGAAAATTAGACAGATATATGCAGATAAATGAAACTAGGCAACCTTCTTACACCACACACTAGAATAAATTCAAAGCAGATGAAAGATTTAAATGTTAGACCAGAAACCATGAAAGTCCTAGAAGAAAACATTGGCAGTAAAATCTTGGACATTGCTAGTAGCAATGTTTTTTCTGATGTCTCCTCAGGCAGAGGAAACAAAAGAAAAAAATAAATAAGTGGGACTATGTCAAACTAAAAAGTTTTGCACAGCAAAGGAAACCATCAACAAAATAAAAAGATAACCCACAGAATGGGAGAACATATTTGCCAATACATCTGATAAGAGGTTAATACTCAAAATTTATAAAGAACTTACAAAACTCAACACCAAAAATCCATATAATTCAATTAAAAAATGGGCAAAGGAACTGAATAGACAGTTCTCCAAAGAGGACATACAGATGGCCAATAGACATATGGAAAGGTGTTCAATCCCACTAATCATCAGAGAAATGCAAATTAAAGCCATAGTCAGAAATGATCACACACCTGCAAGAATGACTGTCATCAATAAATCAACAAACAACAAGTGCTGGCAAGGATGTAAATAAAGGGGAACCCTTTTGCACTGTTGGTGGGAATGCAGATTGGTGTAGCCACTGTGAAAAGCTATATGGAGATATCTCAAAAAAGTTAAAAATGGAGCTGCCTTATTACCAGCAATTCCATGTCTGGGAGTTTATCCAAAGAAAACCAAAACACTAATTTGAAAAAACTTAAGCACCCCTATGTTCATTGCAGCATTATTTACAATTGCCAAGATATGGAAGCAGCCCACGTGTCCATCAGTGAATGAGTGGATAAAACAACTATGGTACACACTGAAATACTACTTGGCCATTAAAAAGAAGAAAACTTTGCCTTTTGGGGCAGCAGGGATGGACCTGGAGAACATTATGCTAAGTGAGATAAGTCAGTCAGAGAAAGACACATATCATATGATTTCACTCATATGTGGCATCTAATGAACAAACTGAACTAACAAGCCAAACAGAGACAGACTCACAGATAAAGAGCAGGCTGACAGATGGGGTGGGGAGGTTTAGGGGATGAAGGGATGGAGCAAATAGGAAAAAGGACTCACGGACATGGACAACAGTGTGGTGATTGCAGGGGGAGGGAGAGTGTAAGGGGGATAAATGGTAATGGAAAAAATAAGAAAATAACAGGTAAAAGATAAAAAATGAAACAACAGTCAAAACAAATAAAATTCTCTATGAAAATAAAAAGGGAATGTGTTACATTGCAAATGCCAGCCAAGTCTGTGTTTACATTGGAATTATCAGAGGAATTCCAGACCCCACTGGGAGTGCAGATTTACTGAGCTTCCCTTAAAACTTCCTATATTCTGTAAGATTGACCTATACTTGAGTTTCAAAAAGGATTCCTATTAGAGACATCTAGAGGCTTCTTGTAACTTCCTATTTCATTCATTCATTTATCCATAGTCAGATTTTCTAGAGTGGAATTCAGGTGTTAGACATAGTACTAATCAAAGAACAAAATGTAATTGGGTTTAAAACAACCTTTTTCTACAAAGGTTTCCTCTGTCAGCAGGGAGAAGGGATAAAAAGCTTGGCCTCTGTACTACTGAGAGCGGGGTGCCGAAGGAGTCGCATTACATCAGCCTCCAGGTTTAGGAGGAAGAATGGCGACCGGGTGAAGCCGCGGAGCTGTGTACCCTCAGCAACACGGCAGCACACACCTTTCATCCCACAATTATTTTAACTAGATCTTTATTACCAGCAGTATTGAATAGGCTTTAGGATAATAAAAAATGTAATTAATTAAAGTTTGAATGCTTTGATAAATTTGTGCATTGTCAGTGTGGGAAACTTGTTTTTGTCATTTCCAGGGAGATACTTTTCCCAAATATATAAATGAATAGTTAAGGAAATGCAGAAATAAATCACCATAGAAAGATTTTGATGTTTTACTGTCTTCTCTGAAGAGTAGTTGTTATGTATACTCTCTTCAATCTTACATAACTTGAGTAAGCCATAGACTGGAATGTCCTGTCTTTATAATGGTGTTAGCAGTAGATGCATCACCTGGGGGATATGTGGGAACGTAGGGCACTGTTTATCTATCAGGGTGGGAGCCACAGTCAGTGTAATTATAGTGTGATCTGCCTTGGAGGATGTTCTAAGCTTTAATGGAGAGCTGTCTTAAATCCAGGTCTAGCTACATCGTTTATGGAGGCATTTTTCATTTTGTAGCAACACAAAATTTCAAAGAACAGGAAAAAAGTAAAATTAAAGATGCTAAAATATAGTAAATACATGAACCAAATAAAATTCTAAGTAAAGGAAAATTAAAACAAATTATTAGTGTGAATTTCATCATTCATCTTTGTATTGTAGAATACTAGTTTTGAATACAATCCCAAGAGCCCTTCACTTGTATGAGGAATTGCTGACGTCACACAATTTGTATTTGTAGCTCAAACAAGCACATGTATGAAAGTAATTACTTCTGACATTTGGAGGGGCCTTACGGTTTATGGGGAACTTTATATTACTTTGTATACAAATTAATGTGTTAGCTACTATTATTGTTTTATGGATGAGCCAACAGAGGCTCAGAGAATACATTACATGCTTACTGTCTCTATAAAGATAGAGAATCTTACTTAAGGTAATATATTCTGTTAATGCCATGCTTCTACTTCTTAAATTACATTGCTATCATGAAAGTATGAACTCTATAAAACTGCAGTTAGTTTTCTGTATTCAGCACTTAATCATATCTCACACTCTTTCTTGTGTGACATCAGAGGCAGTGGGCCCATCTCTAATAATTAGCAGCAGCTAATTAGCTGCTGTACACCCCAGTTTCTAGCTCTGCCAAGCCTTTGACAATTGACAATTAACATAGCAATGAATTTGAAGGATTTTCTTGAAGATTAAATGAGACATCACATGTCAAGCACTTAGCACATTGCCTGGATGTGGTATGCAGTCAGTGTGGTAAAGCTAGTGTTATCACCCCTTTGGGGGCGGGGCTTTTTGTTGATCATTAGTACACTTGCATAGCAGAAGGATATTAGGGAAAGGAAAACAGATACAGCATTTGTTAGTTTTTATACTTACCTAAAAACTGACAAATATTTAATTTGGGGACAAATTGAAATAAAAGAATATAAGACCATTTTTATATAGTTAAACACTACATTTTATTGGTTGAAACTCCACAGCCTAGTCAGTCCGTTTGTTCCAAGGTCCCCAGTTGCATCGCCAGTTCACCCGGTAGTTACCTCTCAGGAGTAGAAGCATTACCCTCCTCTGTACCCTGAGTGGTAGAAAGGTCAAAAAGGGCATATTAGTAAAATCTCTCATTTCTGGGAAAGGAACAGGCCTTTCGGCCCCAGCTTTAGAGGGAGTGGTTAAACTGCCCATGTCCAATTTGGGAAATTTAGAAAGATACCAAACACCACCCCACACAAAAAAGAAATTTCTAAACCTGGAACCATAAATTCTAAAATCCATCTTTGGAGAAAGATTATTGCCTCAAAGATCTTCTTTTATATTACAGACACCTGGGGAGCTTTACTACATTTTTTAAACTATGTTTTATTGATTATGCTATTACTGTTGTCCTGAATTTCCCCCCTTGGTCCTCCTCCACCCAGCACCCCCCGCTCCCTCAGGCAGTCTCCACACCATTGTTCATATTCATGGGTCGTCCGTATAAGTTCTTTGGCTACACCATTTCCTATACTATATTTTATATCTCCATGTCTATTCTGTAACTACGTATTTCTACTTCTTAATCCCTTCACCTCCTTACCCATTCTTCCATCCACACTCCCCTCCCATCTGGAAATCATCAAAATGCTCTGTGTATCCATGATTCTGTCTCTGTTCTTTTTGTTTGCTTAGTTTGGTTTTTAGATTCAATTGTTGATAGATATGCATTTATTGCCATTTTATTGTGTGTAGTTTTGATCTTCTCCTTTTGCTTAAATAAGTCCCTTTAACATTTCATATAATAATGGTTTGCTGATTGTTGGGGACTGCCCTGCCTGGTCTCAGGAAGCTGTAACCCCCCCCGTGACTTAGGCTGAGTGAAAGACCTCCGGACCAGGAGCCACTAAGGAGACAAAACTTATTTCCCTGGCATGAACACTACCTATTCTGTGCCTGGCCTCCAAAGCTTGGTCAGTTAGCCAATGACGGGTAAGATTTCCCATGGAGGGAATCACCTAAGACAGGCATGATCATGAAGAGGCCTCAGAGAAGAGACTCACGGGGCTGTGGAAATGAAGGAGTGATCAACATCAACCCCAGCCCCCTTGGCTTTGTCAAAGCCTGAGTCTTTGTTTTTAGGTGTGAGAAATCCAAGTCTCCTGGCTGCCTCTGTCTCCTGCCCAACTCAGGCCTGTGGAAATAGCTAAGGGGTACAGCCCAGACCAGAGATGGTGGACCCCCGGAGTAATCAGGCCTGGGACATAGAATATGCAAGATCCTGTGAGATCTGTTTGCTGGAGGATGTTATTAACTTGGAATTTAAAGGCACAGACAGGAAACCTTTGGAACCTGTAGTCCTTTCATATGATAAAATTCCAATCTTTGTCCAGTATCACAGCAGGAGTTCTGTCAGCATCTTTGTAAGTCACCTGTTCCCTTTGATGTTTTCTGCCAGGCTGTGAATCCACAAACTGAGTTGGTTTTCTTAATAAAAACCTACTTGGGTAGAGAAACGGCACACTCTTCACTAGAGAGAGTGGCCGTTCTGTCTCTATTTCCCCACAGGACCTGGTTGTCCCTGTGTATGTTTTTCTCGTGTCTCGATGAGCATCTGCAGCAGAGATGGATACTGCTGGCTGGTATCCTCTACAGCTGCTGATGATTTCCTTTAGCTTTTTCCTTGTCCGGGAAGCCCTTTATCTGACCTTCAATTCTAAATGATAGCTTTGCTGTATAGAACAATCTTGGCTGTAGGTCCCTGCTTTTCATGACTTTGAATATTTCATGCCAATCCCTTCTAGCCTGCAAAGTTTCTTTTGAGAAATCATCTGACAGTCTTATGGGAATTCCCCTGTAGGTAACTAACTTCTTTTTCTCTCTCTGCTTTTAAGATCCTCTCTTTATCTTTAACTTTTCACATTTTAATTATGATGCATCTTGGAGTGGGCCTCTTTGCATTCATGTTACTGGGACTCTTTGTGCTTCCTGGATTTTGTATATCTATCTCCTTCACCCAATTGGGGAAGTTTTCTTTCATTATTTTTTCAAATAGATTTCCAATTTCTTGCTCTTTCTCTTCTCCTTCTGACACCCCTATGAAGTGAATGTTGGACCTCTTGAATTTGTCCCAGAGGCTGCTTACATTATCCTCATGTTTTTGGATTATTTTTTCTTCTTATTGTTCTGATTGCTTGTTTTTTGCTTCCTTATGTTTCAAATCATTGATTTGATTCTCAGCTTCATCCACTCTCCTATTGTTTTCATGTAAATTTTTCTTTTTTCAATTAGTGAATCCTTCATTTCTGACTGATCTTTTTATGCTGCTGAGGTCCTCACTAAGTTCTTTGAGCATTCTTATAACAAGTGTTTTGAACTTTGCATCTGATAGATTTCTTATTTCCATTTTGTTTAGCTCTTTTTCTGAAATTTTGACCTGATCTTTCATCTGGGTCATGTTGATTTGTCTCCTCATTTTGGCAGCCTCCCTGTGTTTGTTTCTACATGTTACGTAGAGCTGCTTTGTCTCCCTGCTACGTTAGGGCTGTTATGACTCCATGTCTTGGTAGTGTGCCCTAATGTAGCAGGTGTCCTGTAGGGTCCAGTGGCACAGCCTCCCCTATTACCCAAGCTGGGTTTCCAAGGTGCATCTTTCATGTGGGCTGAGTACACCCTCCTCTTGTAGTTTAGTTTTGTTTGCTATTGGAAGGTCGATGGGAGGGATTCATCCAGGCCAGTCAGCTTCAAAGATTGGCTGTGACCACTGACCACCAACCTGCACCCTCTGTGGAGGATCAGCTGTGCATGGTCAGGGTGGTGGTACTCTGACATGGTCTGGAGCTATCCACTGGTTATGCAGGCCCTGAGGTTTTCTACAAGGTAAAGACACGGCCACATCAAAATTACAACTAATATATAGAACAACCATCACTCAAAAACATCAGAAATTGAGTTGAATGGAAGTCTGACAACTGCAGAATTAAAGAAAGAACATCCATCGAGACTGCTAAGAGGCGCAGAAATGTGGAATGGACTGGTCCCACATGCCTGTGTGGTGGATAAAAAATTCAGGAGGTATATGTCGGAAGTGAGGAGTCCCAGCTGCATACCAGACCTCCCAGCCCAGGGTTCCAGTACCAGGAAGATAAGTCCCCATAACTTCTGGCTGAAAAAACCAGTGGGGATTGCATCAGTGGAAGAAAATTCTGGAGTCCCATGCAGTTCCTCTTAGGGAACTCATACACAGACTTACTCAGATCACTCCCTTTGAGCTCCAGGACCAGGGTAGCAGCTGAAACGTATCAGGGGCATACAGGAAGGAACTGAAATGTCTGTCATTATGGCAAGAGCTGGGGGGATAGCTTTCTCCCAGACAGAAAAGAAGGCAGAGGCCATTGTCCCTTTGCTGAACAGCTACAGAGAGGGCAGGTGGGCACCATATCTGAGACTCCATCAACCTGGCTAATAATGTTTGCCCCACCCTGGAAATCCCCTGAGATGCCATCCCACTCAATCTACAGGCCCATCCAAGCTGCTAATAGTGACTTTTCCATATGAATGGCTGGTCTTTGCTCATGCTTCATAACACCTTAAATCATCTCAAACAAGCAACAGCCAGCCTCAGTGAGCCCCCCACCTCCATAACTTTTGCTAAGTGGCCCCAAGTCTGGGACTAGCAGCAGCCAGCCTAAATTCACAGCTTGGCCACATAGGGGAATCTCCAAGCCCAGCACAAGTAGCAGCCATTTCAGATTGCCTTATAGCTCAGGCAGCGTTGCCCTAGGCAAAATACAGGTAGGGCTGTACCACTTTTAAGCTGCTGGTTTACCTTTCAAAGCTTCCTTTCGTTCAATCTAAAGTGGCTTTGGAGGTTAGTTAGAATTGTGAATGGGATGAAACAATGGATAAGGACTGAAGTAGTAAATCGACAGGAGAGGGAGCAGAAGGCTGGTTCTGCCCTGTGGGTAGTGTTGACAAGCAGGAAAGTTCAGTGGGCCAGAATCAGGGACCTAGGTCTGCTCTTGTATTTGTGCCAAGTCCTAGAGCAGCCTTGGCAGGCCACAGAACTAACTCTTTGAGGATCATCCTTGTTCTGATATTCTGTGGTTTGCTGTCCCCATTGTGTTCAGTCTGGTAGTTGGCCCCTCTGAGTCCTTCAGTGAACAACAGGAGCTAGATCTTAAGAGAAGGTGATGAGTTACAAACCTTCCTGAATATTCTGGAAGGTTTACTTTGCATGCTGTCTATTTTATCCATTAGCACCCTCAGAATACTAATAGTTGTTTTAAATTCCTGGTCTGATAATATCAACATCCCTGTCATATGTGGGTGTGATGCTTGGCTTATCTCTTGAAACTGTATTTTGCTTTCTGGTATGCCTTGCAATTTTTTCTTGATAGCCAGCCTGCTATACTGGGTAAAAGGAATGGCTATAAATAGGCCCTTAGTAATGTGGTGGTGAGGCATGCAGAAAGGGGAGGCTTTCTGTAGCTCTATGATTAGGTCTCAGTCTTGAGTGAGCCTGTGTCTCCGGGCTGTGAACTTCACAGGCGTTTCTCAAGTTTGTTTTTTCTCCCCTCTTGGTAGGGACAGGATGGCTAGGCTGGGCTAGAATTGAGAGAAGCAGACCTTGTTTCATTGCACTTCACTTTATTGTGCCTCACAGCTGTTGCATTTTTATACAAATTGAGGGCACAACCCTCCACCAGCAAAAATATTTTGATGGCCTTTTTTATAATTGCTTTGTTGTGGTGGTCTTGAAGCAAACCCACAATATCTCTGGGGTGTGCCTGTGTTTTCCTTCCTCTAGGTCAGCTGGGATTTAGCTAACTGGTTTCTCCTGAGGACAGACCTCATTAAGAACAGAGGGCTCCCATATATTTCAAAACAGCTCCTTTCCCCTCTCCCTGTAGGAAACACCAGGAGATTTTCCTTCCAGGCTCACTGTGAGAACAGTGTGAGCTCTGGAAAATAAACTTGCAATGGCCTAAAGCCTAGCTTTGACTGGGCCCTCCCAACACCCACTGGAGTTTTTCACTTCCTGATTTGTCCACCCTGAGCCTGCACCAGTTAGTCCATTACAGTTCAGGTTTTCTTTCTCCTGGCATTTGTTCCCATGGAGGGTTCTGCTCTGGTAAGTTATGATTCTCTGTGTTGGCCTGTCTGTCTCTCCAATTTGAGGAACAGCAGCGTTCCCTGTGATTTCAATCCTCTTACACATCTAAGAAGAGTTTTTGATTTTTTTTGTTTGTTTAGCCTTTTACTTGTTTTTTTTTTTTTTATTTTATTTTAATCATTGTTCAAGTACAGCCTTTTACTTGTTGGTAGGACAAAGTGGCAACTTCAAACTCCTTACATGTGAAACTAGAAACCAGAAGTTTGGAAGGTGCTCTTTGACATACCTTGTGTCTGTTGGTGCTGAAGTAGGGCCTTATGTTTATAGGGTAGTCTGCTCCTCTCCTTCTTTGGGTTAATGTTGGGGAACCCACAATCTTTAGTTTTATAATGCTTCAGGTAGTCTAGTTTTTTTCAGGGGATATAACTTACTTGCCAAATTTTCTAGACTAATATGGCAATATTCAATTTTATGTTTTAAAAATAGTGTTTGTGACTACCAGTAACCATGACTTCCATTCTAGACCTTGAACTTGCTTGCTTCGGCCCCTCAAGAGCAGATATGGGGCTGCTATTTGATGTTGTCTTTGGACTGATAGCTAGTTGGGAGCATTTTAGGGATGTGTCTGTCCATGGTGTTTAAGAGATTAAGGACAGACCTAGGACTGGTGGGTGGATGAGACATTCCTCCCTCTGAGTGGTAAGTTGTTGCTGCACAGGTGCAGATGGGCAGAAGTACAGAGTGGACAATTTCTTAAGGACTGTGGGTGGTTATAAGGAAGTTCTCAGTGTGTAGGCTGTCCAGGACTGGATGCAGGTTCACTTTCGGTGTTCACTGGGGATTCCCAGGTGGTGTCCCACCTTGATACTCAATACCAGGCAGAGAAGGCCTGCTACAGGTATATGACCTGACAAAAATTCTGCTTGGGCATATTCTACCCGGTGTCCAGGATACTCCCTCCTTTTTCCAATACAACTACCATTCTTCCAAGACTTCTTTATTCTTCCCCTCAAAAGCTTTTGTCCTTTCCTTTTGTTTACAGTTGACCTTCATGGTTCTTTAAAACTGAAGTCAAATGATCATTAGTAACCAAAAACCAATTCCATTTTTTTTTTTGAAGGCAGAAAAAATACAGTCTTCAGTCATTCCAAAGGGGGGAGGGTGGGTGCCTTATTTACACTTTAGACCTCCTCTCCATGAGTTCATTTTCAGTAAAAGGGGCAAATTTTTAAATCCACAATAAAGTGATTAAAATTAAATATCTTATTACTCACTATGTTAAGGAGTCATAAAAGCCAAGAAGAACTATAGGTTGTTAAAATATTTTAAGTGTTGATTATTAGTGCTCAAATACCCACTTTATTCCTTTTATACTTATGGTGTTTCTCTCTCTATATATAAGTTAGGTGTGATTTTGCCTTCCAGAATTGATAAAAGAATTAAAAAACAGAGGCTGCATATATCAACTTTCCAGAATATTTTACCTACATTTAGTTCAGTAAACATTTATTAATCAACATAAAAGCCAGACTGTGCTGGAGAATTGGCATATTCTGTGATAAATAGGACATAGTTGTTGTCCTGAAGAGCTTATGGTCTAGAAGATAAAGCAGATTTTAAAAATGCAAGCAGCATGGAGAACCTGGAACAGAGATGAGAAACATTACACCTTACTTTGTGAGTTGAGAAAGTTTGCCTGAAAGGATTGAAGAATGGATGGGATTTTGACAACTAGAGATACATTGTTCTGGTCATGCCCTGAATGCCCCACAGCTAGTCCTATCTGTATTTCTTCTGTGACCCCAGAACAAGGATTAACTGTGCACTGCACTCTGGGGTAGCCCTGAGTGATAATGACAAATCACCACAGACTAATACCCTGTATCACAAAGGAAGGATTTTTTTTTGTTGTTTCTCTTACTTGTTGGTTTTGCTTTCTGTTATAGTAAAAGCTGCCTCTCCTCTGGAAAATGTATTCCATTCAACATGTGAACTTTTGTGTACCGGGAAACAATGCATTTACTGCATTCTTTTAGATTTATTGTGTTGAGTACACATATGTCAGGGATAGGAGGTTTGGAAGAAAAGAGACCAGATGGGATATGGTCTAGCATATTAACTAATATAATTCTGCACGGGCACTCAGCAGTTGCTCAATGAATACTTCAGATTTGACTAATAGATCAGAAGATATGAGTTTTGTGTGTTTATAAATTACACTCACCATCCATTCATTAACCTACATGCCGTCACTTATTAATCCTTTTAGCGAAAATCTACAATGTTATAGATACTTGTCTTTTGAGCTGTACCACCACTCAAATATGATATATGTACCTCTTTATAAAACACCTAAATAGAAATAAAGCTTAAATAATGTGTTTAAACATACACACACCTATATTGCTGAAATGACAAAGATAAACAATTGGCAAATACATGGTACAAATACTTAAAAAGCCTCTCAGTGTCTACTGAAGTGGAATGTGTTCATTCCCTATGATGTATTTGTTATGTTGGATATCAGTGGAAAAGTGTAGATAGATATGTCCATCTATGGATATACAGGGAGGGCACAGCAGCTCTATTCATTGTAGCCACAAACTGGAAACTACCCAAATGTGCTTCAGTAGTTCAACAGAAAGTGGAATACAAATGACAATGAGAATGAACACTACAATCACATGCATAGACAACTATATTTTGACAAAGGCAGCAAAATATTTTAATGAGGGAAAGAAGAGTATTTTCAACAAATGGAGATAGAACAACTAGATACTAAAATTGGGTATTGGAAAACATCTTTCACAATCTGGAAAAAATAATTTCAGATTGATTATAGATTTAAACATGAAAACCAAAACTATAAAGCTACTTGGAGAAAAAAAGGGAGAATATCTTTATGCCCTTGGTGTAGGAAAGTTTTTCTTTCATGGGACACTAAAAACACTAACAATGGTAAATTGGACTTAATCAAAATTATAGTCTGTGCTTATAACAAAACACTTTGAAGAAAATGAAAAAGTAAGTCAGAGTGAGAGAAAATATTCATTCTACATATTTGACAAGGGACTTATATCCAGAATATATAAAAACTACAAATCAAATAATTAAAAATATACACAACCTAGTTTAAAAATGGGTGAGAGACTTCAACAAATATTTCAGGAAGGAAGTGTAAGCTTATGAAAAGGTACCCAACATCATTAATCATACTGCAGATGAAAGTTAAAACCACAGTGATGTCCCACTTCATACCCAGTAGAATGGCTAAAGTTTAAAAAGACTGAGAACACTAAATGTAGGAGGAATGCAAAATGGTACAGGTTGACAGTTTCCAACCAAAATGAAACCTATGTCTCATTTCTTTCTTTCCTTATATTGCTAATTGGCTACAACCCCCACTATTATACCAGATTGAATTTTTATGGTTATGGCCTTCCTTGTATTATATTGGGATGTATCTAAAACTTCTTCACTAAATAGAATTTTTATTGTGTTTTTTGATATATCCTTTATCCTTTACCAATTTAAAGGTATTCCATTCTAACCTTACCTTATTGAAACTTTTTACCGTTCTTATGGATTAAATGAATGTTATATAATATGCATTCTAAATCAAAGTATTCATAGGATGTTATCCTCTTATCTACCAAAGTAGTGAGTCATATTAAAAGATTTGCTCAAGTTCAACTTTCTTTGCATTCCTAAAATAAACCCTACTTGAACATAATGTATTACTATTTTTAATTAACAATAGGAATCTGTTCAGATAGCTAATATTTTATTTATTATATTCGTAAGTATATTCATAAATGAAATAAAGAATTTGAGACAAATTTGAAGGAACAAGATACATTTATTGTTTGCAAAGGATAAATACTGAAAACAAGTAAAAAAAATCAACATGAAATAAGAGGAGGGTTTGACAGGGTCGCTGATTATAAGATTTTCCTATAAAAAGAAAAACTCATGCCAAAATATCCATCTATAAAATATGTTAAAATTATTCAATTCATAACAGTATCAAAACTATAAGTGTATTAGAATTAACAAAAAATCAATAGGATTAATGAAGACCAATTTAAAACTCTAACACAGAAACTAAAAGAGGTACTCTATATTCTTTGAGAAGACAAATTAATGTAAATGCCAACTTTATCCTAATTTATCTATAATTCTAAAATAGTTAATCAAAATTTTAGTTGGAGCTATTGAGGAATTTGATAAACATACTCTAAAATTCGTATGCAAATTACCTACTTCGTTATCAAAAAGAAGAAAACTATACAGAGGAATTAGGCATAGCAGATATTATTGCTACAAATATAACATTATGGTGTTGGTACAAGAAGAGACACTCAGACCCAGAGAAGAGAGAGACCTCAGGTTCAGAACTTAGTTTTCAGGGCTGAGGTCCTATGGCTGGAGTCTCCTCTGATCTCTTTCTTCCTACAGGGGCTAATTTTTTTTTTTTTTTTTTTTTTTTTGCTACATGCTGTTCTCATGAGATTTCCTGGGCTAGACTTCAGTGTATGTGTGCCTGTATTACTCTGCCTATGAGCGCTTGTTCAGTGATATCTAAAGTGAAGGTTTGCTTCCCTTCGGTGGGATTTGGAAATGTCTGCTGCACTTGTTAGCCTGGGAGCAGCATCACTCTCTCACCTGGATAGTTGCTCGTAGATCTAAGAATCCGTGAGAGACAGAGTAGAGCACAGAGTAAAGCACACCGCAGAACTCTTCTGCCCTAGGGATAAGGAAGCGGGGTATTTACCTACCAACTCAATCCATCATTGGATAAAGGATGTCCCCACCTCTCCTCTCACACTCTAGTTGACCCCTTCTGTAATCCAAGAATATTTTCCTTGCTAGACAACGCTTAGTCTGAGAGTCACAGGTGCTTGCTGTAAAATGCTATCTGTTGGCCCCTATGGAACGGCTGGGCACCAAGACAACTGCTACAGTGCATTACTGCCATCTTTTCCCATGTAGACTCTAGAGAGCCTGGTAGAATCCTGGGGTTTTAAAGAAGCTGGTCAGAAAAACCGCAGAAGCTGGTGGTGATACATTCCCATTACTGGGGGACTCCCTGGAAATGACTGAAGTTTGGGCTGAGTGCCTCTAACCTACAACAACTGGGTTAAGAGAGTGTAGTTTCTCTTGGAGGAAACCCCTCAGAAATGAGCACCCAAGCTCTAAGGAAATGATCTCTTCCCTTTGCTGAAGCTGAGCTATTTATAATATTCAGCTTTTCAGGAGATTCCTACTTGTCTTCCCATTTTAGAGATAAAGCCCCTACTCAGTTGCCAGTATCTCTGACCCATCAGAAAAAAATGTGCCATCCTGGCTCCTGAGAAAACCACCAGCCTCACAGGTGCTCTCATGACCAGGAAGAGTCCCTGTAGCCAGAGCTGCTCAGTGCTGAAGTAGAACACTGAAGGCCATCAGAAATGACCTGCGTTCCCCCTTGGGAGCTAGTGCCCAAGATAATGACCCCATTTTGCAGGCAAACAGCTTAGTGATAAAGCCACAGTCATTGGTATGGAGTTGAGAGGGCAATGCAAATACTAGAAAAAGTATGCTGCCAGAAGAGTAGGATTCAAGATATCATTTGGCCATTTATTAGTTGTATGATGTTAGATGTATAATTTAACCTTGCAGACATCAGTTTCTCTTTATGTAAAAATGCAGGCTAACCTAACTCACAGGGCCAGTTTGAGAATCAAATGGAATACAAATAAGCAATGCTGACACCATGGAAGATGTCACTGATACAACCACAAGAAAAAACAATCTCTTACAGGAAATAGATTTTACTTGTTCAAGGAGTTTGTTAGTTACAGGTTTTGACCCTTTCTGAGGGAACTCTGGAATGTGCTAAATTGATATCAGGACCAAGGATATTACATGTGCTCTTAGGGCTGTCCATAGCCACATTCATATATTGGTTGGTTTTTCAGGACTTAAGAAAAAAATTCACTGGTTTTGGCAGGAAATCCTTATCGAGTCTTCAAGACTGGAAAGGAGCACCATAGAAGGCCCTTTGTGTGGTGGTTAAGTAGGAAACGCATTCCCAGCCTGTTAGGAATAGACTGCTCAGGGAACTCAGTCCATTCTGCCAGTGGGTGGGCAGAGTGCTGTCAGCAAATACGAAGGAGTAGGAGAAGTCAGGACTTTTGTAGGAGGGCTGCTGGTTCAGGGAGCAGCAGCAGCAGTTTGACATTAAAGTAAGTCGAATCCTGCTATACCTACGACCAAGAGGCTCAAAAAGAACCTGCTGCAGGCAAGAGGAAAGCTCATTAATTGCTTATGAATATATATTGAAGCATAATGTGAATCAGGTAGGAATAAAGGTATTGCAGGTTGGAATGGTCAGGAAAGGCATTTGTGGAGGAAGTGGGTCTTGTGAAGTATCTTAAAGATGGTAGGAATTGAAAAGGCCAAGGAGAGAAATGAGGAATTTAGAGGCAAGGGGATGTTACTTATACTGTTTAATTTAAATGACATCATGGTTGTTTCTATTATAAATAGGACAGTTTTTTCTTATTACATATTCTAACTGGTTTTCCTAAAGGGTATTGATTTTGATACATTGACCTTCTACCAGGATCATTACTAAACTCTGTTATCGTATAACACATGCAACATGTGGTTCGTCATTTTCTCTTCTTTTTCTTTAAAGATTTTATTTATTTTAAATAGAAGGATAGAAACATCACTGTGTGGTTGCCCGTCATGTGCCCCCACTGGGGACCTGGCCTGCAACCCAGGCATGTGCCCTAGACTGGGAATCAAACCAGCGACCCTCTGATTCGCAGGAATATGCTCAATCCACTGAGCTATGGCAGCCAGGGCCATTTTCTTTTTTAAGATCTGGGTATTTCCTACTTTTTCTAACATTCCTCCATTGTTTCTAACCCTATGGAGACATAGACTCTCTCCAAAATTAGCTTTCATAGTTTTTTGTCCTAGCCAACTGCAAATACTTTCTTTGTTGCCTAGTCCAATTGGAGATGAGGGGGAACTTATGGATGTCTTCTCACTCACATGGTCCTGTAACAGCATGATTCTATCAGTTGCCCTTGTCTCCTTCTTATTTCTTGTATTTATCATCTCTTGAGAATGGATCTCTCTTGGTATTTCTTCCAACTTTTCCAGCAGTATTCTCTTGACCATGTTTTGGACTGTGACTATAAATTCAAACTGATCTCATCAATTTCCTTTTGTTTTTCCCACCTCCAACCCATACTTTCTTGTCTGGTATGGGTTCTACTTATTATCTGTGAGCACTGTAATGTGGAGGGACATATATGGAAATATAGAAGAATGAGACTGGAGAGGTTGAAATAGAAACCTACTTTTTTCCCTAATGGATAGTCATGTGTTCAATTAGCATTTATTAAATCCTCCATCTTTTCCCAATGTTTTGAAAGGTTCTTTCTTCATATAATGAAATCGCAAATCTTATTGGAATTTTGAATGAACTTTTTGTACATGGAGATTAATTTAGGTCAAATTTATATACTTTAGTATTGTCTTTCTAGCCATAGACATGATATAGATCACCATTTTTTCATGACTTCTTTTATATCCTTTAGTAAATTTTTATATCTTTCTCCATGCAGTTCTTGCATGTTTCTTCTGTGGTTTATTCTTAGATGTTTTATTATTTATGTTGCAATGTGAATGGGCTCTTTTAAAAAGTAACATTTTCTAAGCAATTATTGCTGTTATACAGAAAGTTCACTGTTTTTCCTATTCTCTTTTCTTTTTGTGGTTCATTTTGGATAATATTATTAAACTATTTTTCTAGTTCACTGATCCTTCTGCTAGTTTCATATGCTATAAACCTATGAATAGGGTCCTTGATTCCAGTATTATAATTTTCAGTTTTAGAATTTCCATTTGATTCTAACTTTGGTATCCAGTATCCATAGTCACCTATGATTTTGCTTTTATTAGCTATTGTTTTTCCTTTGGCTTTGTCGTGTGGGTCCTGTGGCCTTGTCATACCTAGTGATCTGTTGTTGAATGTAGGACCTTGTTAATTAAAAAAAGAGTAAGAGTCACCAGATGATGCTCTTTGCCATCAGGGAGGGTTTACCTTTTCCTCCACCAGAGAATAGAGTATGGACATGATTTTCTGCATTCAGCCAGGGACTAAATCAGATTTAAGCCCAAGCCGTGGTTTAGGTAAGACCCAGGCCACCTGGATTTCCTCTGTTCCAAAGCTGTGGCTTTGCTTGGCTTTCATTTGAGTGTGTGGAGTTATCTCAGAATTGAGAGACTGATGGAATATCTGTTCTGCTTTTAGAAATATTAGGCTTACCTCTTTTTCTCCCTATCCCGTGAAGCTACAGACATTGACAGTTATTCTGAGCGGAGACCAGCCGTGAATTTGCCGTCTCTCAAATCTCCGGTTTTGTGTCTCTGGCCCCATATAACTGCCAAAAGCTCTGCTGGTTTTTCTGTTCTCCTACCAGTGTTTAAATCTGGATTCTAAGCCTCTGTGTCAGCCCAGATTGGCATGTTCTTCTTCTAAAAAGTCAGTTGCAGCTCTCTGGTATGAATTAACCATTCTTTCTAGGATTTATAACTCTCTAGACCCCCTCTTCCTGGCAAGTATTTTTCTGTTAAGCACCACCAGAAGGCAGAAAATTCCACTTTGATTTCAGAGAATTTCCTTCTTAGCACTTTCACCTCCTGCCAGCACAGCTTTGGGAAACCTATAGTCCCCATTGCTACCAAGGCTCTGGATTTTGTAATTATTCTTAGCATGTGTGTTAAAGTACTTACATATCTTACTCAATAGTAGAAATGTCAGGCCATTTATTCTTACCTTGACCTTGATTTCAGCACAGTGTTTTCTTCACTGTGGCTTCATGATATGTAACCCCTCCGCCCTCCCCACCACCCCACCACACACACATGACCAGGGCTTCCTGAATTGCCGGAATCTTGGGTCTAATCGGGGCACCAGACACGTGGGAATAAACTTGGTTGTGAAGTTGGCCAAAGTCCTTGAATGTGAGCATTTACATGGTCGAGTCTTGGCCATTAGAATTCACTTTCAACAATATAGGAATGATTGCTCTTTTTATATAGTCACGTTCAACTTGTGAACTCTCAGGGACAATTCATTTATTGATTAGCTGATAGATGTCTGTAAGTTATAAGGGTATTCAGATGGTATGTTTTCTGAGCCCTCGTGCATTTGAATTTTTTCTGTTGATGTTATACGTGAATAACTGCATGGCTTAGGTTATTATTACATGAACAATGAACCCTTTGTCCCTACCCCAAAACTCTACAGGTATTGCTTCTGTGTTTTCAGGCATTTAGTATGTCAGAGGCCACACTAATGTTTCTTCCTCAGTAGGAAGCCTGTCTCTTCTTCCTAGACATTAATGCTTGTATTTTTTTTTAAAGATTTTATTTATTTATTTTTGGAGAGGGAAGGGAGGGAGAAAAAGAGAGAGATAGAAACATCAATGTGTGATGGCTGGGGGACATGGCCTACAACCCAGGCATGTGCCCCGACTGGGAATCGAACCTGCTATGCCTGGTTCACAGCCCGCGCTCAATCCACTGAGCTACACCAGCCAGGGCGGGTAATGCTTGTATTTTTTATACACTTTAACTGTTTATAATCTTTCTGGTTCAGAAAATTTTCCTTAATTTTTCTGTTGACTTGAGAGTAATATCTTATTTTTTAAATTACAAAATGCCACCCTTTCTAGAAGAGTTTTCTAGCACAATTTAATGGATATAAAAAAAAATCATAAAAGTCACCCTAAATTCCACTGCCCTGAAGTAACAGGTGCTGACATCTTCTGATCATCGTTCCAGATAGATTCAATACATATACACAGATATACAGACACGGGCAGATAGAGAAATGGTTGTAAGTAATTTGATAAGAATAATATCATAAAAGTATATGTTAAAATATTCAATTTCAAATGGAGTGATCATTTTGCAATATATAAAAGTATCAAATCATTATGTTGTGCACCTGAACTAATATAATGTTGAATGTCAATTCTATCTCAATAAAAATCAGTTAGTGCTGAGGACAATTAAAAAATACATTAAATTTTATTTCACTTGAATTTAAGTAAAAGAAAACTGAAGGAAAACCAAATAAATTATTAAAATTCAGATTTTTAAAAAACATCCCTAACCTTAACCCATTTTTTAATATTTATTTTTCTTTTTTAAAATTATATTTTATTGATTATGCTGCTATATTTGTCTTGACTTTTCCCCCTTGGCCCTCCTCCGTCCAACGCCCCTCACACCCTCAGGCAGTCTCCACACCATTGTCCACGTCCATGGGTCATGCATATAAGTTCTTTGTCTGCTCCATTTCCTGTGCTGTCCATCTCCATGGCTATTTTGTAACTACTAAATTGTAGTTGTTAATTCCCTCACCTCTTCACCCATTCCCCACAAGCCCCTTCCATCTGGCAACCATCAAAAAGCTCTGTGTATCCATGATTTTGTATGTTTTTCTTGTTTGCTTAGTTTGGTTTTTAGATTCAGTTGTTGATAGATTTGTATTTTTTGCCTTTTTATTTTCTCCATAATTTTGATCTTCTTCTTTTGCTTAAATAAATCCCTTTAACATTTCATATAATAATGGTTTGGTGATGATGAACTCCTTTAGTTTTTTCTTGTTTTGGAAGCTCTTTATCTGCCCTTTGATTCTAAATGATATCTTTGCTGGGTAGAACAATCTTGGTTGTAGGTCCCTGCTTTCCATGACTTTGAATATTTCTTGCCAATCCCTTCTAGCCTGCAAAGTTTCTTTTGAGGATTTAGCTGGCAGTTTTATGGGAACTCCCTGTAGGTAACTAACTTTTCTCTCTCTCTCTGCTTTTGAGATCCTCTGTATATCTTTAACCCTTGGCATTTTAATTATGTTGTGTCTTGGAGTGGGCCTCTTTGCATCCATCTTGTTTGGGACTCTCTGTGGTTCTGAGTCCCAAACTTCTGAGGGAGTGAGTCTGAGTAGGTGAGTCTGTGTGTGGGTTCTTTAAGAGAAACTGCCTGGGGCTTTTTCTTCTACCCACTCAATCCCCACTGGTTTTGCAGCCAGAAGTTTGGGGACTTATCTTCCTTTCACTGGAACCTTGGGCTGGGACTCCTCACTCCCAAAATACTTCCCAAATTTTCATCCACCACATGTAGGTGAGGGTCCAGCCAGTTCCATCTCTGCGCCCCTCCTACCAGTCTGGATGTCTGTGCTTTCTTTAGTTCCGTAGTTGCCAGCCTTCCATTTAGCGCGATTCTGACATTCCTGAGTTATGGTTGTTCTATATATTTATGTGTAACTTTGATGTGGTTGTGCAGAGGTGAACCAATCTGCCTATGCTGTGATCTTGACCTAGGTTTGCCCTTACCTATTTCTAAAACACTCCTCTGAAGTTAAGACAAAACATAATAAACACATCTCTATTTTAGATAATATTTATTGACTCCTAGCTATGACAAATTGATCAGAGCTCATACATCCTTGTCCTTTCTTCCTGCCAGTTCCACATTTTCTGTTTAATTTTATTTAGTAAGCAATTGTAACATTTACATTTTTTTTCCTTTTGAACCCTAATTTTTTTTGTCTTCATAGTAGGTTTAAATGGATTCAGCCCTTTTCACTAGGCCTTCTGCCACAACTTCTTTCTTGCTCTATAGTATAGACCAAGTATAGAGTCTATACCGTATTTCTATTTTTCTCTTGTTTGGCTGGATTTCATTATGGAATAGTTTTATTCAAAAAGTTCCTGTGAGTGTTACTGCCCTTGGTTGTTTTCACATTTGAGGGTGTCTTCCATTGCCTTTATACTTGAATTAGAATTTGTCTGAATATTATATTCTTGGTTCCTATTTGTCCCCTTAGCTGTGTTTCCTCATCTCTGGCATGGATTATTGCTGTGGAGGTAACTGAGGCTGGTGTGGTATCTCCACTCTTGAGATGAACTCCTTTTTATATTAAAGTGTATTTCCCAGAAATCTTGATGTTGATCCATTTAATTAAAATGATTTGTTGTTTTCAAGTGCTAGTGAGGATGTGGGGAAGGGGGAACCCTTTTGCACTGTTGGTGGGAATGCAGGCTGGTGTAGCCACTGTGGAAAGCAGTATGGAGACACCTCAAAAAATTAAAAATGGAACTTCCTTATGATCCAGCAATTCCACTTCTGGGAATATGTCTGGGGAATCTAAAACACTAATTTGAAGAACATAAGCACCCCTATGTTCATTGCAGTATCATTTACAATTGCCAAGATATGGAAGGAGCCCAAGTGTCCATCAATAGATGAGTGGATAAAACAACTATGGGACATTTACACTATGGAATTCTACTCAGCTGTAAAAAAGAAGAAAATTTTACCCTTTGCAACAGTATGGATGGACCTCAGCCAGTCAGAGAAAGACAAATATTGTATGATTTTACTCATATGTGGAGTCTAATGAATAAACTGAACTAACAAGCAAAACAGAGACAAACTCAGATGGAGAACAGATTACAACTAGTGGGCAAGGGGGATGGTAGGGGTTGGAATGATTGAGCAAAAATGAAAAAGGACTCATGGACATGGACAACAATGTGGTGATTGCTGGGGGAGTGGGGGTTTAAGGGGACTAAATGGTAATGGAAAAATATAATAAATATTATATATTTAAAAATTAAAAAAAGGAATGAAAAAAAGAAGAAATTGCCTGTGACCAATTAAAAAAATATGTTGTTTTTATCTGCAGGTTCAGCTCTTCCTGTATTTTGAGAGATCTTCTTGAGAGTTTTAGTTGGGTCCTTTACTTCAGAGATCTTAATCATCTTTATATGATATTGTATTTGTATTCCACATTCCTTATTTCTTCTCTAATTGCTTCAGTCTACATATTTTCTTTTGCCTTCATTGTGACTTTCTCTATGTCATTAATTTGCTTCTCAGTTCTATTCATTCTATTTTTTTGTAGTTAAATTAATTATTACATAGGTCATTAATGACAATATTCCATTGTCTTGGTTACCAATTTGTTGTCTTATTTCTGTAATATCCTTTTAAATTTTATTTTTTTATTTGCTATCTTGTCTTTGAGCTCTTATTCATTGAACTAAAGGCTTTCACAATCCATTGCAAAAATATACAAGAAATCTCTTGTTGCTTGAATTATATTTTTCTCAATTGTGGGCTATTAATCTCTCTTTTGCATGCTGTTTATTTTATTCTAGTTCATTTTCTGTGTTTTAGTCAAGGTCCTGGCAAGAAATGGATGGTACATATAATCTGGGACAATTAAGGAAAGTTTGAAAAAGGAACCATTTGCAAAGGTATAGGTAGGTTTTAGGGATGCCCAACCAACATAAGCTAGTGCAGTATTCCTCAGCCAGCAGCAACAGGGATCCATTTCCTCCCTGAGGCCTGCGGAGGCAAGGAGAGGGCATGGAGTGAGAGAGGGCATGGCTCCTGGAGCCCAGAGAAGATTGCTACTGAAAATGGAAACTGTGGTCTTCTTCAGAGAGACAGTTTACCCATGGCTACATGTGATTATATGAGAGAGAATGAATACCCCAAACTTACTCTTCTCATTTCCTCTAAACTTTCGTGAGTGTCTTCCAAGGGGAGGTCAAAAGGCAAATGTGCATGAAGGTCAACCTTCCAGGGCACAGAGAAAACAAGAGGAGGATGGAGAGGGGTGGAGAGAGGGGTAAGTGAGAGACATCCAGCACAGAGTACTTGCAGAAATGCCATGCCACTGCCTTTCCTGTTGCTTCTGTTTGAGTGATTCTGTCCAGATCTTCTTTGCAACAAAGTGGGATGATTCTGCTCAGCAC
This sequence comes from Tonatia bakeri, assembly GCA_004024845.1. Lineage (NCBI taxonomy): Eukaryota > Metazoa > Chordata > Mammalia > Chiroptera > Phyllostomidae > Tonatia > Tonatia bakeri. Next base: position 159,776 of record PVIA01003046.1, on the reverse strand, counting down.
CCATCACACCAAATCTAAATATGTTTCTCTTTCCCTCCAAATCATACTTTGAAAGTGAGAGTTGCTTCCATTTTACCTCTCAGGTGCTGGAGGCTGTGGCAATAAATATGGGAATATGGGGGTGGGTGGAGCTTCAATATATGATCTGGAGTTTGCTCTCTCTTTCAATTTCCATTAAAGTTCCTATTTCAATGCTCTCTCTGCCAACGAAGGCATATTTCTGCTCCTAGGGTTTGACTGACTTCTGCAAGTTTGTTTTTCGCATCTATGAGTTCAAATTCTGTAATGACACTTCTGCTTTTCCTTCCTTTAGTGAGGATTTTACTTCTTCTAGTGAAACTTTCATTTTTATACTCTTTTGAAATGTATTGAGCTCCTTTTGAATATCTTTGCAACTAATCCTGTTGTATTTTCATCTTGCCTTTACTTCTTGTAACTTTCTTTGTATAGATGATAGCTTCTTGGGTCTCTTAGGGACACATGTTTTCCAATATAACTGTCTATGTCTTACAATAAGTAACCTCACACATTCACTATACTCCAAATCTCTAGGAGAATATTTTTCTCCCTCCTTTTTTTCACAAATTCTTATAGGTCCAAAGCTTTTTTCTCACTTTAATTCACACAAGTCAGGAGCTATCTAGACTGTATATTTCTCAGAAGATTGTATGTGTGGATTCCCTTCCCTTTGCTCATTGTTGACTTGGGCATCAGTCAGATCCCCTTGTCAGATCTCCTGTGTTTGGAGAGATTCATGTGGACAGCATCCAATCGAATTCCTAACACTGAGCAGGCATTAGTCTAATCCAGCTTGGCTGTACTGAGGGGAGAGTTTCCCTTATTCCCATTTCTTGGCTGTCAGACACTCTGAACAGATGTAAACTATGAGAAGCTATAATCACAGGGACAAACCACTGCCTGGGCTTTTTCTACCGGGGAATTTCCATGCCCAACTAGAGCACCTCACTGTGGGGCCCACGCATCTGAGCTTACACTGTGCCACCGTCAGTGCGTTCCCCCACCTCAACCCCCACTCTCCTGTTTGGTCTGACTGTTCGCTGCCTCTCAGTGGATACAGACAGCAGCGAAGGCGACAGTGAGCCGCCTGCCTGAGGGAGGCAATTGAGAACCGACAGACCACACAGGGTGCGGCAAACGTAGGTTTATAGTGGTGAACACGCAAAACACAGAGTTCATTCTTGTGTTATTATTCATTAATTGTTGTATTTTTTCATCCGAACACCTGTAAACCCATTTTTGCCTCACTCTGTATTTAAACATTGTTTTCAAAGTTATAGTTTCCAGGTGAGGAGTCAGTTGATAGAGGAGAAATGGAATGTTTTTTACGTTCTTTCAGACAGGTGGCAATTTAGAATATCTTTTGTCAGTCTCGCTCCACCACGTTTCTCAGTTAATGGGAATTCTTTGCAGTTTCTGCAGTGGTTTTTGGTGGCAACCTGGGTTTTCATCTTTTGGGAGTTCTCACCATGGGAAGTTGTGAGTGTGTATCAGTGTGTCCCGAATGATGCCATTTTGAACCAGGAGCCACCCTCTGCTGGTCCATGACAACACCATGTGTGACATCTGGGCAGGAAGGATGCAGTCATCCTTTCTTGGTCAGATGAAGTCTAAAAACTCCCTACCCATCTAGACGGACTTTTCCTTGATCCAGTTAGTGACTTTAGTTGAAAGAAGAATTCCATAGGCAGTGTGTAATTTTATTTAAATTTGCTTCGTATGCGAGTCTAGATGCATTATTTATTAGGTACATGAACATTTTGAGTAAATTAACTTTAGTAAGTGATCGCTGACTGACTGAATCAATAAAGGGAGGCATGAGTAATAACTATGCCATTCCTTGCTTGGCTGTTTTGTAATAATGTGGTTGAATGCATGTTTAGCTTCTCTGTGGTGTGACTGATAGCAGTAGATCCTATTAATTAACTGTGAGGCCTCTGTGACCTTTCAGTGACCTCACTACAAACACAGGTTTAATACACTGAGACCAGAGACACCAGTGCAGCTCATTGGAGATTCATTCTTTTTCTTGGCCCCTCCCACCAATACACATATAGCTAAATTGCACCAATATCTTTTCTTTGGTGGCTAATTTATCTTTTTAGTTCTCTGATACTAAAAATACAAATTATCTTCCTCTTCCTCCATATACATCCACGTCTATGCCTCGCCTTTCCTCTCGCCATGAATACACATGGCTAAGTCCCTCATTTCCTCAAGTCTTACCTTTTCAAGTAAGCTCCACTTTAACAGCCTATTAAAAATTTGTAACCCAGATCTCTCATCTTGATGCCCACAATCACTCTTATAATACTCTATTTTTATTCTACAGCACCTGTCATCTTCATACCCCGCCCCAGTAATTTATATATTTATTATGTCCTTTGTTATTTATATCCTTCCTCCCCATCATTATCACTAGTGTATAAGGTTCATGAGGTCAGGCTTCTTCTTCTGTTTTCTTCATGAATATGTCCTAAGTATCTAGGACAGTGCCTGGCACATAGTAGATGCTCAATGAATGATTTGATCATATGGAGGATTGAGCGAATAAATGACATGTTGTTTCTCATTTCCATGCTGTTTCCTCAGTGTGTACTTTAGAGCTTTCTCTTCTCTGGAATTTTGTTTATTAGATACCTTTTTTCTTTTTAAAATATGCAATGATTGTGTTTTCTTGCACACCAACTATTTTGTAGGTGACGTGTTCCCTTTGTTTCGATGATGGTGGAAGGTGTTTATTAAAACTGTGGTTTGTTTGGCCATGGTGTTTTTGGACAGTGAAGTTCAGACTAGGGTAGTGGTGAGAAGTGGCCAGGTTTGAGATGTATTTTGAAGGCACAGCTAATAGGTTTTGCTGCTTAATTGAATATTGATGTGTGAGAGAAAGAATGGATATCGAACATGAGTCTAAGAGGAGGAACAGAGTTGTTATTTACTGAGATGGAGAACAGCACAGGAAGAACAAGTTCAACTATAAGGTGGGGATGGGGTTCAAATGAAATATTGAGTATATAGCATGCAAAGTCTAAGGCACCTATTGGACATCCAATTTGGAGATACTGAGTAAGCTATTCAATATCACAGACTGAACTTCAGGGAAGAAGTCAGGGCTGTCAATATATAAATTTATGATTCCTGATTGTATTGATGGTGTTTCAAACTTTAGAATTAGATCAGCTCACCCAGTATACCAATGTAGAAAGAGAATGGTTCTGAGGAGTTTCTCTCAGGGATTCCAGTCTTTATTGATTCAGAAGGTAAGGAGGATCCAATAAAGGGGACAGAGAAGGAACAGCTATTGAGGAAAATGAGACCTAGGAGAGTGTGGCATCCCAGAGGGCAGGAGAATAAGGTTTTAAGGAGGAAGCAGTGATCAGATGTGACAAATGCTGTTAGTACTTCAAGTAGGATGGGGACTGTGAATTGGCCACTAGATTCAGCAACTGGAAAGTCATTAGTGAACATAACAAGAGCAGTTTTAGTGGAGGACTGGGAGGATGAAGCATAGTTGGAGTACGTTCAAGAGGGTGAACAGAAAGACTACAAACAACTTTCTTAAGGACTTCTGTTATAAAGAGGATCCAAGGGTTGGCTGGGATAATGGGACAGCATAGCTGGAGGGATAGAGGGATTATAGGAATAAGGATGAGGCAGTCAAGAAAGGAGACACCTGGGGGAGCCATGTTCTTGAGCTGGCAAATGGAGGTGGGCTCCAGGGCTCCAGAGAAGTTTCTGGAGGAGCCCAGAAACTTCTGAGACCTTGTGAGTAAAGAATATAAAGTTGTAAAGTCAGGCCTTATGATGAAGGGCTTTGAATAATATTTTTAAAAATTTTGAGTTTACTACACAGGTCATAGAGAATCACTGTATATTTTGAGCAAGAGAAAGGTATAATTGCAGAAAGACTATGAATGGCTTTCAAGACCAAAACTTTAAAATTTAGTAACTCACTGCCATTCCTTTCTTCCCATAGACTTTCCTCAAGATTCAGCCTTCTTTTATTTATTTGACTGTATCTAGATTGTTTATGATTTGCTTTTTTGTGTGTGTGTGTGTTTTACCCAGAGTTTATAGTGGTTACCTGCAAAGATCAGGTCCAGCAGGTACTACTTGGCTGTACTGGCAACAGAACTTATATTCCTGGCAAAACATGCATGCATGTATGAACCTAAGACACAATTTCCAGACCTTTTGGCATGTTCTGTGATCTCCTCCAGATGTCAGCTATTGATGGCTCTCCCTCATTGGGGTGCTTTAACTAGAACATATTATCATGATGTTATCTTACTTTCCAACCTGATGACATTATCTGAAATTTTATTATACTCTTAAAAATAAACTGGACATTGAAAGACAGGACCCAGGTACTGATAATAAACATTATTTTTTTTTTTCGAAATCCTCTGGTCTAAGGTAGATGTTGGCTCTGATACTTCATCACTTCCTTTGCTGGTTTGACAAGGTCACTTTGAGCAAACATATTAGATAATCAGTGATTCCCCAATGAGTATAACATTGCTTCAGTTCTGTTTCTTGATTTCTCTTCATAATGACTAATAGGAATGAGCCACATATAGAGCTAAGTGATCAAAGCATCATTCCTGAGAAAATCAATTTATATTTACTCAGCTTGCTCAATCAATGTTAGATTAAACCAAGTCATAATATAAAAAGTGAAAGCTGGATCATACCAAGCCACTGATTCACCCAAGACAAAGCTATCTGAGTCCCTCTTTAAATGGGGCAGTAATGTTGGATATTAGATACTCAAAGGATGATTCAAAATCATGTTGGTGAGTGTAAAATCTTCAGGCTTCCTGCATGTTCAATATAGCATAAACATGAAGTATTAAGTCTGTGTGGATTTTGACAATAATAGACTAGGCTTTCTAGAATGTGGTGAGGGAAGAATTGAATGATTATTAACTGAGAACTCAAGGTAAAGATAAAAATGATAGACTCCTTATGAGATAGGACATAATTTGATGATACAGGGAGCTCGAAGCATCATTTTAATATATTAGAAGGTCAGCAGTGTGGCTGAAATACCAATAAAAACAAACCTCAGCTCCACAGTTCAGGACAAATAGCACCATTATCTGCACAACCTGCTGAACACTGCGATGTGCTTGTCATGGTACGTGACAGGGAACAGGGTGGGAAGTGTGCCTTCTTGTGGAGAGTAACACATTAATTTAGTCATTCATTCAAACATGTGTATATGCAGAGCAATGTGCTAAGATGAGTAAGACATAATATCTGGCATTAAAGAACTTGAGATTTAGCTGGGAGTGACAAAATGTTATCAAAATGTGCCACCCAGTGTCATGAGTAGCTCTGTAGCAGTATGCATGGGCCACAGTGGGCTGTAAGGGAAGGCGTCTGGGTACCTGGCGGGGCTGCAGGACAGGCAGAGGTCAGGAAGGGCAGGGGATCAGGGTGTAATACGGCAGCTGAGATGAGTGACAGCTTATCAGGCATAAAGAGCAAGGGAGGGCATTGGAGGCATTAGGAGATGTTAGAGGAAAGGCAGGATGGCTTCTCTGAGAACATGTCAGTAGTTTGGGTTGGTTGAATATTAGGGGCACAGCCCTGACTGGTGTGGCTCCTTTGGTTGGGTGTCATCCTGTAAATGGAAAGGTTGCTGGTTTGGTTCCTGATCAGGGCACATGCTTGGGTTGTGGCCCAGTCCCCAAGTGGGGACCTGCGAGAGGCAATTGACTGATGTTTCTCTCTCACATTGATGTTTCTTTCCTTTTCTTTCTCTTTCGTTTGCCCCTTTCTAAAAGTAAATAAATAAAATCTTAAAAAAAGAAAGAATATTAGGGGCACAAGATGAACCTGGAGCGAAAGTACGGGTCATGTCAGGTGGAGTTATTGATGCAGCAGAGGGGCAGATTGGAATCAGAAGGACATAGCAGGACGGGCACTGCAGGGCTTGAGAGCAGGGACTTTGGAGCAACTGATTGGAGTCTTGACTCTGCCACTCCCAAGCCTGCACGCACTTAGTCTGATTGCTTAGCTTGTTGAAGCATCCATTTCACAATCAGGGAAAGAAATGTGATGTGCCTCCTGAGTCCGCAAACCTTAGCTCATCTCATTCTTCTCTCATTCACTAGGGTCTGGTTACATGGGATGTCTTTTCTGCCTCCAAGGAGTAAAATTTACTTATGCCTCTAAGCCTTTGCTTTGGTTGTTCTTTAGCTTGAAATGCTCTCTCCAGCTTTTTGGGCCGCTGGCTCCTACTGGTCATTAAGCTTTTAGCTTAAATGTCCCCTCCCTAGAAGAGCCTTTCTTGTCTTTCATCTCTAAAGTAGTGTTTCGTGTCTTCCATGCCCCTCGGTCAGTCTCTTCCTCATCACTCTGTTTCCCATCCTTCTTGACCCTTACAATCATTAGCCATTATCTTACTTATAATTTTCTTATTTATTGTTTAGTTCATGACACTGGGATATAAGCTTCAGAATTCTGTCTGTATCTCTACATATTCATTTTTCTGGAGCTAAGGTCTATAACTCATTTGAATCTCAAGTCGGTCTGTGTTCCTAATATAGCACAGAAATCATTTATTTAAATCCAGATAATTCACTTCTTTTATTCAAATAAATTCCTACAGACTCTAACATTTATATAGTTTAGAAAATAAAACCATACAGATTTTAGAATTGCACTATCCAATCTTATAGCCACTAGCCACATGTGTTTTTTTATTAAACATTAAAATAAATTAAAATTAAATAAAATTGAAAAACTTAATTTCTCAGTTTCACTCATTACATTTCAAGTATTCAGTTGTCCCTCTGGCTAGTGTAGATCACTCCCATCACTGACAAAGTTATAAAGGCAGTGCTGGTGGATTTACTCACAGTCCTGTGGAAAATGCCCGTCAAAGCAGGCCACAGAACCCAAGAAGGGAGAACTTTGATAAATTCACTTACCTGAAAATTAGAAATCTCTGCTTAGCCAATTGTATCATCAACAAAGTAGAACAAAATAAAGAGGGAGTCCTGATTGGTGTGGCTCAAGCAGTTGGGTGTTGTCTTGCAAAGCAAAAGGTTCCTGGTTCGAGGTTCGATTCCCGATGAGGGCGCGTGCCTGTGTGTGGTCCCGCCAATTGACACTCTCTCCCATCTGTGTTTCTCTCCCTCTCTTTCTCCCTCCCTTCTTCTCTCTCTGAAAATAAATAACTAAAATTTTTAAAAAAATAACAAGGAGGGGATACATTTTCCACTTTTATGGCAGATAAAAAGTTAATTTTTGTCAGTTTATAAAAAATTTGCACAATTCAATGAGTAAAAGAAAACTAACTTGATTGAAAATAAAATCAAATGTCAAAAGAATATGGAAAGATTTTTAATGTCACCCATTATGATAATATACAAATCCAAACAATGACTGCCTTTAGTATCTATTAACTTGATAAAAATGAATAGTTTTAGAACTAGTAAAGCTATGGGAAGTTGCCCTATTAATTAAATCAACTATGTATTTGTCTGAATAAATTAGGGGTTCTAAAGGAAAGGATAAAATGCAAGGAATTAGAATATGCTGACTTTTTTTTTGTCAGTTTGGGCTGCTGTAATGAAAATACCATAGACTGAGTGGCTTCAACAACAAATAGTTATTCCTCCTGGTTCTGGAGCTGGGAAGTCCAAGGTGACGGTACCAACAGATCCAGCATCCAGTGAGGGCCTGCTTCCTTGCATGTAGGTGGCTGGCTCCCACTCTCATGACCTAATTACCTTTCAAGGTCCCCACCTTCTTACACTGTCACTTTGGGACTTAGAATTTCAATATATGACTTTTTAAAAAATATTTTTATTTATTTTTAGAGAAAGGGAAAGGGAGTGAGAAAGAAAGGAAGAGAAACATTTATGTGTGGTTGCCTCTCGCACGCCCCCTACTGGGGACCTGGCCTGCAATCCAGGCATGTGCCCTGACTGGGGATTGAACCAGCAACACTTTAGTTCACAGGCCAGCACTCAATCCACTGAGCCACCCCAGCCAGGGCTCAACATACAACTTTTGAGGGGACACAATTATTCCGTTCATAACACCAACATTGTTTGCTACCAGTTTAAAAAATTTGCCCACAGGTATCAAGTTACATGTTTCTATACCTTTTTGTTATTTCATATTAGATTTTTGAAATTTTCTATATCAGCCAATAAATATGTCCATTAAAAATGACTATGGTATTTCACTGTAGATATTAATTTTCTTTTGAAGCCCCTGGGTGCATCATGATTGGTCTACATAAGTCACAGTGGTTCTATTCCTGCATATCCTCCCCTTCCGTCCCTCACTCACTCCCGTAGTCCCAGCATTTGCTTTAGAAGTTGGCATATGATCTTGCTGATGAGGCATGAGAGAAAATTATCAGGAGGCCTCCTGGAAAATGTTTGCCTCTGTAATTAAAAGAGGTAGTGATAGGAAATGGTCCCTCTGCCACTGGATGTGGTAACTCCAGCTTAGATGGCCATCCTGGGGCCTGATGCAAGCTAGCCTAAGGGCCAAGCTTAAGTGCCAGTGATGACAGTGTAGCAATAAGGTCACATTCTTGTTAGAAGAGATAGTAAGATATTTCTATTTTTTAAGTCAATTGAATTAGAAAGTTATGCCACTTATAGCCAAAAACATCCTAATTTTTAGAGTTGGTATATATGTAATTTTTTCACACATTTAATTTTGAAATTATTATGGACTCACAATAGGTTGCATAAATAGTGTAGAAAATCTGTCTAGCATCCCCCAATGGTAACATCTTGTAACTACAGTATAATATCAAAACCATGAAATTGACAGTGGTACAATACTACAGATGTTATTCAGTCTCACTTTTTACATGTATTTCTCTGAAATGTGTGTACAATTCTATGCAGTTTTGTCCCGTATATAGATTTTTATAGCTACTACCACATCAGGTTGTAGACTTGTTCCACCAGCCCAAAGGAACACTTCATGCTATCCCTTCAGACCCTAAGCACCATGACAACCAGGAATATGTTCTTAGTCTCTATAATTTTGTCATCTGGGGGATGTTATATTAATGGAAACATGCAGTCTGCAGTTTTGGGGGACTGATTTTTTTTTTTTACTAAACATAATGCCCTTGAGAACCATTCAGGTTGTTAAAGTGTATAGTTTGTTCTTTTTATTGCTAAAGATGTTCCAGAATTTGTTTAACCATTCACCCAAGAACACTTGAGTTGTTTACAGGTTTTGCTCTTATAAGTAAAGCTTCCATGAACATTCAGACACAGGTTATTTGTATTTGTATATGTACTAATACAAGTTTTTATTTCTTTAGGACAAATGCCCAAGAGTGTGATTTCTGAGTTATGTAGTAAGTACTACTTTATAGTAAACTGCCAGACAACGTTCCAGAGCGGCTGTGCCATTTTACATTCAGACTAACAATGGATGAGAATTCCAGCTTCTCTGCAGTCACTGGAATTGGGAATTACACTATATTTTTTCAGTTACTCTAACAAGTGTGTAGTGATAGCTCATTGAAACATTCTTCAAAGGATACAGAGAAGTTATTAACAATTGTTATATTAAGGGAAACTGCAGACAAGAGGAAGGGTAGACATTTTATTTGTAACCTTTCTGTTTGGTTTGGGTTTTCTTAGGTGAATATATTTGTTACATTTAATAGGTGAGCAAGATTATGGACCATTGTTTTTTGTTTTATCTTTATATTTCCATTTTAAAATCCATAATAAATGTTAAAAATTCTGATATTCCAAATTGGAGATAAGTGTCTACATATCTCTCTCTGTATTGACAACAGAATTAATGTCAAGAAAAACTGCAGGCTTCTAATAACATTGACTGTCCTAGTTTTACATTTTACTATCTTAACACTCATTTACCCAAACTGAATATAATCATTCCCTTGTGTCTGCAAATTTGCCAGATTATATCCTGTTCCAGACATGAGTCCTTTTGTTGTCTTCTGAAGTTACACAAAAGAGAATATATTGTCCTGTAAAATGCCACACCTGACAGCAGCTTGGAATTTATTTGCTTGTCTTTCATGCAGCTAAGGCAACACAGAAAACATCACATCATTCGTGGCTTTCCTTCAAGTCCCTGTTTATTTCCCCCACAATACTACTTTTACTCTCAATTTGATCATTTTAGAAGGAATGTTTATAACTCCATTGGTTTTTTGAGTATGGTTCCATAAAAGTAAATGTGTAAACACTGGTTATTTGTTGTCCGAATAATAAATCTCAGACAGGCCTGCAACCCTCTGCTTTTATCAGAGACAGAAAAATGGCCTAATCCAGCGACAGAAAAGCAGCAGAAATAGAATGCAGTAGGCTGACTGTGGCTGACACTGCAGGGGCATTGTGCCTGGGCAGAGGCATTACAGTCACCTTCGAAGTCATTGCCTATGAACCTGAGTGGGCTGACTGTGTGTTAAACCATGCTGATTGCTCACCTTTGGCCAAATACCAGTACATATTCCTTACTCATCACAATGAGGGAGAACCCACGCCATAGGAAACTATGGATGTCTGAGTAAGAGCGTGGTAGAAAGAGACCATTATAGGAGTGAGGTTTTTACTGGGAGATTTGGGAGAATGTCTAGAAAGCTGGGCTTTTCTCTACATTGGCTGTCGGGAACCAAGGGCAATTCGATGACTGGGTATCTAAATACTACCCCTAGAGAGGAGAGATGAGAATGCCCATAGAATGCGGAAGGGTAGAGAAATAGTAATCACTCATCTCAGCCTAGAAGATGCTGTAGCGTGTTTTTTGGGTGGCACAGTGACTTTGATTTTGTCTCTGCTTATAAAAAATTATGTAGTGGCCTAGTTATTTTCTCACTTAATCCATGGTCTCAGACTAACCTTGTCCAAGGTTGGTAGCTGTGAGAGTGTTAATTGACTAAAAGAATAGCATGGTCCAGCTACATGTGCTGGACCAGCATCTGAATGCCAGTGGCTGCTCCTGTATTTTCTTTCTCACTTGAGCAAAAATATTGACACCATCACACTATAGTTTGCGATATGGACCACATTTTGGCATATGCAATATCATGTGGCTTTTAAAGATATTTCATTTATATGCCATGGCTTTTTGACCTGGTTTCCAAATATATTGTCATCATTTCAAGGTTAAATGCAAACATAAAATGCACAGCTTTCCCATCATCCTAGAAGTCTGTCTCCAGAGCCTGTCTGATCCAGCCTCCTGCCTCCGGGCAACGTTGCCCATAATGACTATGAAAAATTGATCTATTTTCTGCTTTTAATGATCTAACTGAAAGGAAGAAATTTCCACTGTTGCCTTCAGAAGTCCATAACCTTCACTCTGACCCTCTGAAAATGTTTTTCCACTCCACCCTCCATGGAGACACTCGCTCTCCTGTGTACTTGAACTCATTTCCTGGAGCAGGCTTTGGAATGGAGGACTCAAAACCAGGCAGTCTTTGCTGAAGAACTGGCCAGCTGACCATTTCATTTAGTATGCATTGTGTTTTACAAAGAGGAGAAATTTCATATAAAATTTATCTCTTCACCTTCCTTAAAGATCAGAATATCTGACCACACTGGACAAGTCTGGTCAGAGCTGAGTAAAAGCCTCCTTTGAGTTATCCAAAGATTGCCTGCCATAGCCCACTGCGTTACTGCCCTATGCCCCTCATTCGTGTTTCCTGCCCAGGCCTCATGGCATCTGAGTTCCCAGCCCTGGCTTAGGCTCCTTTATGCCGCTGTTTTATGTATTTCTCAAAATGGGTTTTGGATTATAAGGTGGTCTATTGGGTATGTTCCATATCTCTCAATGAACATGTTGGATCTTTCTAGAGTATTAATTGTGCTTTGAGGTTTAGAAAACACATTATTTTTATATTCAATTCAATATAGATATATTATGGAATGTAATGGGAAATGGACTTAAAGACAAATGTATAAACTAAAAAAAATTATTGCTTCAGGCCCCCCTACCTCAGGCTCTGTCCCAGACTAGACGATCAGTGTCACGGAGGAGTGATGTGTACGAGGTCTGTCCTGAAAGCCCAGCCATTGTTCGTGTAATGAGAATGATTTGCATGACATCGATGTGACCTGGCAACCAAGCAGAGTGGACTGGAATGTGCACGTGTGATCACTGACAACTTCACTGTACTAGTCATGGGGGCCATAGGTGCCTGTTGGGGGAGCATGTGTACTGTGTAGCTGTGACATTCAAAATGACAGAGTGAGTAGAGCAATGAATCTGCATCTGATTTTGCATTAAGCTTGAACTTTCCTCTGTGGAAACTATTTGGATGATTCAGAAGGCTTTCAGGGACAATGCAATGAATGCAACACAAATAAAAGTGTGGCACAAACACTTCAAAGATGGTCCAGAAGAAGGCATGGCAAAGTCACAGCAAGATCAAGACCATGTTAACTAGGTTTTTTGATTGGGAAGGTGTTGTCCATCGCAAGTGCGCCCCTCCAGGCCAAACAATTAATAAGGAGCACTACCTCAATGTTCTTTGGCAGTGAAAAATGAAATATGACAAAAAAGGCTGCAGCTAAGGGCAACTGGTGATTGACAGCTTCATCACAACAATGTGCCTGCTCATGCATAACGTCTCATACAGAATTTTCTTGCAAAACATCAAATCACCCAGGTGATTCAGCCCTACTACAGCTCAGATTCATTTCTTGTGGCTTCTGGCTTATAGCTTTTCCCAAAACTAAAATCATCTTTGAAAGGGAAGAGATATCAGACCATTGATGAAATTTAGGAAAATACAATCAGACAGCTAATGGAAATTGGGAGAACTATGTGAGGTCCCAAGGTACCTACTTGGGGACTGAAGCATTATTGTCCTATGTACAATGTTTCTTGTATCTTGTATTGTCTTCAGTAACTGTATCTATTTTTCATATTAAGTGGCTGGGTAGTTTCTGGATAGACTTTGTACTTTAATCTTTGCCATGGGAGTCACTTTGCTGGAAGTTATAGAAAAACAGCGCTAATATAATAATTTTGAGTCTATTTCTATTTTTCAGACTTCCAGAGTGTGACAGAATTGTCGAAATGCAAGAAAATTGTAGATGTTTACTAACCCTTAATTAAGCAGTTTACTGGGAGCACAAAAAGTTATCAAACTATAAAGCCAGTTTGGGCAGAAAGAGAACTGAGATATCCAGATTTCCAGTGCTATTAAATGTATAATTGCTAAACAGAATGGCAAAAAGAGTTATACATATTACTTCCTTTTGTTCCAAATCATTGCTTTGAGTCCCAGTTTTCTTCCCTTCACTGTTGGTTCCCTGTATATTTTGCTTTATTTCACTTTGTGTAGCCTTCATTTCTTCCTTCATTTGGTGACTGAGTTCAGTCGATTCTGTGAGCACCCTAATTACCAGTGTTTTGAACTCTGTATCAGATAGGTTGTCTATCTCCTTGTCACTTAGCTATTTTTCTGGAGTTTTGATCTGTTCTTTCATCTGGGCTATTTTTCTTTGTCTCAGTGCACCTATTATGTTGTAAGGGGTGGAGCCTTTTGTACTCACCAGGGTTGGGCAACCCTCTTTCCTACATTGTGGCACTGTATGTGGGGGAGGATTTGGAGAGGGAGCAATGCTGCCTGCTTGCTCCACTCTAGCCCCACTTTCCAACAAACTCTCCTGTGAGACTGGGAATTTCTCCTGCCTTTGTGACCCCCATAGTATTTTGTAGATAGAGGTCTTGAGTATTTAGTTTCCTCATCAGCCAGCCCTGCCTCATCCACGCAGTCCACCACCTTGCCAGAGGCCCTCTCTCCCTACCTGGCTGCCCTTCTCTGCCCCTCCTACTGGCCTGGATGAGTGTTTAAGAAAGAGACATCCAACAGGAACAGAATGAAGAAACAAGAATTCAAAAAAATGAGGAGAGGCTTAGGAACTTCTGGGACAACTTTAAATGTTCCAATATCTGAATCATAGGGGTGCAAGAAGGAGAAGGGAATTGAAAGCTTATATGAAAACATAATGAAGGAGAACTTCCCCATTCTGGCAAAGGAAATAGACTTCCAGGAAGTCCAGGAAGCTCAGAGAGTCCCAAAGAAGCTAGACCCAAGGAGGAACACACCAAAGCACTTCATAATTACATTACCCAAGATTAAAGATAAGGAGGGAATCTTAAAAGCAGCAAGAGGAAAGGAGATAGTTACCTACAAAGGAGTTCCCATAAGGCTATCAGCTGATTTCTCAAAAGAAACCTTGAAGGCAAGAAGGGGCTGAAAACAAGTATGCCAAGTCATGAAAGGCAAGGACCTACATCCAAGATCACTCTATCCAGCAAAGCTATCATTTAGAATGGAAGGGCAGATCAAGTGCCCTTGACCACATAAGGTCAAGTAAAAGGAGTTCATCATCACTAACCCCTTATTATATGAAATGTTAAAGGGACTTATCTAAGAAATCGAAGAAGATAAAAAATTATGAACAATAAAATGACAGCAAACTCATTAACTATCAACAACTGAACCTAAGAAATGAAAACAAACTAAGCAAACAACTAGAACAGGAACAGAATCACAGAAATGGAGATCACATGGAGGGTTATCAGTGGGGAGGAGGAGGGGGAGTGTAGGGGGGAAAGGTTTAATAAGAAGCGTAGTTGGTAGGCATAAAATAGACAGGGGGAGGTTAAGAATAGTATAGGAAATAGAGAAGCCAAAGAACTTACATGTACAACCCATGGACATGAACTAAGGAGTGGGTGGGGATCTTGGAGGGTGGGAGGTACAGGGTGGAGGGGGCATAAAGAGAAGAAAAAATTGGGACAACTGTAATAAAATATACTTAAAAAGTTATTATTATGTAGTATTACTATCTCTTTGGTTTGATAATTCCATTTGTTAATTAAAGAATGACAGGTATAATGTAACTTATTTCTTAAGGAAATTCAAAATTCTTCCCTGACAGAATATGATAAATAGCTTTTGTTGATGTATAAACTGAATTATCTCAAGCAAGACTCTAATGGAAATTGCTGGTTATACCAGGGACAACTAATTCGATTTTATAGGTTGGCACCTTTTAACCATGAATTTTTTTAACTATGATAGTTTTAACCATGAAATTGCAATTATCTGAAGCACTGTAGTTGTCATAGAGAGAGCTAATGTTTTTTCCTCATTTTTTGTACTATAATGAAAATGACACATTCATAGATCAAACTTCATGCTCCTAGTTTAACAACATTCATACATTTGTTTTTCTCTTTCATAGTCTCTTGAAACCTATTCTTGTTATGGGGTTGTGATTAGATTAAATTTGCATACCTACAGTTAAATAATCATTGGTAAAATTCTGAAGAAAATGATATCACAATAGAAAGCATTTGATCAATTTTTTGAGTTTATGGAAGCTGTAGTTTGAGTTGTACAAGCAGTTAACTGATCTCAGAGGAGTAGCCATGAGTCATACTTGAGTTTATTTCTTGGCAAATCTCCAATGGCAAATTGCTTCTTTTTGAAATTCCTTTAGTTATTTATATCAACTACTATTATGGATCATAATTACTTTAATTTGTTTTGAAAGAAAATGATTAATAACCATTGCCAAAAATACATGATGCATAAAGAGTATTTCACATCCTATGCAAGTCTGAAGCTTACATATTCTTTATAAATGGCTCTATTGTATGAAGTGTCATTAGTGTAATAATTTTGCTTGAAAAATCTTTAGTGCTTGCTTTTTAAAAAAGGCAATAATATCACTGCTGGTTGAACAGGAGCTCCAGGAACTTATTAGATCCAAACATATAAATTGCCTTTTATAGGTCAAAGTGGTTGAATATTAATAATTTTATATGGTTTAACCTCAACCCTCCAATTGTCTTACTTCTCATACTTATAGGATCTCAGGGAACCTCGTACTCAACAGATTTCCCAAGGAAAAAAAAAACCTCATGATCTTCTCACACAAACCTGATGTCCCTGCCTTAGATAGTACCACTACCCATTCAGCTCAGTAACTTAAAAAGCTATACCGCATACTTTATACCTGATGCTGTGAAATTTGGTCCTTATATGTCTCTAGCTTTGCTTTCTATGTCTAACCACTATAGCTTACTGCTGTCTCCTTAGATCTAGGTGCCATACTTCCTGCCTGGAATACTCTGGGCATACACCTGTCATGCCCCTCCTCTACCATACAAATTTCTATCAATCTTAATGAGTCTTTCAACTGTGATACCTTGGGGAAGCCTCTATGTTTTAATATATGTAAAATATCTTTAAATATCCTTCCTGTAACTGTGTTCTGTTTCTTTCTAATGTTTGCATCAGTTTGTTTTTAGGTATTTGGAAGTATTCTTTATGCATTAAGAGATTCACTCCTTCCATGTGGATAGTTTGGTGAGTTTTGTCAAACTACCACTACAATCAAGATGAATAATGTTTTCGTTGGTACAAAAAGTGACTCATGCCCTTTCACAGTCAATCTCCTCCCCTTATCCTTCAGCCTGTGATAATCTTTGATGGGATTCTCTATGGTTTTGCTTTGTTTCCAGAAAGTCATATGAATGATATATATATTATGTAACTTTTATTATTTAGATTCTTTGTTTAGCATAATGGTTTTAAGATTCATCCATGTTTTTGCATGTATCAGTAGTTCACTTCTTTATTTATAAGTAACACTTTTTTTTTTGCGTAGGCATATGACAGTATCCATTCAATCAATTCATCTCTTAATAAACATTAGACTTTTCCAGGTTTGGTCTATTGAAACAAATCTGCTATAAACATTCACATATGAATCTTTGTATGAACAGATATTTTTATTTCTCTTGCATAAATACCTAGCACAGAAATTTGATGAGTCATATGGTAAATGTGTAGTTACCTTCATTGAGGTAATGATGTTGAGTATCTTTTCATGTACTTATTGGCATTTGTACATCTTTTTTGGTAAAGTATATTTAAGTCTTCTGCCCAATTTTTAGAGGTTGATTGTCTTCTTACTACTGAATTATAAAAGTTTAAAAATATATTCAGAATGCCAGTTTGTTTGTTTTTAATCAGATATGTGAGTTGTCAAATTGCTTTTACAAAGTGATTGTACTATTTTATATCCCTGCCAGCAATATATGAGAGTGCTAATTCCTTGGAATCCTTGTCAACACTGAATATAGTCAGTCTTTCCTTTTAGCCATTCCAATGGACTTTATTTTATGTAAAAGTTTTGATTTACAGAAAAATTGAGAAAATAATACAGAAAGTTTTTATATACACTGTACCCAATTTCACCTATTATTGACATATCACATTAGTATGATGCATTTCTTAAAATTAATGGATTGATATTGTTGCTTTATCATTAATTAAAGTCCATACCCTATTTAAATTTCCTTAGTTTCTCTTAATTCCTATATTACATTCTAGGGCGCTATTTAAAATGCTAAATTACATTAGGTTATCATGGATCCTTAGAATTCTTTTGGTTATGAGATTTTTCAATTGTTTTTAATTTGCATTTTCTTCATGATTAATGATGCTGAACTTCTTTTCATGTATTTACTTGAAATCTGTATATCTTCTTTGGTGAAGTGTTTGTTCAAGTCTCTTATCATTTTTTTCCATTTTAAAATCATTTTTATTTATCAATTATAATTGAAATACCTTATTATATTAGTTTCAGGTATATACCCCAGTGATTAGACATATATAACCTACTAAGTGATCATCCCAGTAAATCTTGCACCCATCTGATACCACACATGGTTATTAGAATATTATTGACCATATTCCCTATGCTTTACTTTATATACCCATGACTATTCTGTAAAAACCAATTTGTACTTCTTAATCCTTTTCTTTTACACTCATCCCCCCAACTCCTGTCCGATCTATCAACAGTCAAAATGTTCTCTGTATCCATGAGTCTGTTTCTATTTTGTTTGCTCACTTATTTGGTTTCTTAGATTAAATTGTTGATGGATATGTACTTATTGCCATTTTATTGTTCATATTTTTAATTAATTTTTTGTCTTCTTAAAGATGACCCTTTAAATTTCATGTAATACTAGTTTAGTAGTGATGAACTCCTTTAGCTTTTTCTTGTCTGGAAAGCTATTTATCTGCCCTTTGCTTCTAAATGACAGCTTTGCTGGGCAAAGTAATCTTGGTTGTATGTCCTTGCTTTTCATCACTTTGAATATTTCTTGCCAGTCCTATCTGGCCTGCAAAGTTTCTCTTGAGAAATCAGCTGACAGACTTATGGGGGTTCCCTTGTAGTAACTAACTGTTTTTCTCTTGCTGCTTTTAAGATTCTCTCTTTGTATTTAACCTTTGGCATTTCAATTATGATATGTTTTGATGTGGGCCTCTTTGGATTCATCTTGCTTGGGAACTCTCTGCACTTCCTGGACTTGTATATATATTTCCTTCACTAGGTTAGAGGAGTTTTCTGTCATTCTTTTTTCAAATAGATTTTCAATTTCTTGCTCTCTCTCTTCTCCTTGTGAAATCCCCATGATGTGAATGATGGTATCCTCAAAGTTGTCTCAGAGGCTCCTTACATTATTCTCTTTTTTTTTGGATTCACTTTTCTTTTTGCTGTCCTGATTAGGTGTTGTTTGCTTCCTCATATTCTAAATCACTGATTTGATTTTTGGCTTCATATGCTCTACAGTTGCTTCCTGTAAATTGTTCTTCATCTCAACTAGTAAATCCTTCATTTCTCACTGGATCTTTTTAATGCTGTTGAGGTCCTCACTAATTTCCTTGATCATTGTATTTAAAGAAAAAATTTTATTGTTATTCTATTACAGTTAATCCATCCCCCACCTTTGTCCTCCTCTGCCCAGCCCACCTCCACTCCCACACTCAATCCCCACCCTGTTGTTCATGTCTATGGGTTATTAATACGTGTTCCTTGACTTTCCACCCTCCTTTCCACCCTTATCCTCTGTCCTCATTGAGCATCCTTATAACCAGTGTTTTGAACTGTGCATCTGGTAGATTGCTTGTTTCCATTTTGTTTAGGTTTTTTTCCTCAGAGTTTTGTTCTGTTCTTTTATTTCAGACAAGTTTCTTTGCCTCATCATTTTGGCAGCCTCCCCATGTTTGTTTCTATGTATTATGTAGAGATGCTATGTCTCTTGGGCTTGGTAGAATGCCATAATATAGTAGGTGTCTTGTAGGATACAGTGGCACAGCCTCCCCCGATCACCCAAGCTGGGCACTCGAGATGCCCACCACCATATAGGCTGTGTATATACTCCTATTGTAGTTTAGCCTTGATTGCTGTTGGTAGGTCAATGGGAGGGATTTACCCAGGTCAGTCAGCTGCAAGGGCTGGCTGGATCCACCAATCTCAGACCACTGTGGAGAATTAGCTGTGGAGGGGCCCACCCAACAGAGCAAGACTTACTTCAGTGGGGTTCTGGTGCCTGCTGAGTCTTCCCCTTAAGTGTCACTTTGGGGGTGGTTGGGTGGTGATGCTGGGGTGTGGTGTGAACCTGTCCACTGGGTATACTGGCTTTGGAGCCTCCCAGGAGGTGCAGGCCAAGGTCAGCTGCTGCCTATGTTCTTCCCGGGGCCACCTGGTATGAGATACAATACAACCTGCAGATGGTTGCTATTTGTACTGACATTGGATGTGCCCAGGAGAGGCCAAGTTGTGAACCAAGGGAAGTTGCTGCTAGTACTGAACTGGGGGCCAGTCAGAGGTACTGTGCATGCTGAGGCCAAATACTGCTTGTTTGAGAGCTTTTAGGAAAATCTGAAGTAAGAACCAAGACAGGCCCTGTGTGTGGAAAAGTTACTGGAAACAGCTTGGGTTGGTCTGTAAGTTGGATGTGGCAGGGTCTGAGGGAATCACCGGGGTGGGGCAAATAGTGATAGCCAGGTTGATGTAGACTCAGATAGAGCACCAACCTGCTTGCTGTGTTAGGGAGAGCTCAGAAATGGAACATGGCCTCTGCCAGCATTTCTGTCTGTGAGAAGGCTATCCCTGAGGCTCTCCTCAGACACTAGACAACTCATCTCCTTCCTGTATATATCTCGTTTCTTTCAAACTGCTTGCCTAGTGTCATAGTCAGAGGGAGTGAGTCCAAGTAAATCTGCATGTAGGCCCTCTCAGAGGAACTGCCTGGAACTCCAGTAACCCTTTGTCTCACTCCGTCATAATTCCCACTAGTTTTTATAGCCATAAGTTATGGGGACTTCTCTTCCTGGAACTGGAAACCTAGGCTGGGGGGCCAGGTGTGGGGCTGAGACCCCTCACTTTATAGGGGTGAACCTCTGCATCTGAGATATCCCTCCCAATTTTTATCTGCCACATGTGGATGTGGGACCAGCCTATTCTGTCTCAGCCCCTCCTACCAGTTGTGATGTTTCTTCTTCATTAAATTCCTAGTTGTAGGACTTTCAGCCAGATTTCAGGTGGTACTGGATGATGGTTGTTCTGTAGTTTAGTTTTAAATTTGATTTCTTGCTCATTTTGTATTGCTTTTTATTATTGAGTTTAGAGATTTTAAAAATATTCTGTATATGTCTTTTTATCAGACATGTGAGATCTGTCCAGAAAATATCTAGCCATGTAATGTGAAAAATGGAGACTTTTGTTGAAGAAGATACAAGAAACATTGTACGTAAGACAATGACACTTCAGTCCCCTTCAAAGTAGGTACCTTGGGATCTCACACAGTTCTCCCAATTGCCCTCAATTGCCCTGTCATATATTCCTGAATCTCATCTACAGTCTGAAATCTTTTCCCTTTCAAAGATGGTTTTAATTTTGGGAAAAGCTAGAAGTCACAGGGCACCAAATCTGGGCTGTAGGGGGACTGAGTCACCTGGGCAATTTGATACTTTGCCAAAAAACTGTGCACAAGATGTTATGTATGAGCAGGCACATTGTTGTGATGAGCTGCCAATCACGAGTTGCCCATAGCTGTGGCCTTCTGAATTATCGAAATATTTCTGCAGAAGAATGTTCAAGTTTAACACAAAATTTGATGCAGATTTGTTGGTCAATTTGCTCAGTCATTTTGAATGCAATGGCCATACAGTACACATGCCCACTCAAGGGCATCTACTGTCCCCACTATCTAGTACAGTGAAGTTGTCATTGTTAATGCATGTGCATTCTAGTCCACTCTCTTTGGCTGCCAGGTTACATGGATATCATGCAAACTGTTTTATATTAACAACAGCTGGACTTTTTCCAGACAGACCTCATATACATAAAAGGTAGTGTTTCTGGTGTTGCACACAACATGCTCTGGCTCATCTTAAAACAGATGTGTATAATCTGTATTACTACAAAGGGAATATGAACTTTCAGGGATCGAAGTAGGCCATCACACTTGTGTTTTATCTCTACTATGACATTGTTAATTTGGAATTATATTTGGCTGCAAGTAACAGTTTTTGAAAAACAGTTGATGAAACAAATTGAGTTTTGTTTATCTCACATAACAATCTAGAGAAAGGCAGTTACTGGTATGATTCAAATGCTCAGAAATGATATTAGAGATTCAGAATCTTTTCTATTTTGTCTCTGCCCAAGTATTTCTCTTCAGAATTATAAGGTTGCTCCTCTTACAGACCAGATATACTGCCTATTTTCAAAGCAAGAATTAGATTGGGACAATTTCAATAAAAGTGTCAGAATAGCCAACATACTAGATCTAATAACCATTGCTATAACTGAGCTACCATATGCAGCCACAAAGGAGGCTAGGAACATGAGTGTTGAGATGACTAACATCTAAGCCTCAATAATACCAGACTTCAATTAGCAAAATAAAAGATGATAAATGATTAGGCAACTAACAGAATTTGGATAGTGGGTAAGAGATAGAATGAGTATTTTCAAACCTTCTTTTACAAGAACAGTCTTAATAATTACTATTCTTTTTTGACCAGTCTTAATCAAGCAATTTTTGTTAAACTGAATGAAGTATATTACATTGGCATAGAATGTTAGAAATAGAATATATATATAGAAGTGGAAAGAAAGTGGGATTTAGAATTAGAGATTACATTTCTAGATTTCTCACTGGTTTTCACTAGCTTACAAACTTTAGCTAAATTTATTACCATAGTGTCATATTCCTCATTTATAAAATCCTTGTTTGCTGACATTTTCTGTTTCTCACGTGTCAAAAGAATTTAAACTGATGTCCTGAACATTGTTAATAACAGAACTCTAAAGACTCTGAGTTCTGTTACATTCCTTTGAAGACTGGCAATTTTTCTTTGATTGCTTAAACAGTGAACTAAGGTGATTTCGATCTGCAAACTCTTTCCCCTGTAATTGGCACCAACTGAAATTTCAGTTCAGGTTCCTCAGCTGTAGCTGGGGTGCTTGGTGTCTGTCTCACACATGCATAATTCAGGGATTAGCTAGCTATTTGGGCACACTTTATACACAAATTTGGAGCTTTTCCTCTCTGAGTTTCTTCTCTTTCCAGTTTCTATGTTTGTATTGAAATCTGTCCCCTGTCTTCAAGCCAGTAAGAATATATAGGCTTCTAGTTGGTTTTTCACTGCCCCTGACTGATTCAGTATAGGATCTGACTTAAGGCTAAAAGTCATGAAAATATGGGGAAACTTCTCTGATGTTGTTCCTATCTTCCAAGTGTTTATCTCCTTTCAGAACCAGTCTCTTTGGGAACATGATCAAGTGCTTTGGGGTAGTTATTTTTCTTTATTAGCAGAAGAGATGGTTTGAAAGGAATTAGTCAGTCATGATCAAAAGCAGAACCTCAGTTTTCTTATCTATAAAATGGGGAATAATGATTATGTGTCACATTGTCCTATGGAGTATTTATATATATCAAATAAAATAATACATATAATTTTTTTTTTGTGAACTGCATAGCACCATACAGGGATAATTTGTTATTTCACAGATGAGAAAATTCAGGCCCAGTGAGATTAACTGACAGTTGAAATAACAGATCTGACCAGTATTAAAACTAGATGGCAATCTACATTCCCAGCTCCCACTGTAGTTGTATTTCAACTATACCATGCAACTTGCCTCTTTTTCAAAGTTTGTGCTCAAGGCACGGATGATATGTACCAGATTTATCCAAGTTCAGTGTGACATTGAGTGAATTCAGTGAATCAGAACCAGCCAGAGTGGTTGTTTGCCTGAATCAATGAACTGGCTGACCAGAATGGTTGCTCCTATACAGCTTTGACAACCTGAAATGGCAAATTGGGTCTTTCATTGGCTGAACAAAAAGTACAGTACCTCAGGGATAGGAGATGCTCATAGGCTGTCCTTTGGGGGTCTTCACTGCCTTCTGAGCATCCCATGTTTTCTTTTCCAATTCCAGGTTGGTCTATGTCCAGTATTTATAAGAGTGTGGGGGAAATTAATCCTTTTTTTTTTTGTCTCCTCTTACTTTATATTAGACACTGCTGACTGAAAATAAAATTTCCTTCAAGCAAGGTTGTGCATTACTTTATTTTTGCATATTACATCAGCTGAGATACCCCACAGTCTGTGTATGAACAGAAATATGAGTATGTGGTATTTTTTCCTCTGCATACACCCCCAGCAAGAAAATCACAGGGATCATCCAGATTCTTGCTAAAGGTGGTGAATTATTCTGGGCTATTTGTCCCTTTGAACTGGGAAGCAAGATGTGAACAGCAAAAAGAGGAAACTTTACAAAAGGCTATTTGAAGGATACATCACATGTTACCCAAATTTATTACAGAAGCACCTAAAAATCTTCAAATTGGATGCTGAAATTCATGGGAAAAAATCTGTATTACACGAAGAAAATTCCTTAAGTAATGTCAAACTTTAAATTCTTTCCATTTCATAGTCACCAGCTTATTGCTAGTGTGACTTTCAGTTGAGTTTTGCAGACTATGCAAACCTTGCATCTTAGTCTAAGTAATTCTTCGTCCTTGATTTATCCTGCTCAGAATGTGTTGCTGATCACTGTAGGATCTTGTTCTTGGGAACCAGACTCCCAAAGCAGGTTTTCCCAGGTTTCGGTTTATTCGACCTTGAAAAGGTAGGCAAGTACCCAGGCAGATAACTGGATACTTGGATTTCCTAGGCCAGCGTTTTTTCATTTTTTTAAAAGATTTTTTTTAGTCATCACCTGAGGACATGCTTATTGATTTTAGAGATAGGAGAAAAAAGGGAGAGAATGAGAGGGAGAGAAACATGGATGTGAGGAACACAGATCAGTTGCCTCTGTACATGACTACATGCATACACGCCCCAACTGGGGACTGAATCTGCAGCCCAGACACATGCCCTGACCAGGAATCAAACCCACAACCTTTCAGTTTACAGGATGATGCTCCAACCAACTAAACCAGAACAGCCAGGGCTGGGCCAGTGTTTTTTCAACATGTAGTCCACAGACCAACAATGTCAGAATCTCCAGATATTATTTAATAAAATGAAGATTCCTGGGCTCCAGGCAAACTGTAGCATAAATACTTCTCCTGAGGATGGTGTAGGGCAGAAACCTGTATCTTTCACGAGGGCTCCCAGGTACTGTGATAATGGACAGGCCCATGTGGGGTCTTACATTTAACCAAGGAGAGGTCATTTTGATTGTGAGATCAAACCTTTGAAACATGTTTTTAGGACAGATTCCAGGCTCACACCATGCCGACCTAAAGAGAAGCTCTGAGCTTCACGGTGTAATGTATCAGGCACTGAAACCCTCTTGTTCCCAGTAAATCTCCTGCTGGTATGCCTTCTTGAGAAGGACACGTGGCAGCCTTTGTTCAGATGAAATTTGAATAAAATTTTAAATTCTTAGAAAGTACTTTATGACAAGTCTTTAGAAATTCACTCATTTAACATGTAATTATCAAACACCTATCATAAGTAGCTGTTGATTTTGGCAAGATAAATACAGTAATAAAAAGCTCTTCATAGACTGGGAAGAAGTTTTGATAAGCAAGACATCTATTTTACTAAATATGTTTATGAAATGTGTGAATATGTGACAACATTTTTCTCATGGTCATGATTTTCAGAAATTAAATTAGTGAAGGAATTGTGTAATTTTCAATTTGCTTACCAAATCATTAGGAAATTCTATTTTTTAACAGTCCTTTTTTTATTATTTATTTTTTTCTTTACCAGTTTTCTTTACCCTATACCAGTGCTGTCAAACTCATTTTCACCAGGAGGCACGTCAGCCTCACGGTTGCCTTCAAAGGACCAAATGTAATTTTAGGGCTGTATAAATGTAACTACTCCTTAACAGTTAAACGAGAGCTCAGCACTGCTGCCAGGTAGAAACAAGGTGCCGGGTCAGGTAAAACAAGGTGGAGGGCTGGATTCAGCCAGTGGGCCTAGTGTTTGCCACCTGTGCCCTATACGCTCTTCTACCAAGAGTCACAAAATTGCCATGTCACTATCCCACATTTAATTTGCTTTTTCAGTTGAGTTTCAGTGCAATCAAGCAATTTTCTTTTGTATTCACTTCTTTTATCTAAGCAGCCAGTCCACCCATTTTTTCATTTTACTACTTTAGTTTGATGCTGGTGTACTTACCATATTAGAGTCATAACAAAAGAGAAACAAAAGAAAATATACTCTCATCGATAAATTAAATTTTGTCCTTAAAAGCACTTATGCTTTCAAACATGTAAAGTATGACTTACAAATGAGAAGTCCTTGTTCAGGGCAAGCTCTAATACATTATATGTCAAAGTTAAAATAAGCAATTGTGAATTACAAAGACAGAATAAAGATATTCTGTCATTTGGGTACACGTAGTGGGGAAAGCATGAAAGAAGAAGAGCTCATATATCAAGCACATCACTGTTGTATAGTTATTGAACCTTCATAAGCAGGAGTCCCCAAGTGATTCCTCAGTGCAGAAGGCCTGGACTTATTACATAAAGTATCCATCAAAGCCAAGATGATGAAGGATAAGCAGCTTCTGTGTGATTAATGGGTACAAGAGCACAAAACAAAGGAGATTAAGAAAGACAATGGGTTTTATTGATAGAGTCAACTTCAACTTGCAACGAGGCAAAATACTCATTTAGCCAGCAACCCATTAAGCCTTCTAAAAAATACTTCTATGCCCCAGGGGAATACCTATCATGAGTTTGTATATCATAGAACAATCAGGAAAATTGTTCATGAAGTTCAATGAGGAACAATTGCTTGAATTAAAAATTATTATTTCTTAAAAGAGACCAAATCAAGATAGTCTTATAAAGAAGGAACAGGATTTTATTTCATTTGTAAAACACCTTGTGTTTAGTTGAAAAATTGTACTGAAGCTGCTATAAGTTCAGTTAAGAAGGAATTGAGTAGACCAGGGCCGTCAAAGTCATTTTCATGGGGGCCACATTGGCCTTGTGGTTGCCTTCCAAGGGCCAAATGTAATTTCAACTCCTTAACTATTAAGGAGTAGTTACATTTATACAGCCCTAAAATTGCATTCAGCCCTTTGAAGGCAACCATGAGGCTGATGTGGCCCTTGGTGAAAATGAGTTTGACACCCCTGATTTAGAGTGTGTATGTGTGTGTGTGTTTAGGGGAGCCATATTTAGCAAGTAAAAATACAAGACACCCGCTAAAATCTGAATTTCAGATAAACAAATAATTTTAGACATAGCAAACATTATTTGTTGTTTATATAAAATTCAATGTAACTGGATTTCCTGAGTTTGGCGACCTAGCGTGCCTATGTATGGATGTCTCTATGTATTCAATTTTCTTGCTATAAATACTGTTCTTAATGCAAGAACAAATAATATTTACCTAGATATTGCTAGAATTGCAGAATTTAGAGCAGACAGAGAATAGACATAATGTAGTTTAATAATTTTATTCTGTAGTTAAGGAAACTAAGGTTCTAAGAGATTAAAGACCTGTCCAGATCCCAAGTTGGTTAATATCTAAAGAAGGAACTAGAATATAATTGTCATGGCTCCTATTTCATTCTCTTTCTAGTATAAATTTCCTCTCTTAAATCTGTACTACCAGTTGCTATTTTAGTGACAAATTTGTGCCAGACCAATCACTTCATTTAGACAGACAAATGGGATGAAATACACACATGTAAACACATATGTGCTCATATGACTTAGAAGGAGAACTCACAGCAACATGTTACAGATAAAGAACATTTGTTGTTTGGGACTGCTGAGCGTCCATCTTGCCTATAAGTATTAGCACTCAAAACTTATTTTAGGGAAGGAACTTCCCCTCACTGAATGTAGTCTGATGGACTGTTGATTAGGACACCATTCCCAGTCAAGGAGTGGGCACATGGCCAAGCCAGGCCAGTAGGTAGTTTTTATTAGCAGCCCCTCCTACCAAAACAGTCTGAATTGTGAGGCAAGTAACAAAAAGAATGATCGCCCCGCACTCCCTTACCTGGACAGCAAGGTGGTGTCAGGTCATTTATTGCAGTGAAAGTGACCGGGCAAGACAATGGAGCAGTTCATGCTTCCTAGACCCATTTGGAGCTAATTATTTCCTTCTATTTGAAGTCTGGTTCCTCAACTCCTTCATTTTTTCCTAATAAATTACTTGTACAGCTCAAAAAAGGTAGAGTTGGTTTCTATTGCTTGCAACCAAAGAACTGTGATTGACACAAAATATTTATGAATTTCTCAAAGAAACTGAATTAAGGCATGGAAAGAACTTTTCATGTCATGGGAACCCATGAATTGAGGAACATGAAAGTCACTGAGAATTTAAAATATATATCTTTTACTCATATGGGTATAAAATTGGTCTGAAAAATTTCAATTGCTGAAATCAAATATAAAATTCAGACTGTTATGTAGATTATGGTTAACAAACTCTCAAAGATCTAAATTTAAAACCTAAAATAATAAAACTTCTAGAAGAGATATAGGATTAAATTTCTTGAAAAGTCACAAGAACTATAAACCATGTAAAGGAAACATTAATAAATTGGATCTCATCAAAATTGCAAACTTTTGCTCTTCAAAAGATACTGTTCAGGAAATGAAAAGGTAATTGACAAACCACAGACTAGAAGAGAAGCTTTGCCAAGATAGTTTATAAGATCTAGGTCTATTTCAGCAATGACAAAATATGTGAAGGGAGTAGGCAACGAGGAATATTGTTTAAAACAACAGGAGTTACCACTACACACTTCTAAGAATGGGAAAAAACTCAAAGAGCAAACAAACAAGCAAACAAACAAAAACAAGAACAACCCCCCCCCCCCCCCCAAAAAAAAAACTGATAATGCCGACTGCTGGCAAGAATGAAGAGCAACAGGAACTCTCTCATTCCTGATATGGGAATGCAAGATGGTACACTTACTTTGGAACACAGTTTTGCAGATTTTTATAAATGTAAAGATAGTCTTATCATGCGATCTTGCAGTTGCATTCTTAGGTTTTTACCCAACTGATTGAAAACTGTCTACCCCAAACCTGTATGTGAATGTTTATAGCAGTTTAATTTATAATCAGCAAATATTAGAAGCAGCTGATACATTTTTCAACAGGAGAATAGATAAAGTGGTGCACCCACACAGTGGGATACCAGTCAGTGATAAACACGAATGAGCTGTCAGCCCACCTGAAAGCAAAAATGAATATTAAATGCATATTGCTAAGCCAAGAAAACAACCTAAAAGGCTGCATGCTGTATGATTCCATTTGCAGAACTTTATATCACAAAGTTATGTGTATGTATAAATATATATAAATTAAAAATGTAAAGTAGAAGTTGATAGATCCCAGGATGAAATGCAGAATATGACAAAAGAACCTATTTGTATTACAAATGAGAAAAATCACCTGACTAAGGGAGACAATAGGGGGAGGGAAGGTGCTGGCCTAAGTAACTCGGTAAATAAGTGGAGACTGCAAGACAAAAGGAACTGCACACGAGGATTGTGTTCTACTTGTTAAAGTTGTTTTCTATGGGTGTATGTATTAACAGTTCTGAAACCACCACACATACCCAATACTGGGATTGAATAAATGAGTAAATGATGGCAGAGACTGGGAGCCAGTTTGCAGATAAACCAAGGTGAAGCTGGAAGGATCCATGTGGTAATGGATTTGAATTGGAGACATAAGTATGAACTTGTGTTTAGCTTAATATAAATGTCTTTGTGGCTACAGCTAGAGATATTGTTACAGAACAGAGCCGGAGGGTGGGGTATGATATACTATTACCAAAAGGACCCCCAACTAGGTTCGCTATGCCCACCACCAAAGGAAAGACGTCTCTCAATGCCAGAGATTTGTGAAAAGGAAAGGAAATGTTTACTTAAAGTTATACAGACTTAAAGTAGTGACCCAATGTCTTCATTAAAATATCAAAGTCCTTTAGGATACCCACAGACACACACACAGTCCTTCCTTCACCCTCTGCCCTAGTCTGGGGTACCATATTTCAGGAAAAGAAGCAGAAGTCCGTGATTCAGGCTCCTGGCACCATCAGCTGTGTCGCCGCCAAGATCTCCAGCTAATCCAAAGCCATGTGGCACCTTCTCATGGTTCACCAGCAAGAGTCCTTTCACCCTTTTCTTCCAGGCAAAGTCTCTCCTGCTTCCTATGCCACGTGACAAAAGGAAGCACCCCAAAGCCAAGTGGTCCTTGCTCTTGCCAAAGCTGCGGGGTCTCCACTCTGCCAAAGCTGTGTGGTTCTCCCCCTCACCAAAGCCACGGGGGTCCACACTCTGACCAAAGCTCCATGGTTCTCTCTTCACATGGCTGCCGAGTCTGGGTTTAAATCCTTTCTCTGCACCCCTATTTCTAACTCCTCCTACAGTCAGTCACACCTGCCAGCATTCCTGTATTATTCCAGTTTACTGGTCTGCCATCATAAGTCTGGGCAGGTGTGGTCCCATGGCATGGAGCCAATCTTCTCCAAACTCTCACGCAGGTGCTGTAACCAGGGGGAGCTGTCCCCCAGTTACATCTTGGGTGGAAGTCAGGTCCATCCCCCTGGCTCAAAGCATGGCCACAGCTATTTAACATGTCTATGAAACCAGTCAAAGGTTATAGATATGTTAAATGACCATGCCAGAGGTTAGCTGCAAAGCTGTTGCTGTATAAGACAGTTCTGCATGTTCCTGCTCCATGTGTCCCTTCCTCCCAATTCACACCTGTCAGGGGGAAGGGGTGAGGACATCCTATATATCTTTCTAATATTTCCTGGTCACCTTGAGTTCTGGACCCCATCTCCAATCCCTATTTGGGGCCCCTGTCTGGGCTGCACCCTGTTATAATATGTGCACATACATGAATTAGTATACACACATATTTCTTACTCTGTCATCTAACAGAGGCCAGAAGCAAGAATGCCTCACCTGCAATTAGCAAATTCATCACCTATATTTGGGTTTTTAATACCGTCGCAAAGAAAAACAGTGCTCTTTGGAGAAAAGGCTGATTCTAGGGCTGGGGCAGGAGGTATGGAATACAAAAGATGAGCTGGACCACCTTGAGCTAGAAAGTAAGTCCTCAAAGAAGTATAAATTGATAAGTATAAACTCTCTGTGAATTAAAAAGTATCCTTAAAATATTTATTTAAATATGCACGAGTGTGGGGAAGGGTAGCATTTCTTATAATCCAGGTAATATGGCATTTAGGTTTCTATTTGGTTCTGTTGGTTTTCCAAAAACAAGTAGTTGGTTCTGAACTGGTTTAATGATTTTAAGTCAGCACCTTCATATCTTCTTAGGAAACTGTTTTTGCATTTTCTTCTAATCTTTCAGTAATCCCCTGAGTGGGAGGGATTTACTGTGTGCTTGGGTAGACAGCATCAGAGATGTGAACAATGAGGTGGGTACTGGTGTACAACTTGACTTTTCCTAACAATCATTGCTGAAGTCCTCTTGACTGGTGAGGCAATATTTCCCCAAGAAATAAAAGAGTTTTTATTCTTAAAATCTAGGGAATTGAAAAGAAAGGTAGACATAAAACTTTTTAATTATTCTAATGAAAAATTAAGTGTTGGAAGCAGTTCAACGCATTGAAATGTTTGGAATCCAACACATAAAAATGTTTGTAGCAAACCTGGGTAAAAGCAATATAAAAACAGAAAGAATGTCAAAAACAGGAAGCTATAAATACAAACATACCTCAGAGATATTGTGGATTTGGTTCCAGACCACGGCAATAAACCAAGTATTGCAATAAAGTGAGTCATAATCTTCTTACTGGTGGAGGGTCTTGCCTTCAATTTGTAAAAAATGCAACATCTGTGGAGGGTAATAAAGCAGAGTGCAATAAACTGAGGTATGCCTGTGCCATAGTACATCATGGAAAATAGCTCTAAATGTGGAACATGCTTAGTTAAGACAATGAATGGTTAGCAAGCTTGTATTTCTCCTGTTTGTTTCCCCTCCCTTATCTTTTCTTTCCTGCTGACCTTATAGATTCTATTGCAAAGTAACCAAATTTTAAGTCTCTTAACACCTCAGCTTTATGTAGCTGTTTGCACAGTGTGAAGGGAAGGGAATTGTATTTTAAAAATTAGCTGTTTTACTTTGCATTTTTGCTTTTGTAAAAGCTCTACTGTGAAATCAGGAAGATATTATAGAATATAATATATATTATATATATTATATATAATATATAATATCTCAACTGTTCCCTATTTTCTGGAAGTATACGTGTGTGCGCACACATTCACAGACATCATGCTGCAAAAACGCACAGTCCGCATGCTCACCTGTGTCTACAGGCTAGCTGCGCGAGAGGGAAGGGGCAGTGCCGCTTAATCCAGAGAGTCTGCTAAGTGAAGCGATGTTAAGACAACTTCTAGCATGGTAAATTGTCAGATTTGTCAGCCAACTGTTTGCTGAGACTGTGAGACAATAGCGCATAGGATAGATGAGCTTTAGCCTAAGGGTGAGTGATTGTGAGCAGGAATTACCCAAGAGGGAAATTCAGGATAGAAAGTTAGCAAGAGAATGCCTGAACCATCAGGAGCTTTACCTCCATAGGAAAGAATAAAATTCCATTTTGTAATTACGTCCTGAGGAACCCTCTGTAGGGAAACTCCAGCATAGCCTTATAATCAGAATAACTGTTTTTGAGATTTAAGGGCAGAATATTTCACTGTGTTTTGTCACATAGAGCAGAGAGAAAATGTCATTGCGCAAGGACCCGGGACCTACTTCCAGTCTCCACTGTTCTTCTAATTTAACTTCTAACTTTGGGGAAAGCATCTCACTGCTCTGACCTTTGTTTGTTTGTTTGTTCGCTTGTTTGTTTGTTTTTAGATGGAATTATTGGACTAGAACCTCTCCAATCCCTTTCAAATCTACTTTTCTAAGACACTAGGAGGGTGATGTAAGTATCTGATCAAATTTCTCAGATACCTTCCTCAGAAAACTAGCATATTAGAAATAGAGTTTTAGATGAGGTTTACAGAAATTGGATTCCACAACTAAATAGATGAATTTTAGTATTTTGTCATTCCCATGCCCATTTTTTATTTTTTCTCAAGTTGTGAGTATAAAGATTATTTTATATCTAACCAAATTACCTAGCTATCCTTCCACTTTCCTCTTTCCTTTCTGTGTTTGTAGTACTTAGAAATGATGTCGAAGCAAGTTCAGACACTTGTTGACCCGAGTCCAGACTCCAGGGCCTGAGGGACTCCGTGCACGGGGCACATTCCTGTTTCTAGTGGCTGTGGACTCGCTCTGCTTCTCACACGTTGCATGCAGGTCACCCTCAGAACATCGCAGAGAGGCCCCTTATTGTTCTCTAGACTAATTAAGATCATACATGCCAAGTTCCTGGAAGTGATTTATGGCTAAATTTGGGCTTTTGACTCTGGTATTTTGAGTTCCGTAAGAATAGTCAAGAAAGTCAGTTCTGCATGGGACATGTTTCCATTACACACCGTGGAGTGGGTCCCTGCAATGATGGCAGTAATACCGCACTTCACAGCTTTGGGCTTTTCCGGGGACACTAGACGGCTGGCAAGCTGTTGGTCTTCCCCTGACTGTTGTCTGTAGCCTTGTTGTGGAACATGGGTAGGCATTGACAGGAGCACTCTTTTCACAGAAAACAGCCATTCAAAAGGTGGAGGAGAGGATTTCTGCACATCAGCCATTTCCAGGATTTTGAGATGGCACGTGAGTAGGATGCAGATGATGCACTATATGAAACTCCTAACCATGAGTCTTCAACAGACAAATTAGGGGATTTTCTCAGTCATCAGCTGCTTGACTGATTGTCTGAGAGTGCAAACTGCTTTGGACTGATTCTGGGTGACAATCTTGTTAGGCTGTGCCACTCCATGTCCCTAATGTCTTCATTCTAGTATAAAATGCTTGTATAAAGTACATTCAAAGGAAATAGTAAGATTTTAATAGTTACCTTGAAAACTACTTTCACATATTGCATGTAGAATGATTTTAAATACAAGACAAAGGAAATATACTAATGTAAATATACAAATAAAATTGACCCACATTCCCTTAAGGGCAAACATAAAAGTTGGAATGATAAAATCCTTAAGATGTCAAGAATACAGTGGTTCATTTACACCCAACATCTAACCACAGTGATAATAAAAAGCAAACATTGAGTTTGTTGCATTATTGTTTTTAAACTCTCTGAAGACAGGGCATCCCTTTGCGCCTGCCCCTGCGTGGTGTCCTCTGGTCACCCTTCATCCCCTTCATATGCCGTTGGTCATGACAGAGGTATGACTTTGAGAAGTAGCATAACTTAAGCATACCTTTCATCTATAGCATGTTTCCTATCATGCTCTTTAAAAAAAGCTCAATTCTTCACGAAGAAGAGTTGGAATTCTTCCCCTGTTTTGTGGGATATTTTAGAGAAGTTGCTCTGTGTCCAGTGAAACTGATTCAATTTATCGCCTTGGAGTTGTGTTCCTACTTTCACTGGCACATAATCTTGACTCACTACTATTTTTTTTCTCCTTTTCTCTTTTATCTTCTATTTCCCTGAGCTTTAGCATTTCTCTGTTTCCCATTTCTGTCATTTCCTTTCTTTTGCAGTGTTTCCTCTAAGGGTATGGATATGAGCTCTTTGGAGTTGAAGACCCATTCCTTCACATTCCTCACTGCTGGAAGTAGTTATCACATGCTGCTGAGTCAGCTGTGGGTTCTGGCGACCCTATAAATGATCTGTGTCCACAATGTCACATCCTCAACAACCCTGCTCAGCTCCTGTAGACTCATGTCTGTGGTTTCTTTGATGCAGTCAGTCCATCTCATGTTTGGTCTTCCTATTTTTCTGCTGCCTTCTGTTTTCCCAGCATTATTGTCTTTTCCAAACAACCCTGCCTTCTCATGATGTGCCTGAAGTGGGACAACTTCAGTTTTGTCATTTTTACTTTCAGCAATGTTTCAGACTTAATATGCATGAAGACCCACAAGTTTGTCTTTCTGGTGGTTCAGTATATCTGTAGCTCTCTCCTCCAACATCGTGTATCAAATGAATTCATGTTTTTCCCAGTCTTCTTCACTGTCCAATTTTCACATCCGTATGTAGTAATTAGGAATACGAGTGTGTAGATGATCTTAGCCTTGGCCTCTACTGACACATCTTTGCTCTTGACCATCTCTCCAAATTCTTCCACTGCTGCCCTTCTGAGTCTCTGCCTTCTCTTGATTTCTTGGCTGCAGTCTGCATTTGAATTGATCACTGAGCCAAGGTAAGCACTATCTTTAACAATATCAATGTTTTTGCTCTCTGTGTTAAAGTTGTGCATTTTTTCTAAAGTCATGATTTTTGTCTTCTTGATGTTCAAATGCAGTCCTGCTTTGACACTTTCTTCCTCCACTTTTGTCATTCCTGCATTCTGCCAGTAAGATGGTATCATCTGTGTATCTTAAGTTATTTATATTTCTTCCACCAATTTTCACCTTAACTAGTAAGAGCCTATTATTAGGTTCCTATATGTAGCTGTGGTAATGTCAGACCCTTGATATTTATCTGTTCATTTTTTCAGTAATCACAAATGGTAGGTTTCATTTTCTGAATTGAAAGATTTCACCTATAAGTGGAACCTAATCAACGAAACCAACAAGCAAGCAAAATATAACCAGAGACATTGAAATGAAGATCAATCTGACAGTAACCAGAGGGGCGCGGGGAGGGGATAATGGAGGGAAACAGGGGAAGATTTTTCAAGAACAACTATAAAGGACACATGGACAAAACCAAAGGGGAGTAGGATCAAGAGTGAGAAGTGGGGATGGCTGGGGTCAGGGGGAGTGGTGGGGAGAAAATGGAGATAACTTGAACAATGACAAAAAAATGTGAAAAAGTTAACCTCATACAAAATAAGAGAAAGAGTGAAGTTCACTGTGCCTGGTGCTGGATGCTGACTAGACACATCATGAGGATCACTTTGCAATACAAACAATACTGAATCGCTACATTGTATCCCTGATGCTAATATTGTGTTATGTCAACTATATCTCAATAAAAAAGATGTAAAAAGTAAGGTTAAAATGATTAAGTAACATACTTTATATTAAACTCCGGTAAGTAGTAGAGTTTTATGTGAAGGCAGAATAATTTGACTCCAATGACCAATCTTTTGAACTCACAGATTTATTTTATACATACTAGTTTTCTATGAAGTCTAATAACATTAATACTTTACATTATTGTGCATTTACTGTGCCCAGCTATGGTGTTAAGTATTTCATATATATTACTCTACTGAATTCTCAGAGCAGTCACCTGCAGCAAGGATAAACACTTCATTGAAGAAGTTAAGTAACTTTCCCATGCTTGCACAGGTAGGAAATAGCAACACTTTAGAGCATTGTCCTGGAGTTGTGTGCCAGAGGATGCTAAATCTTGAGCCAATTTTCTAGGATAAATTTCCCCCACAGAATTAGACATATTCATATATGACCCTGACTGCTGTTGTCAGGAATAAGGGACAAGTGACAACTGCAAATTTATACAGTGTATGTATTTTTATAAATGTGTTCTTTCTGTTTTAGTTTGTTTTAAAAAAGGGACCTAGCTGTATTCAACATTTTCAATTTATTCAGTGACTCTGGCTAGATCTGGCTTGCTATGGGGTGAAAAACTAGACTTTGGTAGCCAAGTTATTTGAATACCAGATATAGGTTCTTCCAATTCAGTCATTTGCTAATAGGTCTTTTCCTACCTGAGGACCTGGCCTGGCGTTGTGTCTACATTTAAATAACACTTGCTGGACAGAACCTTTCAGTAGATCCTGCTATCTTGTGATCATAGGGAAGTATTTATACATTTTAAATCATGAATTTCAAATTACAGGGTATAACTATGAGCAGTGTGGCAATAACAGCTGCTTTTGCAGAGCTGCCTTTTATTGCTTTTTTTTTTTTTTTAATGTAAAAGGCACCAGACAGAGGCATAGAAAACTACGACATTACATTCTAAATTTTTGAGAAACCAAACATGTATTGGACATGTTGACTGTGCATTTCTTTGAAAAGCAATTTACTTTATAAATAAAATTAAATTTTCAACTGTCATATGTGCTTCTTCATGCAGAAAACGCCTTGCACTACTTTACATTTTGCCCAGGAAGTTATTTTTTAAACCTGGCAACTGAATAGTTTAAAATCTTTCAGGTCAAATTGGGCTGATCTTAAATTATGGATGGACTTAGCCAGGCATGGCTGTTTTATATTGTACTTGGATTTAGTGGAGAGCTGAACAGTGGGAAACCTATCAAAATGCTTAATCAAATAGTGATCCCACACACTAAAAGGTGCTGGCGTTTCTTAATGCAGTAAAATTTCACGCAGAACTGCCCAGGGCTCAGCTGCACACGGGTGACACCCACAGGGTTCACTCCAGCTCTCTTCATTGCTACACTGTCCATTTATGGGCGCACCATTCTCATGGCTCTGGGAGACTGGCACTCAACCACTGAATCCCACAACAGGAGATTCTTCTGAAACCCTCTTGTTTCCTTCTGGGTTTAAATCCTGGCTCTACCAGTTCCCAGCTCTCTGACCACAGGCAGGTCATTTAGCCTCTCTACCCTTGTTTTGTCCCCAGTTAAAAGGGATGAGAATACTTACAGGATTATATAAAGATTCTGTCCAGTGCTGGACAAGTAGCAAATACTCAATAACTTGGTAGCTATTAATACTGCCCGTAAGCAGAATTCCTACTTACTCTAAGCCAGGAAGTTATGATACTGTTCCATCATTAAATATCTTTGGAGACAGAGATTCCATTCATTTTTAGGCAGCTAGTTTCCATTTTTACCTTATGTTTAAGTTTATTTTCTCCTGCCACATTAAAGATTTAAGACAAATTATCAAAGGCAAATTCCTTTTTATGGGTAAAATGTTAGGTCATGCCATGTAAAAATTTCTCAGGCAGTTTTTAAATACCCACAAAAAAATTCCTTAAGAGTTAGATGTACAAGGAAGGATGCAGAATGGAATCTTCGCCTGTGACACGCGGAGCGGGGTACATTAGAGACAGACACAGCGGACGGAACACTGACCTTGCGCCAGTCCGTGTGCTCAGCAGCGCCGATGAAAAATAAACAAGGCACAGTTCTTTACTGCTGAGCTAGCTGGGAAACACGTAACCAGTCATAGTATTTAGCTTGTCACAAATTTATTGTTTTAATGAGTACTCATTTCTGGTCTCTCGTTCCCCCTCTCCCCGCCTTGTTTTTTGGCAGTGCCCTCTCTTTCCGCCCAGGCATCAAATCGGTCTCCTACTGCCAACCTACACAAGGCCTTGGAGGAACTGTGGACTTTGCCCCGCGTCTCCCATGCCTTCCTGTACCTCAGAGAGGTTGAAGGTAGGGCTGGACCACTTCCATGAAACTCGATGACAACTGCCTAAGGGGTCTAAAGCACTTGATTTAATTTCCAGTGGTAAATTTCTAATGCCTCAGGCAAGCAGGTAAGCAGCCATTTGACACTGAGCCTAAGGAGAAGTCTGTCCCCCTGTACAGGCCCGTAGATCTGGCCACACAAAGACTGCCTTCCCTGAGTCTGTGAGAGTACAGATGAAGCTGGGTGAAATGGGCAAAGTTCGTGGCGCCTCTAGCTGCTCCAGCGCTAGTTATTTATCTCTCCATAGTAAAGACTAAGGAAGGCAAAGCTTTGTTTGTTATTCTGGCACTGGAATTGGTCTTTTTAAAAATCATTATTCCTTTTTGTGTGTGAACCAGTGATTTTCTGTCCTGTTCTTAGAGTGGCACATTTGAGGAAGGCCTGGTTGGAGCACTGGGCTCAGAGCTCTCTGCCTGGGCCATTAGAAACTTCCCGGGTGGCAGAGTTCTACTCTTTCTACGTCCCCCGTTGAGACCATGTGTTCTCAAAACAAAAACGAAAAGCCCGCACACTTGCACTATTTCATAAAGCCTTAAGGTGGGCCGATAGAAAAGAGGGAGGCAAGGTTCAGAAATACTCAGTTCAAGGGCCTTCAGACTTCTGTGTTCACAACCCATGCTAAAAGAATTTTGAAAAACATTTACATGTCTTTAGATTGGAGCACAATTTTTGTAATAAGTTTAAATAAATAATTTCTGATTGCAACTATTTACATTTAAAAATAAAACACACTCTTTTTATGTATCCAATAGGCTATGAATATAACACACATTTGGTAGCCAGCAACATCCTTTAAAATTTATATGAAAAACT
This sequence comes from Tonatia bakeri, assembly GCA_004024845.1. Lineage (NCBI taxonomy): Eukaryota > Metazoa > Chordata > Mammalia > Chiroptera > Phyllostomidae > Tonatia > Tonatia bakeri. Next base: position 121,174 of record PVIA01003046.1, on the reverse strand, counting down.
CTCTAACAATTAGACATTTTGCATTATCCATTTTTCTCCTTGAAATTGCATTTCCATTTCAAGTCTGACACAGAGTTTATTCTAATTACTAGTTTAACTTCATTTTTGAAGGCCTTTTTATTGACACTGGTTGTCCTTGTACATTTCTACAACTGTGTGTGTCTTTAATATTTTGAAACAATTTATCACCATAAAGGTCTAAGAATTAAAACTTTTTTCTTGAGTGAGTTATTACAATTATTAATCCATACTTGATTAAAACACTATTGATAATGCATATCATTATTAAGCACAAAAAATAATATTTTATTGCAAATATCTCTCATCAGAATGAGTGGCATATCCTGCTGTTGGTTTATCCCTTGGTTTATCCCTGGAGGTATGTACTTCAGAGAAGACACTACCTCAGATGTTAGACTGGGGAGGAAATAAGCATTTCTCTTACAGAGTAGACAAAGAGCTGTCACAAAAAGTGGTGGGGGAGAGGAAGAAAGAAAACTTTTCAAGCAGGTGAGTTTTAGAAAAGAAAATACATAAAGCTGAGGATTCTGGTATTTATTGTCCTAAAACTCTTCGTGCCTGCACACCATTAGCAGGGGCTTGAAGACTCAGATGGGTCCTCGTGCCAGGTTGTGGAATAGTGACCCACGCTGCCAAAACTGCTCAGTTTACAAGCGAGGAACTCAAGCCCCAGAGAGATGAAATCGTTCGCTCTAGTTTCAAATGGTGGGTGAATAGCATGTCTGGGACTTGAGTCAAAGTCACCGGACATGCATTTTGGTGCTCTTTATTCTGAGCTGCAAGAGAAGCATTGTCACACTGCTGGGGGAGATCACTTATGTCCTTTGTGACATAAACTCACCTGTAGGTCTTGAATCATATTCCATGAATTACCTCACCCATTTGACGGGAAACCAGAGGACTGCATCTCCTAGTTCCATGGGCCTTGCTCTGACATTTCATTCATCATATTATGGAATCAATTTGTCTCTATGTCTGAAACCCTATGCTTCAGTCACCAAATAGCCTGAAAGTGATGGTGTCCCTGCCAGAGATAGTATTTCCAATTTTCTTTTTTGTTATTCATTTTTTTAAGAGAAGGAGCACATTTTCATGTCAAAAACACTGTAATACACTAGCGCAGATTAAATGAAACTCAACTGGTTTAGACAACCTATCCTTTTTACAAATTACTGTGTCGTATCAGCTATTATAAAAACAAAACCTAAAACTGCAAAAACAGTTCTGTGCAGCTGATAATTGCTTTATTTAAAGTTATTTATCATATAAGGTTTTGCCTAGACTCTTAAAAGCTATCAGAATTAGTGTTCTAATGACTACATTTCTTTTTCCCTGAAATGTCCTTCTTTGGACACACTGTCTTCTATCCATTCCAAATGGCTACAGTGTGGTGTCACTTCTGATATGTAGCTATGAACCAGAGCAAGAGTAATACTATTCTTGCAAACACAGGTCTTGTTTCTCAATAAACAGCATAGTTCTGCCCTGTGTTCAAAACTTCCAGAGCAAACTTGGTGAGGAAAATGTTCCTGATGGCTCAATTCTTTGTGATGCCTTATACTGGCCACCAAGTGTCACTCTTGCTCTTTTTGCTATTGAAAAAAATATTTTTATTGACAGAAGGACACTTAATCTCAGTCCTGATTCATAGATTCTAGTTCTAATGGCATGTGGTTGAATCTTAACCATCCTTCTTTTAAAACATCACTTTAGCAACTTAGGGCTGCTAGTTTGGGTCTTGCTGTTTGGGCTAATGGCATAAAGAGGTAATAGCAACAGTGTGTAGATGTGATGGATGTGGGCTTCTGTGCCTCACTCATCTGGGCCAGCTTGGTTCTCACATTGGACAAGTTATTCCGACAATCCTCTGTGCAGGTGACTGTGCAGAGTCAATCACTTGTAGATTCCTGTTGATAGGAATAAAATGCTGATTATTTGTAACAATAGGACCATATAACTGGAAAGGAGTAAAAAATGATTGTGAATTCCATTTTCTTACCCCTTTGAAGTCAGTTACAGAAGCAAAATATAGAGCACATTTTTGAGAAATAAATGTATTGTGATAAAGAAACACACTGTCCCGGAATCTCAATGACAAGATCCTGTAGTATCTGGCATTTTAGTTCATTCTTTTAAGTTTTAACCTATAGATGGGGAAGGAGTCAATCAAACTGGATGTCACTGAAACAGATTTTCAGAGTTGACGTCAATACCGGCTTTGTGTCCATCTGGGTTCACAGGTGGAAATGTCCTTTTGATAAATGGGTATATCAATTTTTCTAGAATGTACATTCCTAATCTAATGAACGAAAATGGTACTTGAGCTTTCTGTCGGGGGATTAGTCACATTGCAGCTTCTTGTACCTATCCTTTCACCTTCTGAGATTCGTAAAGCAGGTTGGAAGCCTCAGTACCGGATGCATCCTGATTTGATATGACCCAGGGCTATGATTAAGAGACTAGACTCTGGGCTTACTGCAACTCTCTGAGTCCCTAAAAGTTTCCCTTTATTGGGGCAACCTGAGGTGAGTAAATTAAAACTAAGGGTTAGGGTGAGATTGGGAAACAATGCTCACTGACACCCTCTGTCCTCATCTTACTTAAGAGACATTAATTTTTAATATTGCATATACATCTTTGGGGTTGCTATAATAAAATAAGGATGAGTATGGCCCTGGTTGACTAGCTTATTTAGTTAGAGTGCCATCCCTATATGCCAAGGTGACGGGTTCGATTCTCTGGTCAGGGCGCATACAAGAATCAACCAATGAATGCATAAATAGTGGAACAACGAATCTACATTTCCTCCTCTCCTTCTTTTCTCTCTTTAAGTAAGTAAGAAAATAAATAAAATAAAATAAAAATAAAAAAAATGAGTGTGATCCTTAGCATAAAATGTTGCTGACCCTGCAGAAGCCACATTGTGTGATAAAATGAGCATTGACTGTGAATTCCTATAGTTTTGTAATTTAATTTCTGGTTCTGGCAAGTATTAACTGTATGACCTAAAGCAACTGTCTTAAACATTCTAAGACTTAGTTTGTATAGTATTATACTGAAGAATAATAGCACTAATTTTCCAGGGTAATAATTTCCAGTGTTATAATTAAAATATGGATTTTTTTTTGAGAGAGAGAAAAGTGGGGATGGGTGCATAATAAACACTCAATAAAAATTGTAAACAATTGGAGGATGAAATATGCTCCTTAGTTCCCCTTTAGAATTTTTCATGGGCTGTATCCTTACCAAATAAAAATAAAAATAAAAACTTAAACTGCCCTGTTAGGTAACTATACTCTAGCCTCAGTGAAACAAAGGAAGGTGGCTGTCCCAAAATAATAAATACTATTTGATGTACTAGTTTTTTATTGATGCCGTAACAAATTACCGCAAATTTGGTGGTTTAGAACAACAGAATTTTATAGTAATTTAAAGAGGATTTAAGTGAATTCAGGGAACAGGTGCTCAAAGCAATTTTCCTGGATAACATTTCTCACATGTCCAAGGGGCATAATCTCTTCCTGTTGGGGTTGGTGGGGAACAAGGACCAGGGTAATCTGCAGCATACAGTAAGATCGTACTTATTCTGGTTATCACTGGTAGGATAGAATTAAGTAAAAAGTAAAATTTTGTCACTATAGCAACAAGTGATTATAAAGACAGCAGAATCATTGGGCTATTTAAAATGGTCCTGGAGAGCATACATGCATAAGGAATAACAGGGCCTGGACATCTAATCACAAACACACATGGAAAACTCAAGGGTTTCTATGAAAGCTGTGGAGGAATGCTGTGTCTCCTAATGTTTCAGGACAGATGACTCTTGACCAATCCCGAAACAGATTATCAGGGTTGTAGTGTTGAAGACCTAATGGAATCTTTTTATGAAAAATTAGATTTTATGGCCCTGGCTGGCATAGCTCAGTGGATTGAGTGCGGGCTGCGAATCAAAGCATTGCAGGTTCAATTCCCAGTCAGGGCACATGCCTGGGTTGCAGGCCATGGCCCCCAGCAACTGCACATTGATGTTTCTCTCTCTCTCTCTCTTTCTCCCTCCCTTCCCTCTCTAAAAATAAATAAAATCTTTAAAAAAATTATATTTTATTATGCTATTATAGTTGTCCCGATTTTTCCCTTTTTCTCTTCTCCACCCAACTACCCCCACTCCCTCAGGTGATTCCCATACCACTGTTCGTGTCCATGGGTCATGTGTATAAGTTCTTTGACTACTTCACTTCCTGTACTGCACTTTACATCCCCCTGGCTATTCTGAAACTACTTATTTGTACTTCTTAATCCCCTCACCTCTTCACCCATTCTCCCCCACTGCCCTCCCATCTGGCAACCATCAAAATGCTCTGTGTATCCATGATTCTGTTTCTGTCCTTCTTGTTTGCTTAGTTTGTTTTTTAGATTCAATTGGTGATAGATATGTATTTATTGCCATTTTATTGTTCATAGTTTTGATCTTTTTTTAAAATAAGAAGTGCCTTTAACTTTTCATATAATAATGGTTTGCTGATGATGATTTCCTTTAGTTTTTTCCTTGTCTGGGAAGCTCTTTATCTGCCCTTCAATTCTAAATAATAGCTTTGTGAAGTAGAGCAATATTGGCTGTAGGTCCCTGCTTTCCATGACTTTGAATATTTTTTGCCAATCCCTTCTAGCCTGCAAAGTTTCTTTTGAGAAATCAGCTGACAGTCTTATGGGAACTCCCCTGTAGGTAACTAACTTATTTTCTCTTGCTGCTTTTAAGGTCCTCCCTTTATCTTTCACCTTTGCTATTTTAATTATGATGTGTCTTGGGGTAAGTCTCTTTGCATCCATCTTGTCAGGGACTCTCTATGCTTTCTGGACTTGCATGTCTATTTCCTTTGCCAAATTAGGGAAGTTTTCTTTCATTATTTTTCAAATAAATTTTCAGTTTCTTGCAGTTTCTCTTCTCTTTCTGGTACCCCTATGATGCAAATGTTGGACCTCTTGAAGTTGCCCGGGAGATCGCTTACACTATCCTTGTGTTTTTGGATTCTTTTACCTTCTTGATGTTCTGATTGGTTGTTTTGTGCTTCCTTATGTTCCAAATCATTAATTTGATTCTCAGCTTCATCCACTCTACTGTTGTTTCCATGTAAATTGTTCTTTATTTCAATTAGTGTAGCCTTCATTTCTGACTGGCTCTTTTTATGGTGTTGAGGTCCTCACTGAGTTCCTTGAGCATCCTTATAACCAATGTTTTCTTTTTTTTTAAGATTTTATTTATTTATTTTTAGAGAGGGAAGGGAGGGAGAAGGAGAGAAAGAGAGAAACATCAATGTGCAGTTGCTGGGGGACATGGCTTGCAACCTAGGCATGTGCCCTGACTGGGATTCGAACCTGCGATTCCTGGTTCGCAGCCCGCGCTCAATCCACTGAGCTACACCCGCCAGGGCCTAACCAATGTTTTGAATTCTGCATCTGAGAGATGGCTTATCTCCATTTTGTTTAGTTCTTTTTCTGGAGTTTTGACCTGTTCTTTCATTTGGGCCATGTTTCTTTGTCTCCTTGTTTTGACAGCCTCCCTGTGTTTGTTCCTGTGTGTTAGGTAAAGCTGCTATGATTCTCTGTCTTGGTAGTGTGGCCTACCTATAGGGTCCAGTGGCAAAGCTGCCTTTATCACCCAAGCTGGGTACTCAAAGTATGTCCTTTGTGTGGGCTGAGTACACCCTCCTCTTGTAGGTGAGTCTTGATTGCTGTTGGCAGGTCAATGGGAAGGATTTACCCAGGTCAGTCACCACAAGGATTGGTTGTGACCACTGACCACCAATACCAGAGTTAGTAGAATTAAATAGAAGGGTTGCTCAGAGCAGAGATAGCCTGTAGGCCAAAAACATATAAGACCTCAGCATCTGTATTAACAACAGCCTGGGAAGCATGTGCATGTGAATTATAAGGGTGCTAAAACAAGAAGGATGAGAAAAAAGTCTCAAATAGCCAAATACTTTTCTATGGGTGCACTGCCAAGGGGTTAGGATTTGATGTGCTGGTTCAAGCACTTGGAAGTGGTATTTGTCATCTGCAGGGTTGGCAAATCTAAGTCTGAACTCAATGAAGGCCTAGATTGTTAAAAATTCGGAAAACTGAAACTTTCCTGTAATATCATAAATATCTGAATAACTAAATAAATAGTCCGAACACTCAGGGAAATGGGAGTGTTGGAGTGATCTATTATTGCCACCTGCAAAACCATTCTTTAACTAATCACCCTGGGAGAATCTAGAGTTTAATAATGTGCATTGATGTTTGACAATAAAAGGAAAGTTTTAAGTTTTTAAAAGCAATATTTTATACCTGTAAAACTTTCTTCTTGAGTCTTCTTTTAAGGTTTTCAAACACTATTTGTTAGAACATTTATAACAACAAACTGTGGAAATAACTTTATAAAGCATGGGAGTTATTTAGAATTACAGACAGGACAAGATTTAGAATTAATGGCCATAGTTATGATATGAACCACCTAAATGCCTTATGTAAAAATAAAAGGTCGTTATTATAATACTATCCTCAAAATTAGATCTTTAGTAAAGTCCTTAAATAAGTTGAACTTAAATAATTCCTATTGCAAAAGCCACCTTAATTCAGATTTGGTCACTAAAAATCAAAGAATCCCATGAAAGCTGTATTCTTTTTTAAAAAAATTATTTAACAATTGTATACAAGTTTACTTTTCAAAAGTATTTTAATATATTATTCATTTATTATATATACCTTTTTTCCAAATGCATATACATATGATTATGTTCACAAAGAAAATTCTCATACACCCGAAATTACTCAGGTCATGACATAGTGCCCTGCTAGCACCCCAGCTTCCTGTTTGTGCCTAACTGATGCAATCATAGCCCTCTCCCCAGAGTCCACCACTCTTCTAGATTTGCCTGCTCTTCTTCTTTTTGACACTTTGCTACTTATGTATGCAATTTTAAGCAGTCTAATTTATTTTTCCTGATTTTGCACTTTTTTTCAAATTTTTTATTTAAAAGTGTCAAGCCAAGAGAAAAGTTGTGTGGTTAATTGAAAAGGACATTTCTGGCATAATTAAATAAATTTAAATATGGACTGAATATTAAATAATATTAAGACATTTTAATTTTTCTTAAGTACAATGACGTTGTTTTGGCTAAGTAGAAAACTATTTTTAATTTTGGAAATACATACTAAAATATTTAGGAGTGCACTCTTAAGATATCATTAATTTACTTTAAAATATTTAAGAATAAACAATTGAGTTTTAAAAATCTATATCCTGCCCAAACTGCAGTAGGAGACATATACTTTAGAATAAGACCTTGTCGTGCTTTGCCAACAACCATTATTTACCTAAAAACAGCTCCTGGCTTGCCACTGTGTTCTGGTAGAGACTGAGTGAATGGCTATGAGTCACCAAGTGAGTATGTGACCTCAACTGCCAATCATGAACAGGCGTTATCTAGTCCACTGAACCTTAAAATTGGACATGCACAGAAACACTCTATTATAAATGGAAGTTAAATATAGGGGCCAGGTCTGAGCAGGTCCAAAAGGCAAAAGTAAACTGTGTGATCAGGTGGCTCAGACTGCCTATTTCCTGCTCCTCGAGCTTCACTGCTTCTCCCCCAACCGAGATCTGTGACTTTATGACTGGTTCTCTCTGGACATTTAAAGGAAAAGAGAAAAGCATGGGCTTGGCTATAGGTATATTTACCCCATATGCCAGGGGAGAACTGCTACTACATTTCAATACACTCCCGCTGGGTGTGCTGGGGAGAAGGTGGGCAGTGGTAAAGGGAAAGTTTCCCAGTTGGCAGAAATTAGGGTGGTACATCTATTGTCTACCTGGCACCATAGGAGAAATGGCCTGTGGTGCAAATTTACATTGACTCATGGACAGGAACTTACACTTTGACCTGGTATTCAGAGGTCAGAACAAATTGGAAAATTATTGAGAAAGAGTTCTGGGGAAAAGAGATGTGGATACTCTTCTCAGAATGGCACAGAGTGTGAAGATAAATTTATGTCCCAGGTAAATGTGTACCAGGTGGCAACCACTTTGTAGGAGACCCTCAGTCATCAGGTGGACAAGGTAACCCATTCTTCAGATGTCAGCCTCTTTTCCCAGTCCCTTTGGAACCTACTTCATGGATCCAGGTACAACATGGTGATAGCAGCTGGCGAATCTGGCTACTGCTGTGCTGAATGCCCAACCTTCTAGAACCAGAGGCTGATGCTGAGCCCCCATGTGATAACATTTACCCAGAGTCTAGCTGGCTACCTAGTGACAGATTAATTCTGTTTTATCAGTCCTATCATGCAGAGTGCATCACTTTGTCCTTATAGGAAAAATATACATTTCATAAGGGATTTGTCTTCCCTGCTGTAAGATTTCTGATAGTACTACCATTTGTGGACTAACAGAATGCCTGCTTTGTTCATTGCCAAGGTATCTCATGCAATATCACTTCTGACCTGGGGACACATTTCAAGGCAAAGGAAGCGAGGCAATGGCCTCACCCTCATGAAATGCACTGCTCTACCCTACTTATCACCCTGTGGTAGCTCGCTTAATAAATTGGTAGATCACTTGGTAAAGACTCAGAATCTCTTGAAGGATTGGAGTACTGTCCTGTAGAATGAGATTTTTGCCTTAAACTTATAGCTAGCATACATTGCTTTCTCTGAAGTCTGAATGCACCAAAGCAAGTGACAAAGTTGCAGTAGGCCTTCTCACTGTTGTCCCTAATCACACACTTGATGTTTTTGTTTTGCTTCAAATCCTCATGAATGGTTGGTTAGAGGTCCTAGTGCCCCAGAAAGGAATACTTCCACAAGGAAACAGTCATAGTTTTGATGAAGTAAAAAATAGGACCGCCCCCAGAGCCGTTTGAGGATTTCCATGCTAATGAACCAGGGGAGAACTGGGTCACTGTACGGGCTGGAGTAACTGATCCACGTTGATTTCCACAAAGAAATTGTGTTTCTGGTTCAGAATAAGAGAAAAGAAGATTGTGTTTGGAATCCAAGAGATTTCCATCAGAAGAATGACCAAATTAACATCATTTTGTGTTAATTTGGGAGCTGAAGGAAATGTGTGTCCCTTATGTTAGGGACATAAGTTTTTCACTCATAAGAGGGACCAAGATGGGGGATGAACTCTGCTGTCTATCTGCCATTTGCCATTTCAGAGGTATTGTCATCTTTCTTCACCCTTGTCCATGCCACAGGAAACTGGCTTGTGTGAATTATATAAACAAACCATCTTAACCTCTAGCTTCCGACTGAGTTTGGCCAGTGGGGAGACCCAGTTAGAGAATAGAGAAAATGTAGAAAGTATATTCATATTGTTCTCCTAGCCCTATCACTGTGGGAGGGAGGCTCTGGCTAGCTGGTTCCCTTTACTACTTCTCTCAGTAGTCTTTCTATGTGACTGACTCTCATTGAGTGCTAGTCCTCTCTTCCTTCACTAGAGATGTAGGCAAAATATACTTACAAGAGAGAATGTGTTGAATAGATGACAGAATATGGGAGCAGTGGCAGGTTTGGTCTTAGTAAGGAGCTGGGAAAATTTTTCCATTGTAGGAGGGAAGGCAGAGTATATGAACAGAAGTGCAGGCATGTTGATAAATTTGTTGTTAGACTATAGAAGCTGTGGTTGTTTTTATTTCCTCAGTGAATTAATAAATATTAGTTCATTAGCAAAGACTTCATAAACAGTACATTAAAAAGTATTAACCATAAAGAAAGAAATGATAACTTGAATATAGTTAAAAATAAGAAAGTCTAATCATCAAAAGACACCGATAAGAGAGTGAGAATAAAACATAAATATCTCTATCTATTTATCTATGTAAATAGTAAAGGGTACAGATTCAAGATATATTAAGAACTACCAATAAATAAGAAAAAGACAAGTAGCCCAATAAAAAAATGGACAGAATATTCAAACTAGTACTTGACAAATGATATCTAAATGGCTAAAATTATATCTAAATAGCTAAACACATATAGAAAAGTGCTCAATATCATTATTTATCAGAAAAATGCTTACTTAAATCACAGTGAAATACTACTACTCTCCAATAGCAATGGCTAAAACATGAAAGACTGACAATAACAAGTGTTGGTGGAGATTTGGACTTAACTTAATGAAATTCAGTTTGTTTAGTGTTACAGAGGGGCAGAGGCGAGGGAACCGAGCAAAGGACCAAGAAGTGATGGAATCTGAGCTAGTGAAGTGGGAAAGGCGCATATGAGGGAGGGGCTGCACAGTGAAGAGATCGGTGATGGGACCTCATGTGCCTAAAGAAGTTTCGGGGATTTTAGCTCACTGCTTGTACTTAGTATTAAGAACTTTTCCAACTCTCCTCATCTTGTCTCCATGAATTGTACCTCAGAGAGACAGGGACATTAAATCCAGTGTTTTCAGGATGTACAGGGGGAGGTATCCACAAAATGCTTCTTGCCTTTGAGGATACTTTTGTTCCTGTTGAGTAGTAGATGCACGCTTTTACTGTGTCAGTTTGCCGGTGTAAACACAACATTAATTTTTTTGTACAATCTTATATTTATGAAATGAAAGGTATTCATTCCGCAGGAAAGCAGCTGTGCAGTAACTCCACGTCCTGATGAAAGTGTGATGAGCTAATGGGAGGTGACTTTTGGAACAGCCAAGCAGTCTTCAATACTCATTTCAATAAACATAAACATTCACCCTGTGTTAAAAGTGAATGAATAATTTATATAATAAAGAAAGAACTACTTTAATTATTGTGCTGAAGAGATTCTCAGGGTTGTTAGACAAGCTGCCAGGCTAACATATTGGCTTTTAAATTATTTCACTCATTCAGACAGGAAAATGGTTTTATGTGTTTTTCCCCCCTTCCTGAATACAATAAAGAATGAAAGATAGCCAGCCTGGCTCATGAATACATAATGAACGGGTGACGAGGAGAGATGAGTCTGGTAGCACCTCAAAGAGTAAATCAGCTATAAACTATCCCCTCGTTAATTTTCTGCTCAGTAAGATGCCCTTGTTCTGAATTGGAGGCAACATATAAAGGCTCTCTCTCTGGGAAAACCTAAAGCCTGGTGCCTTGCAGGGTAGATGCAAATATTCTCATCAAGTATCACCTGTGAGGGCTAGACACTCTGGCTGCAGTGTTTTGCTTTTTTTTTTTTTTCCTCAAATTATACTGCTCTCTGCCTCCAAAAAATTGTGTTTTTATTTCTTTCACAGTACAATTGAAATTCGTTTTCTATGAGGACTTCTTAAACAAAGGGATACTATACTATTTTCTTCTCAATTTGTATCACATGGTTTAGCACTCTAATTAATCTATTATGACTGAGAATCAGTCTATTATATTCTTGTTTTATTTTTAGGCTTCAGTTTTATACCATTTGTTTCCCCAATTACACCATAAAATCCTTGAGAGTTAGGGCAGTGTCTGGATACTTCCCGCATTCTGTGTATCAGTGTTTTACATTCAATGTCTTTGTTTAATAGTTGGATGAGTGGAAACATGGATGATGGGTGGATGGATGGTTGAATGAATGAATTTAAACATAACTGTGTACTTGATTTGGTGAATGGGTGGGATAAAAGAGTATGACAAAATATTAATAAAGCAGGCTATATTTTTTGTATTTATTATTTCTTTTATTTGCAGAAGCAAACCAGCCAATTTCTTAGTTCACTAAGTATTTTGAATCCAAGTAATAAAAGCTGTAAATTAGGAAAGGCTATATTCACCAAACACCATGTAATATGAAGAACAGAGACATTTATTGAAGAAGACACAAGATACAAGAAACATTGTACATAGGACAATGATGCCTCAGTTCCCTTCAAAGCAGGCACCTTGGGACCTCACACAGTTCTCCCAATGACCATTAGCTGCCTCATCATATTTTCCTGGATCTCATCAACCATCTTAAATCTCTTCCCTTTCAAAGGTGATGTTAGGTTTGGGAAAAGCCAGAAGTCACAGGGCACCAAATCTGGGCTTTAGAGGGGCTGAGTCACCTGGGTGATTTGATGTTTCACCAGAAGACTCGGCATGAGATGTGATGCATGAGCAGTTGCATTGTTGTGATGAAGCTGCTAATCACCAGTTGCCCATAGCTGCGGGCTTCTGAATCATCTGAATAGTTTCTGTGGAGGAATGTTCAAGCTTAATACAAGATTTTATGTACATTCCTTGCTTTACTCACTGTCATTTTGAAAGTGATGCCACACAGTACACATGCTCACTCAACAGTGTCTACCACCCCCACTGACTAGTACAGTGAAGTTGTCATTGTTTATGCACATGCATTCCAGTTCACTCTCCTTGGCTACCAGGTTACACCTATGTTGTACAAACCATTTCAGTTACATTAACAATGGCTGCACTTTTTTCTGGACAGACCTCATATATATAGCTATATATCTTTATCTATCTCTATATCTATATCTATCTATATCCAAATAGTTTGATCTTTGGTATTTTCAAGAACCTTGATCTTTTGGTTTTGCCATCAAAATGATCAGATCAGTGAAACTCTCATAGTGTAGAATAGCAATCTCACACACACACAAAAAAGACATTTTAGGAGCCTCAAATTATTCTACACACTTTAGGAAAAATAAGACCAGTAGCAGCTATAATATTTTATAAAATGCTGTTTTTATTGTAAAAGAAATAAGTTTTATTGTAAAAGAAATAAGCTTTAGACAATATAAGATTTAAAAACAAGTAGTCATCACATGTAACTCCAACACTGAAAGATAATTACTGTTAATATATGAAAAAATTGCTCTTTCTCTCTGTGTTTGTCTGTTTATACATGTGCACATGTGTGTGCATGTGTGTGAACTATTTTGAAGTATAGTTGGATATAAAGGCTCAACCATCTGTCATCCTGAATCAGAACAAGACAGGAGACAGAAGCGAGAGACTCGCCTGTCTTTGAGGTTGCAGCAAAGACTGTTTTCAGATCTGTTCTTTCCATAGTCGTCTGTTATCATCTGTCTGCTGTTTTTCCCCCAGGGAGCCTTAAAACCTGTGTATTCTACCTCAAAATTATTGCTAAGGCAAACTGTTTGCTCTATTGCTGATTTTTGCTTCTTCTCAAAGCCAAGAAGAATGGAGCCCTTTCCAAGATCTCTTTCCTAAATGCTCAGCAGAAAGTCAGGAGTGGGGAGGTTTCAGGCTCTGGCGCCCAGGTTGCCATCTTCCCGGAAACTTCCTTGGGATCTTGATAGAGGTTTTTTCTGTTTATTATAAGCCAGGCTAAAAGTAATCAGTAATGGATTAATTAAACTGTTTTAACCTGACTGCTCTAACTTAAGGTAAAACACTAAACCTGCTCTAGATCCTGGAAACGTTTCTTCTTGAAACTCCCTTTTCAGACATGACTCAACTTGAGCCAAAGATGGTGGAGTAGACAGTGCCTGTGACAAAGGGGTCTCAGGCAGAGAAGTCCTGTTGCTCTCACTGAAAGGAGCTGCCTCAGTGAGATCTTTGATGGGGCCTCCTGATTCTTCTGACCTCAGTGGGACCTGTGGGAAGCCCCAATGGGCAAAACTGCTGCCCTTGTCTATGGTTTGGGGAGAACTACTGTGTGTGAGACACAAAGAATGGACACAGGCCTCCCAGTACCTCCACAGGTAGGGGAGACGTTTCCGGTTTACATGCCTGGCCCACAACTGTGGAAAATGCTGTGCCTGAAGGTCTGCCACTGGCACAGTAGAGAGGTCCTGACAGCCTGGCCGGCACGAGGGTGGAAGGAAGACAGGACCAGGAGCAGCTGAAGAAAATTTACAACCCATTCAGGGGACTCTCTGACTTGGAAGAGCAGGACCTAGTTGATCGGGACAGGTGGCTCCAAATTAACTAGAACTAATAGAAGGGAATTTAAGTAAACGCCTGTGGGAACTCTCAAGGAAATAAAACAAGAGCATTAAAAATGCTTAGGGAACAAGATACAACCTTCTCTGCATTTGAAAATTGGAGAGATGAACTTAAGAAGAGGATGATTTCTCCTGAGCACAGAATTTAAAAGAAATATCTCACAATAGGGAGCTAAAACACAGAAAGGTAGAGTTCATAGAGAAAATGGTGAGAGGTTTGGAGGATAACTCTAGGAAAGTTATGCTGGGTATCTTGAATTCTAAGGATCAAGAAAAATCCTTAATAGTTTCTAGCAGGGGGAAAGTGTGTGTGTGTGTGTGTGTGTGTGTGTGTGTGTGTGTGTGTGTGTGTGTGAGAGAGAGAGAGAGAGAGAGAGAGAGAGAGAGAGAGTGAGAGAAATAGGATATCTTATCAGTATCACTAGAAACTAGGTGAAAATGGGATATCTTGAATTCTAAGAATCAAGAAAAATCCTTAATAGTTTCTAGCAGGGGGGAAAGTGTGTGTGTGTGTGTGTGTGTGTGTGTGTGTGTGTGTGTGAAAGAGAGAGAGAGAGAAATAAGATATCAGTATCACTAGAAACTAGGTGAAAATGGGATAAATTATGCAAATCATTGAGAGTGAAGAACTGTCATACAAGAACTAAATTTTCAGTCAATGTGTCATTTATTTTCACCCATGAGGACAGTATGGTCAGTAAGATTGTAAAGACTAAACAATAAAACAGTAATGTAGATACTGATATGAAGGGATTTTGCAGCTATAATTAAAGATTCAACTTGGTCGACCTTCAGATATGGAGATTATTCACACGGGCCCCACCCAATTAATTGAGTCCTTCAGAAGCAGCGTTTTCTCTGATTGGTAACAGAAGATGAAGCCAGAGACTTTTACCGTTGCTGGCTTTGAAAGATAGAGAGATCTGCATGCCAAGGAATGTGGCAGCTGGAGCTGTGAATGGCCCCTGATAGGCAGTAAGCAACTGAGGACCCCATTCTACCCATAAGGAACTGAATTTGACCACCACCCTGAAGGAGTTCAGAAGTGGATTCTTATCAAGAATTTCTAGGTAAGAACCCATTTAGGTCAACACCATGATTTCAGTCTTGTGAGAACTTAAGCAGAGATTCCAACCTGAATTTCTGACCTAGGCAATTTTGAGATAATACTGGATTTTGTTTTAATTTGTAAGGGTTTTCCCCCAATTTTTTTTGAGAAATAATTGACACACATCACTATATTGTAAGGTAGACATGCAACATGATGGTTTGATTTAAATGTATTGTGAAATTATTACCACAACAGGTTTAGCTAATACCCATCTTCTCAAATAGATACAATAAAAAAGAGAAAAAAAACTGAAAAAATTTTTTCCTCGTGATGAAAACTCTTAGGATTAGCCCTGTTAACAGCTTTTCTATGCAGCAGTGTTAACTTTAGTCATACACTGTATGTTACATTTCTAGTACTTACTTATTTTACAACTGAAAGTTGGGCCTTTTGACCGCCTTCCTCCAAATTCTTCCTCCTCCACCCTCTACCTTTGGTAACCACAAGACTGATCTCTTTTTCTGTTTGTTTTTATTTTTATAGATTTTATGATATAAATGACATAAAGTACTTGTTTTATTCTGTCTGACTTAGTTCACACAGCATAATGCCCACTAGTTCCATCCATGTTGTTGTAAGTGGTAGGATTTGCTCACTTTTGATAGCTAAGTGATATTATATTTATGTAGATACCAAACTTCCCTCCTCGTCCATCCACTGCTGGGTGTTTAAGTTTTCCATGCCTTGTTGTAGATGCCGCTGCTGTGACCGTGAAAGTGCAGATTTCTTTTTGAGTCAGTGTTTTCGTCACCTTTGGATCTATTCCCAGAAGTAGAATTGCTGGATCACATGGTAGTTCTATTTTTAATTTTTTAAGGATCCTTCATACAGTTTGCTTTATTTTTAAATGTTTTTTAAAATGTATGCTTTAATTCCAGTTCACATATAGTATTATAGTAGTTTCAGGTGCACAACACAGTGATTAGTTAGGCACCATGTACAACACCGTATGATGTGCCCATCCCAGTAAGTGTAGGACCCATCCGACCCCACACATAGTTATTATGAAATTTTGACAGATGCACCCTTGTGTTGTACTTTACATCTCTGTGGCTATTTTTATAACTGGTAATTTGTACTTCATAATCCCTCTCACCTTTTTCACCTATCTTCCCAACCCTGCTCCCATCTGGTGACCATCAATTTGTTCTCTGAATCTATGTGTTTGTTTGTTTTGTTTATTTCATCTTATAGAGTCCACATATAAGTTGAAATTATATGGTATTTGTCTTTCTGTTTGATATAATACCCTCCAGACCCATACATATTGCAAATGGCAAAATTTTTTCTTTTTTATGGCTGAATAATATTTCATTGCATATATGAATCACATCTTCTTTATTCATTCATCCATTAATGGATACCTAGGTTGCTTCCCTATCTTGGCTATTGTAAATAATGCTACAATGAATATAGAAGTGTGTATATCTTTTCAAATTAATGTTTTTAATTTTTTTAGATAAATACCCAGCAATGGAATTATCAGGTCATATGACAGTTTTATTTTTAATTTTTTGAGGAACCACCATAATCATAATGCTTTTCATAATGGCTGCACCAATTTACAATCCCACTTACAGTGCCCAAGATCCCTTTTCTCCACATCCTCATACTTGTTTGTTGATTTTTTGATGATAGCATTCTGACAGATATGAGATGATATCTTATTGTTTTAATATGTATTTCCCTGATGATTAATGACCTTGAGCATCTTTTCATGTTTATTGGCCATTTGTATATCCTTTTTGGAGAAGTGTCTATTCAGGTTCTCTGCCCATTTTTTAACACAATTGTTTGGTTTTTGGTGTTAAGTTGTATGACTTCCTTATATATTTTTGATATTAACCTCTTATCAGATATATGATTTGTAAATATTTTCTCCCACTAATTAGGTTGTCTTTTTGTTTTGTTGATGGTTTTCTTTGCTGTGCAAAAGTTTTTAGTTTAATGTAGTAATGTAGTAAAGGTTTTGGATGATGTCCCATCATCCCCCCCTCCCAAAAACAAAAACCAATCCAAAAAATATCACTGAGAGCAATGTCAAAGATTTTACTGCCTGTTTCTTCTAGGATTTTTATGGTTTCAGGTCTTACATTTAAGTCTTTAATAAATTTTGAGTTTATTCTTGTATATGGTGTAAGAAAATGGTAGATCATTATTTATTTTTTCTTGCATGTATCTGTCCAATTTTTCCAACAGCATTTATTGAAGGGATTGTTTTTACCCCATTGTATATTCTTGTCTCCTTTGTCATTTATTAATTGAAGATACAGGTGTGGGTTTATTTCTTGGCTCTCTATTCTGTTCTACTGTTCTATATGTCTGCTTTCATGCCACTACCATGCTGTTTGGTTAATATAGCCTTATGGTATAGTTTGATATAATGTAGCATAATACTTCTAAACTTCTTTTTCCTCCAAATATTGTGTGGGCTATTTTTTTTCATGGTTCAATATAATTTTACGATTATTTGTTCTAGCTCTGTGAAAAATGTCATTTATGTTCTTTTAGAGATTGCATTGAATGTGTAGATTTTGGGAGGTAATATGGACATTTTTATTGATACTAAAGATTTTGGGAATGTCTGCAGAGTTGGCCAAGATAGGCCACTTATGTGGAGGAGCTGCTGGAAGAGAATTAGGCCAGGAGGGCAAGTTGGGTGAGGCAGGGTCTCAGGGAATCACCAGAGCTTATGCACGGTGTTAGCTAGGTTAATGGAGAGCTCAGATTTGGGACCCACCTGCACATGCTGGCTTGGTTAGGGGAGTGCTCCACAGAGAAACAGTGGCACCTGCCAGTTATTTCATCTCTGGACAAAATTGCCCTGGCTTCTGCCCCTCCGGTACTTGCCTTGAGATTAGTTGATGTAGTTGGTCCCCATCTGCTTCTGTTATTTTTTGAGCTGTTGCCCCTGCACTGGAGCTTAGAGCAAGTGATTCTGTGAGATAGTGGGTCTGCACAATCACATATAGAGAAATCTCAGTCTCTAGCATACCTTTGTCTTTCTCAGATGCAATCTCTGCTGAATGAGCCAGATGGTATGGGGACTCCTTTCCCAGCATTGATGCTGCAGGCTGGGGAGCCCAGAGAGGAGTGAGACCCCTTGTTCCTCAGGGAGGACTTCTGTCATGAAGGTATTCCTCCCAATTCTTAATTGCCACACCATGGGTGTGGGACCTGCCTGGTCCACTTCTCCACCCCTCTCACCAGTGTCAGTGAGGCTGCTTCTTGATATCCTTAGTTATAGGACTTCTATCCAGCTAGTGTTCAGGTGGTTCTCAATGACAATTGCTCTGTAATTTAATTGTAATTTTGATGTGATCAAGGGAGGAGGCAGGAGAGAGTTTACCTACTCTGTCACCTTGACTGGCACTCCCTTCATGCTGCTGTCCACAGTGGCGGCACGGGTGTACAATCCCACAAACAGTGCGTAAGTGCTCCCTTTTGTCAGCATCCACGCCAGCACTTCTTATCTCTGGTGTTTTGATGGTGGCCCCTGTAACAGCTGCGAGGGATACCTCGTTGTGTTTTTTCTAATTGTATGGTTTGTATTCATTTGTTATGCAGCAATAGAATATGAATAAAAAGATATTTTAAAATATATGTTTTCAGACAGCAAAATACCCCAATGTCTTATCCTGAAAGAAACACTGTACTGTCATTGAATTAAAACAGAAATCTCAAGGTAGAAAAGAAATATGGAGAACAAACAGGAATAAGCAAAGAGGCTTTCATTATAAGTGATTATATGGACATGAAAATAATCGAAATTTCTAAGATGACGTTTTACATAAACGTTAATGAGTTAGCCTGGTACTTAAAATTCTGAATTTTCTCATGAAAACTCAGAATGTGGAAGGGAGTAGTGGTAAAGCATCTCTTCCTAAATGTTTTATGGTCAACGAGGACAGGGATTGGAGAGCAGAGGGAAAAGTCAAGCTAGGCCTCTGTTGAGGAGTGAAGGTAGAATGAGAAGAGAGTTCACTCATCCAGTAAAAGTAAGGAAAGGAGAAAAGAAGAAACCACTACATTTATTAAATAGTAAAAGTAAAATAAGATGGAGAAAATAAAGCCATGTATTTTAGCTGTTGCTATATATGGGAAGGACTGAATTCCCCTATCAAGACAGAGACTGTCAAAATGGGCTACAAATCCATTATGTTATGTGTAAGAAATACATTTAAAACAAAATAATAAATGTCAAAAATTAAATATTAGGCAAAGATATAAAGTAGAATACAAACTAAAAGAAATTAGAAACATATCTGATGTGATGACAAAGAGACCTTCAAAGCCAAAAGCACTTAATGAGACAAGGAGGGATGTTATGTGGTGATAAAAGTTACAATCCACCAAGAAGATAAAACAACCACAAAGTTTAATCACCAATTAAGAACTGCTAAGTGTACAAAGCAAAAATTCCTCAAAATACTAAGAAGTCAAGATGAAAACAAAATGAAACCTTTTAATATATGTCCCTCAGAATTTAATGAATCAAGGAGGTAGAGGATTTAACTAATACAACCAACATAAATATATATCTATGCAAAATT
Source organism: Tonatia bakeri (assembly GCA_004024845.1). NCBI lineage: Eukaryota > Metazoa > Chordata > Mammalia > Chiroptera > Phyllostomidae > Tonatia > Tonatia bakeri. The sequence goes on along the minus strand of PVIA01003046.1, from coordinate 101,583 downwards.
TTGCATTGCATAATAAGATATATTTTGCTTTTTCATACTCATAGAACAGTTATTTTTTAAAACCAATCATGTACATGGACAAATAAAGGTTAATAAATTCTAAAAATGTAGAAATTAGGCTATATTTCCTAATCATAGTCCAGTAAAGCCAACTATGTGAGAAGTAAGAATTCTCTACCAGAATATGTTTGTATCAGAAGGAAAATTGAAATTGTAAACAAATATTATCTACAAATTTTCAAAAATGAGAAAAAACTTATAAACAAGGCTAATAAAACATAATTAAAGATGCACATAAAAGAAATTTAATTTCCTTAAAATTTATATTAAGTAAAAAGGAGAAACTGAAAATAAACTAATAAATTATCTAATGATTAAACATCTTTCTATTTCTGGGATAGCACAACATCATGATACATATTTTTATATTGTTCCTCAGGTTTACTAATATTTTGTTTAGAATATTTGGACATATTTTATCATTATCAATAGCCAATAATTTTAATTTTTATAGTATCTGTCATATTTTGATATCGGATTTGTATTTGTCTCATACAATGAGCTGGGTTGTATTCTTTCTTCTCCCCCCTTGGGAGAGTTTGTTTAAGTTTGTTAGTAATGTTATTATCTCTATTACAATGATTTCCATTAAGTACAATATTAGTAGCACTTGACTAAAAAATTATCTAGGCTTGATTCTGTCCTTGCAGAAAAGAATATTAACTGGGTGGAAGAAGGAAGACGCAGAGGAGCACATACTGTGTGACTTTATTATGTGAAAATCCTAAGGCAGACACAGCTAATCCATAGTGAGTAGAACTCCATAGAAAGGGGTCAGTTGCCAGGAGTACAGAATGGGAAGGGATGTGAAGGAAATCCCCTGGGGGAGCTGAAAGCATTCTATATTTGAATGGCTATATATATTTAACAAAACTTATCGTATTGTATACTTTAAAATATAAATTTTCTTATTTGTAAATCAAGTTGATTTCTAAAAATACAGCCATTTGTCTCTGAAAAGCATGCTAAAGCTTACCTTTTATTCTTCAAAGTCAAGGAGTTGTCCTTTAACACTGCAAGATCCTGAATGTTTTGTGTTCTCTCTACTTCGTTCCATTTTTACTTGATAACCAGCCAATTATTTCATGAGCTCAACTCCTTTTTATTTTACCTTGTCAAACGCAGCCTGAATTAGTCTTCTAAGGCTGCCATAACAACATGCCACAGAGTGGGCGACTTGAATAACCAAAAGTTATTTTCTCACATTTCTGGAGGTTGGAAGACCAAGATACGGTACTAGGATGGGAGGTTTCTCCCGAGGCTTCTTTCCTCCACTTGCAGAGGATAGTCTCTTTGTCGTATCCTCACACGGCCTTTTCCTTCCGTGCACTGGTCCTCATTCTCTCCCCACCACCTCTTCTATAAGGACAGCAGCCACACTGCGTTAGGACATCGCCCTCGTGACCTGATTTAACCTTAGTTACCTTCTTAAGGGCCCTATATCTAAATGTAGTCACACTGGGTGTGTTAAGGCTTCAACAAAAGAATTTGAAGGGACATATTTCAATCCATAACATTCTACTCTCTGGCCCCCCAAAATTCATGTCATTGTCACATGCAGAAATATTCACCTCATTTCAACAGCCCCCAAATTCTTAACTCACCCCAGCATGAGTTCTAAGTCCAGAGCTGCATCTAAATATCATCTAAATCAGGTACGGGGGAGATCTGAGGTCTGGTTTATCCCAAGGCAAAATTTCTCTCCAGGTGAGAATCTCTGAAACCACACAAGTTACGTGTGCCAAAATATAATGGAGTACAGGCACAACGCAGACAGTCCCAACCCAAAGAGGAGTAACTGGGAAGACAAAGTGGGTGACACACCCCAAGCAAGTCTAAAACCTAGTAGAGCAAATTCCATTATGTCTTTTTCTCCCTGTTAGATCTTAAAGCTCAAGAATAATTCTTTTGGGATCTGTCCTTTCTGCTCTCCAAGCCCACAGAAGCATGATTCTAGATGCTGGCACCGTCTTCCTGCTAGGCTCTGAGTAATAGCCTTGCCCTGAGTAATTGCCTAGAGGCAATGGGTGGTGGCATCCTGGCCCAGCAAAAATGAGGAGGAGTCAGCCTTGTCCTTTGCAATCAAGGAGGAGATGGCCCTGCCACCCCCCTGTGGTGGCAGTGGCAGCCCTGCTGATTTTTGAATTACCCCTGGAGTCATCCTTCTCTTTTCTTGAACAGCAATGCATGTTGGCAGCCAGACAGCTTTATTGTCCCATCCAATAGAATCCCAGACTGCACATAGCCTTTCTTCATTTCATCCTGTCTCTGTCCCTTTAGTTCAAAGAGTAGTATCCCTACTGGTAACAATACCTTCAATGTGTCTTTCTCTCCTCTCACATTTTACTATAAGCAACCAGGAGAAACCAGGCTGCATCTTTATTAACACCTTGCTTAGAAATCTCAGCTAAATGTCAATGTTCAAAACAACACAATTTGGCCAAGTTCCTTGCTACTTAGTTGGCACTGTATCTGTCTTCAAAGGTCCACTGTTCTTTCAAGCCTGCTGTTTCAGGATGGTAGGAAACATGATAATACCAGTGAAATCTATGGGCATGGTCCAGTGCCGTGCTTTATTTGCTGGGAAGTGAGCTCCTTGATCAAAAGCAGTGCTGTGTAGGAAACACCATGACAGTGGATAACGCAACGGTATTCTGCAAGTCCGCGGATGGTAGTTTGGGAGGGAGCATTGTGTGCAAGGAAGATAAATTCACATTCAGAGTAAGTGTCTCTTCCAATAAGGACAAAATGTCACCCAGTCCATGATGGAAGTGGTTTAATGTAATCAACCTGCCACTAGATAGTTGGCTGATCATCCCAGGCAATGCTGCATGTTGGGAACTCAGTTTGTTCTTGATACTGAAAGATTGAACACCAAGCCAATACCATGTATTTTAAGATTTTGTTATGCCACCATCCTACTCCTCATACCTAATTATGAATTAATTAGATTAGTAAATTAAACATCTCAAGGGTTAAAGTAGCAAATAGTTAATGTTCAAAATGAATCTGCAGCAGAGGCTCATCATTGCTCAGGGACTCAGGCTGCGGGAGACCTTACACATGGCTTCAGGGTGAGAGAGAAAAAGCTTTACATTGGCAAGGTGGTGAAGTATGGTGCCTTTGTGCGCTCAGAATTAGCGGAGATCCAGCTATTGGTGTACCTAATATTATCTACCTTAAGAGCATAAGGTTAGACACTGAAATTCATCACTTCCTCCCAGTCACTTAAGGCCTACGTACCTCTAAAACCAGAGCACCGGCAAGAGCAATTACAATCCTAATACAAATTCTTGCACTGTTAAAAGGCATAAAGTCTATAATAAATGTAGGCCTTTACTTGAGAAAATTAAAAGGTCAGCATGGCTTGAAGGAAAGCTACAGCTGATGGATTGTGAAACCAAGGGCAAAATGTACAGAGTTCTGGGGAAATCAAGAGATAAGCCCTCTGAGAGAGGACACTTGGCTAAACTCAACCCAACAAGAATGCGATCAGATGGGTGTCATGCCTTCATGGACGGGAAGATTTATATTCCTTTGTGGCTTTCTGTATTTTGCTGTATTAGTGCAGTTTGTTTTCAGCTGCTATTATTTGTGTAAAACATTAATATGCTGGAGAGAAAAAATCATGTATGAATCAACAGTACACAATTATCCCCTATTTAACAATGACATATGAGCTGATCATAACATAATTGCAGAAATATGCACTGTAGCAGAAAGGCTGTATTAAGTAGAAGAGCGGCATGGGCATGGTGCCATTGACTATAGTTGTCAGCCGAATTGTAATCAGAATGAATCAAGGAAGGCTTTCTGGAGGAAATGGTTAAAGCTAACAGAAGTGGTTTTCAAGGTCCAGCTGTTGCTAATGATAAGAAGAAAGCATTTCAAATAGAGGAAACATTTTGGGAAAAGTGCTCGGAGGTATAAAACAAACAAAGCTGGGACTTTTGCAAGGAGCTAAAGGAAGTTCAGTTTTTTGGAGGTAAGAGAACAGTTGGCATGAGATGTAACTAGAGATGTAGAACACAGCCAGACCATGCAGGGGCTATCGGCTATATGAAGAATTTTCTTTTCTTAGTAAAAATACAATGGAGTGACAAGATAAAATGTGGCTACTAAATGATGAATAGACTATTACAGGGACAAGAGTGGGAGCATGGAGACCAGTGAGAAGGTTACTGTGGTGGTTTAAGAAAAATTTGTGCTTGGACCACAACTAATTACAGTGGGGAAAAGAGCATGTGGATTCAAGAGCTACCAAGGAGGGATAGCAAATAACACTGGGTCTGTGTGTTTGCATGTAGCAGGGAGAGAATGGGGAGCATGCAGAGTCCACTATATAATGTTAATTTTACATCCATATTACATCTAATATTTTAGGGATAATATTTTATAGGGATAATATTAATATTTTATATTAGGGATAATATTTTATCCCTAAAATATTAGAGATATGGTCCAGTTGTTGGCCAGATATATAAACCTGTATATCAGAAAACAAGTATGGTCTGAGGAAAAATTTGGGAGTTAACAGCACAAAGATGGTTATTAAAATCATGGATTGAATGTAAGAATTTAGGAAGAGAGTGCACAGGAGAAAAAATGTGAACTTGGGTGGTCCTTATTTCACAATTCTTTTTGTGCCCAGAGAAGCTTCTCTGGCTATCTGTCCTCTCGGTCAGTATGGCTTCGCCTCCGAGGAAACAATGGCTCTGGTAATACTGCTGATGGAGCAGATCAAGAGTCACATTGTGCCCCAAAGAGACACATGGCCATGCCTTTGGGGTGTTTATCCATGTTGGCTGCTTAGAGGTGGAGTCCCTGGAAGAACAGGAGGTAACCAGCTTTCTCCTCCTACTCTAGTCTTCAGAGGAGCTACGGTGACTGAAGGGCTGCTGGCGGCCTGCATTGGGTCCAGTCCAGGGTGCAGGGTGGCCATTATGTAAATAGTATCAATTAGGTACATTGCCTCTGTCATTTATTAGTCATGATACCTTGGGCAGCTTCCCTGTGACTTGATTTAATTACATTTAAAATGGGTATAATTATACTAATGATAAAATTGAGATATTGTAGGATTAAATTATTTAATACACACAGAACACTTAGACCAGCATGTAGCAAGCTTTAAATTAGCATAAACTACAATTATTACTTATCTTTAGGTTCAGTGTGGGCATAGAAGCTGGGATCAAGAAAAAAAGTGATCGATAAAAGCATAGAGGAGTTTGATGGCTTCCCTCTGTGAGCACAGCAGGAAACTAAGAAGTTAGTGGGTACAGCACTGAATATGCCCATGCATTTTTACAGCTACATAGCCCTCTGCTAAATGGCTTAACGCCTCCAGCGCCAGGCACTGTGCATACCTACAGTAACTCCATGATTCAATGAGTCAGAAACTCCCCTAAAGTGACATTTTCTCTAACATCTTTATAGGTTACCATTCAGAATGGGAATCTCAGTTCATGAATCAGTTTTTGAGTTGAAAGCAAAACAATGTTTAATGAGACAGAATTTACTGGGCTGGGTATTGGCAGGACTTGAATCACTAATCTGTTTCTCTGGTTTTCTCAGTAAGTCTGAAGTTGTCCTTCATATCAAACACGGGTGTCATTCTGTATCATTCATTCTTCATTCATTCAACAACTGTTTCTTGAGAGCCTACATTGTGCTGGAGTGTCATTACAGGATGTATCAGTGATCAAAATAGGCAAAGACTCCCCTTTTTATGCAACCTGCATTATGCATTACAATGAAGGCATGGAAGTGTGGGTAATTCATGTAAAACAATTTGCATAGGTTTCCTGGAAATAAAATTTCCAACCTGACTAAAAACATGTTTTACTGGTTCATCCTGACCTTCTGACAACTTTGTTTGTGTTGGTAAGCACCCCTTCTCTCTGATGCTTCCTATTTTCTCAGCTGATACCACACACTTCAGATCTGTAAGTGTACTGGAAACCAACTGGTTCAAAATTTCATTTTATAGATGTGACAACTGAGGTCCAAAAACTCAAAGAACTTGACTTAAATCTTCACAGTGAGTGGCTGCTTTTGTAAAATGTGAGCTTACTTGTGATAGATTTTCCCTGAAAATTAGGTGAAAAGGAGTAAGTAAAATAGTTCAGTGAAATTTTCTCCCACTCTAATGTATGATGCCAAAATTTTTGAGTCTTCCAATTGAGGTTGACTTATAATGTATTTCTATGACACATCAGTCAGAAATGGATTTGTTACAAGCAACAGTACATACCAACATGGCTGTGGCTTAAATAAAAGAGAAATTTATTTCTCTCTCAGATAAAAGAAATGTAGAGATAGGTTGCTCAGGGGTGGTGTGGTATCTGCAATCTTCCTGATTCGAGTCTTTAAAGACCACCTCTGCACCATCCTTTTAGTGGGGCCCTTGCCCTCATGTCCAAGTTCACTTGTCTAGCCATCATGTCTGTATTCTAGACAGCAGGACAGTAGAAAGGGAAGAGGGTGGCAAAGTACAAATGACACTGGGTCAGTCAGGGTGTGATCAGAAAAGCAGAGCCACTAAGAGTGAAGTAGAACACAAGATTATTTTAGGAACTTAACTTTCCAAACTGTGGGCACCAGTTAAATTGTTTGTTCTGCTGTATTGGTTGTGTGTATGGTGCTGGGCCTGAAGACAGTAAGACAGGACATTTAGAAGGAAAGACAGACATTTTCACAGTCAGGTTTTTGTGCCAGTTTGGCCTGGCTATTATCCCCAGTTAAATCAGTTCCTATGAAGGTAATTTGAGTGACTAAAGTCTATAATCCATTTATTTTTATTTTATATATTTTTATTTTCTCCTAAGGATATGCTTATTGATTTTAGAGAGAGGGGAAGGGAGGGAGAGAGAGGGAGAGAGCCGCTGATGTGAGAGATAAACATAGATTGGTTGCCCCTTGCACGTGTCTGGACCAGTGACTGAACAACAACCCAGGCATTTCCCCTGACTGGGGATTGAACTCACGCCCTTCCAGTTTACCAGATGATGCACCAAACAACTGAGCCACACCAGCCAGGGCTAATTAGTTTACTATAAGTTGGAAAGATTATCCTTGATAATGTGGGTGAGCCTGGTTCAATCAGTTGAAAGGCAGAAGTGAGGCTTTCAAGATGAAATTTCACCTTTGGACGAAAGCTTCACCTTGAGCCTGAGAGGGTTGAGCCCGCTCTTCCTGATGGCCTGCCTGACAGATTGTGGACTTGACTAGCCAGCTTCCAGTGTTAGCCAACTTCTTGTAATAGTTTTTTATATATACTTTCTACTGGTGCTATTTCTCTGATGGAATCCTGACTGATGCAGACATGATGTGACAGAGAACAAGGACACCCAGGAGTCCATGAGGACACAGTAAAACCTGCATTAATCTCTAACCATCTCCACACCTCCAACTCTGATGATGCTGGTGACCTGTAGGAAAGGCTGGCACCCTCTGTCATGGAGCTAACATGCACTTTGTCCAGGAGCTGGTGAAACAGCAGGATCCAGCAGGAGTTGCTGCAGACTCAGCTGCCATGTCATGCTGACAAGATGAGCCAGCAGATCAGTGACAAGGTGCATAAGCGACAACAGCATCTGACTTTGTAGTGACCTTCTGGGTATAAAGATGGCTGCCGCTTTACCTTACAAACTGGGTGCAAGTTTCTCCTTGCCCACCTAGCCCAGAACCATACAGGGAGGGAAATTCTGAGAAACAGTGTTCCAGCTCAGTAAGCTAGGTTGACACAGAACAAAACCACTACCCCCAGGTATCTGGGGGGCTTCCACACAACACTTTATTTTATAGCTTAAGTGCAAAAATGTGCAGACCATATCTGGCTGTAGGCCTAAAAATCAGAGGTTCTCTTGTTAAAGAGAGAGAGGATGGACATTGGGTTTGATGACGAATCCTTTTTGTCGGAGCACTAGTCTTATGAACCCAGGTCGTTCCTACCTTCTAGAGACTAATTTTTAGGAGTGGCAATTAGACATAGTACAAACCTGTGTTCACTTGTGAGTTTTCAGCTGAATAGAAATACTTCACCTTCATAGGTAATCCCTTGGGAAACTTCATGGAGTATTTTTATGTTTAAAGAACTTTTCATGTATCAAAATATTATCCCCAGGACAGCAGTGAACCCCTATAAGTGGGTGATTTTTTACCCTGGATGTTAGATGGGTCTTACAGATTAGCAGCAGATTTTTAAAAGGCCCTTTGAGAGGATGTTTTAGTTTCCCTGAGAGAAGAAAATGCAGGACCAGTGACCAGGGGCCTCTTGGATACATGGAATGCCTTGGGGATCTGCCCTAATACAATGAAAAAAACACTCAGTGTGTTCTCTCATCTATGAATCTGTTTCTCGTTTGTTCATTTGTTTAGATTCCATGTTATTAGATTTATTGTGGCTATCACATCATAAGATATATAAATGTTGAATCACTATGTTGTACACCTGAAACTAATAATATTGTATGTCCACTGTACTTTAAAAATTGTTTTAAAAAGGAAAGAAAAAAGAAAAGCCACTTATATTGTAAATTTATATAGATGAAATGGATTTCTTTTAAATGCTTCTTTATACAAATTCAACCAAGTCAACTGCAGCTCACGTTTGTGCAGTAATAATAATACTTAATGTTTAGGGCTGGAGCACAGGTCAGGCACTGGTCTGAGCAATTCAGATGATCATATTTAATCTCAGAAGGACCTCATGGGGTGTGCGCTATTACTGGTACTCACATTTTACAGATAAGGAACTGATGAACAAATTATTTTAATAAGATCATATAAAGAGCCAGGAAGAACTTAGGACATGGGGCTCCAGAGCTTTGCCCTTGCCTTCTCTTGATAAACCCCTGGATGCTGACTCGTCTCAGAAATAGCACATCCAGAACCTTCTCTATGTTAGGGCAGGAAAGTAAATACAGGGAAAAAGCCTTTGATAACAAGGACCTAAACCAAAAGAGGTTTTTAGATAGATAACTAGAAAGTTAAATTAGTCAGAAACCCTCTTCTAGGATCATTCTGATTAAATACAGTTAAATAAATAATAACCTCTCACTATTAGGATAAGCTCTAAAAGCAAAACCCTGAGGCCAGAGGGCCGAGGACAGGGAAAAAATGGCAGAGGTGGATGGGCTTAGTTCCCCTACCTTAGACCGGCAGGAGAGCCCTCTGTGAAGCTGGGCTTCCTTCCACATCTGTTGGCCAAGTTTTGTGAGGGCAGATGCTGTTGTGTTTCTCTGCAGCACTCAGGGGTCCTTCAGGGGATTTGCATGGCACTGGGGTTCAAGCACTGGTTCAGTAAGGAGGACTTGAAGGGAGGGACTTGGGAGCCAGGTATCAGTTTAGGGCCTTCTAGACTTGTGCAGTAGGTTTCATTTCATGCTGAATGTGACACTTGGAGCAGATGTTGTTTTCTCCTGTGTCACCAGGACCCCTGGGGCTGGGAAACCCAAATGTGACACCATGAATAGCCTTTCTATTGCTGTTGTTTGTGAGGGGTTGGTGGTGGGGGGATTGACACAGAGACCACCCACGTGTGTATTATGCTGGCAGACAGTCCTGAAACACAGCCCCACCACCCCAGTAAGAAAGCAGTCAGATGGCAGAGGGTGTGATTTTTGCATTGCTTTTGACGTGGCTGCATGCCTCCTTGACCACATAACTGACAGGCAAAAACCCAGACAGGTTGAGTGTTACAGAAAATATGAAATGAGCTTGAAGCCTGGAAATCCATGGAGGACTGTCTCCCCCCTACCCGCCAATCTGGTAACAAAAGGTTCCCCAGCTTGACAAACTGCCTGCCTGAAATTCACCTGCCTCAAAATCCTCTTGGCTCATTCTCTCTTTTTTAAACTTAGAAATGGAACATATGAAACAGTGAACAGTAGCAATCAAAATCCAGAAGGCTGGAGACAATTCTGCCATTCTCAGAATTTATGAACATCCCCTGTTTCTGGAAGGCTCTTGGAGACGGGAATGCTCAGCTTGGCTGGTGAGTTCCCTGCAGCAGCTGGCAGTGGAGCTATAAATAGAACGAGGCGGGAAGCTCCGCGCGGGAGGGAGGGAAGGAGGGAGCGGGCGGGTGGAGATTCCCGGCTCTCCCTCCGCCTGCCTCTGGCGCGTTCAGGGCCGGGGATGCCAGTGCAGGGGGAGGGCGGGCGGTGTTAACCCCCGAGATACCTCGGGGCTCCGTGGGGCTGTGGAGGACGGTGAGATGGAACATCCTGAGCATGGAAATGAAGACATGTTTCCAACCTTGTACAGGGAAAACCACCATCTGTGATTTCTATCCCTCCCTCTCTTTACTCTTAAGCTCTGGTTAACTCTTGAAATTCGGCCTTGCGCGCGCGCACACGCGCGCGCACACACACACACACACACACACACACACACGGGAATTTGTTACATGTCTTTTTTTTTAAGGGGCTTAAATCCAACCCTTAAAATTAAAATCATCCCCAAATTTGGTCTTGGGAGTAATGTTGGCTTTCATGTTACGGCACAGGGCTCCCGCCCACCCCCGTGCTGCTTTATGCTGCTTAAGGACAATTACTTTCCTCTGGGGGGTCGATCAAGGGGAAACGGGGTGTGTGTGTGTGAGAGAGAGAGAGAGAGAGGGATATTTTGGGCGCATGCACACCCCTCGGTAGCCTCTAGTTCTGCAATACCCTGTGTGTTCTCGCCCCCGCCAGCCGGGCTTGTCCCTGGCCAAGGACTGGAGAAGGAGGGAGTCTCCAGTCCTGGCAGAGCATCCTATCACCAGGTTCAGTATTTTGCACCTTCGGTGCTGAATCAGGGACCGGCAAGTAGGAGTAGGATTCTTCAAAGGTGGACCCCAACCAGCCAGCCACCAGTGGGCAGCCGTGCGGTGTCCCCCGCCCGGACCCCTCCCAGGGACTCTGGCAGCTCCGGAGGAGGGGGGGCACGAAGGGCCACGCATTCTCGGGGGCTTAGAGCTGTCACGGAATTTGACACTCGGAGAGGCAGCTGGTCTTTGGCCAGGACTCTTGATTCTTCTCAAATGGAAACAGTTTCTCCCAGTGAACCTGCTGGAATTCTCAGTGGAGTCTCACTTCGCCTTTGCTTCCTGGTGCATTTAACCAAGGCCGCATTTCCCACTTTGGGGCAAGGAGGGCTCCAAATGGAGCCTGGCTCCAGGTCGCAGAACAAGGTAAGCTCGCCCTGCTAAGGTGACATTGACTGGGGCCATGGATTTAGTGGGACCATCCTCCCCTAGGCAAATGGTGAAGTGAAGTTTGCCTGGGGCTTCCCCTTCCCCCATCCGTCTCCTTGGGCCTCTACTCCCTTCTTCACCCCTCTTTCTGGATTATTTTCCCCCCTGCCCCTATTCATACCTTGAAAAGAAAAATTCTTCTGGGTGGGCAGTTGATGAAGGGACTCCCTTATATTCTCATCTTCAGTGTTTCAGTGTTTCACACCAGAGGCCAGTGCCACAGTGTGATCTGAAATTCCCATATTCCCCCTTCCCCACCTTCCGCCCTTGCTCCCTGTCTCAGTTCTCTGTTCCTTAACCAGCCTGCTGGTATTTCTGTGCCTTTTGCCATTCTAACTTCTCTTTCCTGTCTGAAAATAGGAATCCGGATACAGGGAGAGAGGGGAGAATGTCTGGACTTTGTGTGCAATGTTAATACAAGGCTAGTGTGACAAGATGCCTGGATTGGTGGTTTGTGAACCATTTGTTCATCCCTGTTGTTGAGCACCTGCTCCGTGCTGTTATTTAACTTTTTTTCCTGTGGGATGACCAGACCATTTTCTTGCAAATAAACTACCCTCCAAACTTTTCTCCAAGTGCCCCTCTACTTTTCTCTAGGCTGTGGGCATATGAGGAGGGGTGTAGAGCCTGTGGGAGAGGGGGATGCTCACTGTGTCCAGGCTGGTTTAGTGCTTGAGCTCCCAGGCCATGGATTAAATAATAAAAATTACACATTAATAATAATAACTGACATCTATTTAGCACTTTTTGATGTTGTTCTAAGAACTTTAAAAGTATTAACTTATTTAAAACTCATAACAACCCCATGAAAAAAGGAATATTGTTATCACTTGTTTTACACACGGGGCAATTCAGGAACAGATGATCGAAGGAATCTGTTTGTGATAACACAGCTAGTAAGTGGGGAGCTGAGACTGAAACTCAGATTCTGGAATGTAATCTTAGTCTGTTATATATCTCTGTCCTCATATATTCATCCCTCCACTCTGTGCTTGGCACAGTTCTAGGCACTGGTGATGGAGGAGGGAATCAGGCAACCAAGATGCTTGAACTTGTATTTTAGTTGAAGGAGACAGCTCATACATCAGCAAACAAACTAGGTAATTTCAGGTAGTGGTAGATACCACCAAGAAAACAGAGTGGCACGCTAGAGAGCGGCGACCTTCACATTGTGAGGGTCAGAGAAGTTGTCTTTGTGTTGGTGACATTCAGGTTGAGACCTTGAAGCACAGAGGTGAGGAAATGCAAACAGCTAGTGAACAAACTAAGTAGTATTAATTATCTTCAGTAATTATGGAAATACAGATCAGGCCACACTGAGATATCCTTTTTCACCCATTTGGTTGGCCTTGAATTTGAAAATTTTGACAGTTCCACGTGGTTAAGAGGATGTGGATCCACCACACCTTCCAGCGTTGCTGGTGGGAGTATGACCTGGTATGATGACTTTGGAAAACAGTTTGTCTTTATATCTTGATCTGAACATTTGTGCACCTGTGACCCAACAGTTCAACTTCATTCTAGATTTATGCCAATAGAAATTCTTGCACATGTTCAGCAGGAGACATGCATGTCTCCCATTCATAACTGGTTCCCAATAATGAAAACCTGGAAAGAACTCCAATGCCCATTCACACTGAACTCAATGACATATTGTCACACTGAGAAATATTATACAGTGATCAAAATGAATAAACTAAGTGGTACATAATATAATTGGATTTTAGCAATATAATATTAAGTGAAAATTATCTATAAGATTACATAGCATGATTACTTTTATAATATTAAAGAGTACTAAAATAACCACCCCCCAATTATGTAGGATTACATGTAGAAGTAGGAAATCAAGAGAATGAGAACTGAGATTTATACTTATGGTTACCTTAGATGGGGACAAGCAGGAGGGACCATGTGGTTAGAGGCAAGTCAGTGGCAAAGTCCCAGCTGTGTTTTGGCTGGTAGGGCCAGGAATGCTTATTATATTAAAAATAACTGCTAAATAATGAAATAAGACTAATCCTGTTCTATGTACTCTTGTTCAAGTTGGAAGGCAGGAAAGAAGACACCTCAGTCAGAGGGAAGGGAACTTGATGTTTTATACTTCTAAGGAAGAGAAAAGTGGTCAGAGTAAGGGTGGGCCAGCAGGTCGGAGAGGTAGACTGGGACCAGATGTGTTAGGGCCTTATAGATCAAGGTAATAATCAAGAGTTTTAAGCAGGGAAGTGAAACGATTGGGTTTACAATTTTAAAAGGCTACGCTGGATGCCATGTGGAGGATAGACTATGGGAGGGGTACTTACAGGCCCACTGCAGCAGTAGAGGAAAAATGGCGGCAGGAGCCTGGCCATGTGTCTGCAGATTATTTACTGCACAGGGCGCCAGCCTGGAGGTCAAATGGAAGGTGAAATGCAGCTGGTGCTCTGCTTGTCAGCAAACATCCTGGTGCCAGGCTGTGAAGGCCTGGAGGAAGGGCACCTTTTCTCAAATAGGCACAAGGGCTTTGTGGGCCTGCAGTAGCCCAGTGGTGGATCGGGGTGGTGAGAATGGACTTGGAGAGAGGTGGATGGATTCAGGGTATATTTTGAAGGTAGAATGGATAGGGCTCACTGATGGATTATATATAGGGGTCTATAAATGGACTCTGAGGACATTGAGGATGTTACAGAGAAGAGGAAGAACAGGAAGGGAAGAACATCATAATTTAGATATATTAATTTTGAAATGGTATTGACAGCCAAGTAAAAATGTCAGGTAGGGAGTAGCGTGTGAGTCTGAAGCTTTCGGGAAAATTTGGGGCAAGGGTTGTAAATGTGGGAACTCTGAGACTGTATGCAGAGGGTATAATGCAAGTTCCTCCACTGACTTACCATTGTCAGATTGTGAATTCTTTGGGGACAGAATATTATTATTTGTCTTTTATTTCCAGAAGAGTGTAAGTGGAATAGCTTATCAATAAATATTGGTTAAATAGATGTCAGAAGCTTATGCAAACAATGTAGATATGAAGAAACAGAGGGGACCTGGAGGAGGTGTCCTTGTGTCTGGGCCTTGCCAGTGTCTGCAGGTGCAGCCGTGCAGTTTCCAGTCCCTCCTGAGGCTGAAGCAGGTCTAATGGTGGTGCCAGCCCATTAGCGGGATGTGCCCAGGGGTCTTGTCCCATGTGGGCACCCATTACTGTTCAGAGAAGCCAGGAATGGCAAGGACTAGTGAGTGTAGACGCAGAGTGGCCAGGAGAGTCCTGCGTGTCAGAGAAGGAAGATGAGGGAGCTCTGAGCTAGATCAGCAAGTCAAGAGAATGCAGCAGGCCTTGTGGGGGCTGGAACAGAGTGAAATCAGAAAGAAGAGAGGACCAAGAAGCTGAATGAAAGGATCCAAGGCAGTTGATACACGAGCAGCACAAGTTTGGTTTAAAAGCCAGTGAATTGCAGCCATACGAGATCTGTCCAGAAGATATTCAGTCCCTTATGAAGGAAAGGAGAAGTTTACTGAAGAAGATACAAGATACAGGAAACACTGTACGTAGGACAATGACACCTCAGTCCCTATCCAAATAGGCACCTCACACAGTTCTCCCAATCTCCATCATCTTCCCTGTTGTATTTTCCTGAATCTCACTGGTGCTCTGAAATCTCTTCCCTTTCAAAGGTGATTTTAGTTTTGTGAAAAGAAGTCACAGGGCACCAAATCTGGGCTGTAGTGGGGCTGAGTCACCTGGGTGATTTGATGTTTCACCAAAAATCTCTGCACGAGATGTGAATCATGAGTAGCTGCGTTGTCATGATGAAGTTCCCAATCACTGGTTGCCCATAGTTGCAGCCTTCTGAATCATCCAGATAGTTTCCCTGGAGGAATGTTCAGGCTTCATGCAAAATTTGACACAGATTTATTGCTGTATTTGCTCAGTCATTTTGAGTGCAATGGCCACACAGTACACATGCTCACTCAATTGAGCATACCACCCTCACTGATTAGTACAGTGAAATCATCATTGTACACGCCCATGCATTCCAGTCCACTCTCCTTGACTTCCAGGTTACATTGATGTCACACAAACCATTCTTGTTATATTAATGAGAATTTTCCCCAACAAACGTATTTGATCATCTTCAGGTAACTAACTTGGGATGAACCACAACATTCCTATCAAACCCCAGCCCCACGAGGCCTCAGGTTGTGCTATCTGTTGTGACATCTCATTTGGGAAATGGTTGCTGAGGCCTTTCTGATGCCAGGTGTCCCATCTCATCACCGCACCAGGCCTCCTCCACAGCACTTGCCTTCACAATACACTCCTCGTGCCCGGCCTGAGGGCTGGCCCTGCCCTCCTGCCTTTGGGCTAGACTAGGTTCTTTCTTATCACCGCATGTCATCACCCTGCTGACATCTCGCTCCCCAGCTACCACTCTCTTATTGCAGTTCACATCTCTTTACCTGTGTCTCTCTCCTTTCCTCAAACAGCTGCCCCCTTACTCTGTTCACTGGTATATCTCTAGGACCAGCACAGTGACTGGCTCATGCTATGTGTACAGGGATTGGGGAAGGAAGAGAGGGAGGGAGGAGGAAGAATTTATTTTCCACTTGGCATTAAGATGATGAAAATGAGACCATCCCATTCTCACTAATGGTAAATGCATGAGGACCTCTCTTTTCTCAGACAGCTGGGTACAATGTTACTTAAGAATGTAGACCGAGAGTTCAGTTCTAGCTCTTCCACATACAGCTTGGTGAGGTCACTTAACCTCTTTAGGAGACTCAATTTCTTCATCTGTAAATATGGATAATAACAAAACCTTTTTACACTGTTGAGTTTGATTTTTTTTTTGTCCTCACCCAAAGACATTATATTCATTGCTTTTAAAGAGAGAGAGGAAGGAATGGAGGGAGGGAGAGAAACAAACACCCGTATGAGAAACATTGACTGGTTGCCTCCTGTACACGCTCACACCAGGGTACATGCTCACACCAGGGACTGAACCTGCAGCCTAGGCATGTGCCCTGACCAGGAATCGAACCTGTGACCTTTCAGTTATGGGATGTCACTCCAACCGACCAAGCCACACCAGCCAGGGCTTGTTGTGAGTTTTAAATAAGATAATATGAAGCTTCTTAGCATAGTGCCTGACAAATGATAGGGACACAGTAAAGTTTAGTTGTGATTATTTTCCAAGGCATTTGCTTGTCAATTACTCCTTTTGTTGACGGGCTTCGAGGAATGCTTCTGACTCCGAGACTCTAGTCCCCTTACCTAGAGGAGCCAGTGTTCTTGCGCTAGGTAGTAGTCATTTCTGACAGGTGGGGAACTATTGCTGTGCACGTGGGCATTTGCTGTTTTGTTTCTCACATTATTTCACATAATTCGTGGCCAGCCAGGAGTCTGAATAACAGTGAAGATTCAGAATTAATGTGTTCAACATTTCATAAACAGTGATTGAATGTCTTACTATGTATCTAAATAGAGACAGTGTGATGACTAAGACACAGTCCCTGCTTTCAAGGAAATCATAGTCTAGTTAAGGAGACAGATAAATAAACAGACAATTACAATGTACATATCACTTCCGTCGTGGGCTCTCCCCACCCAATGAACATAGTAGTATGGCCTCTTGTGTTTATACACACACTTCAAATTATTTTGTGTGATTTTCGTAACAGCTTTATGAAATAGGTAACATTCACTACTCTTCTTTTGTGAATGAAACCTATAATTTCATTGAACAGATACTTTTAAATAAGCAAACTGTCTTATGTGGGGCATTGGCATGATCTGTCTTCCATCGTCTTCCATTGTCCTTCCATTGTTCTTATTCAGAGGTCAGTCTAGTTTGCCACCCTGGTGGGGCTGGGGTTTAGTTTTGATTCTGAGTTTACCCCCTTGAATTTGATGGCCAAGTTTAGCTTCCCTACTTGGACCCTTGCTCTCTGTCGACTTAAATCGACAACTCATTCCATGCAGGTGTCTTTGTACAACTATTCTGACCTCCAGGACTCCACCTTGGTACTGGCCTCGAATCAAAGCCCAGGTGAGGGGCAGGACAACTCCCCAGAGGGGAGGGATTAGAGAGAGAGAAGCTGGTGCAACTGGGAAGTGGAGGGAGTGGCAGAGGATCTTCCCATCCCTCAGTTTCACAGTGTTTGTTTGTTAGTATTGCTGGGTGTTTCTCTGGAATGGGGAAAGAATATAGAAGTTACTTAAGCCTCCTTAAAAATGGAATGACTTATTTATACTTTCTCAGAGATGTCTTAAAAGCAGTTGGTCATTTAAGAAATACTTAGAAGTCTTAGGACATAGAACACATCAGTGATTAAAATCTGCTTACATTTATTTACATAAGGAGTGTATATTTTTATTTTAAAAAATTTTTAGGGAAAGTAAACCTTACAGACTTATTTGTCATGTGGTTATAATATGAGGAACTGAGTTTGTTGCTCAAAACATGAGCTTTTCCAATTCAATCCTGTATTTTTTGTTTTTGTGGGAGACACCATTGTGATAGGCACTTGTGCTGTCCCCAGAACATGGGGGCGGGGCAGCTCACACCTGCCAGCCCTGCAGTGCAGCAGCAGGGAGACTGACTGTGGCAATTCAGAAATGCGAAAGGGCAATTCCTTCCACAGTAACTTCGGTTACTTATATTATCTTATGCAGGGGAAAAATCGGTTAACTGATTCTTTTCTTTGAATTTAAATGTGAAGTGTGTGAAACACATGAGAAATAAAAGCCATCATTTATCAAAGGTGAGTTGCGGAAAGGCCTTTAAAAATTCCATTTGTGACAGTGTATTAGGGATGAAGCTATGTGCTAATTGACTGCTAAAGAAATCCTAAAATTTTATTCTGTATGCAGGGAGACTAGTCTGAATCAGTAAAAATTCTAAATTACAGGGTGTGTGTTTTAAGAAATAGCTTTATTTTACTTTGAATCCATGCAGTAATAGTACCAACAAAGTATTTTGCATGAGAGTTTCTTCTTTCATGTGTGGATAAGACTCATGTGCTTATTAACACCAGTTTAATATAAACAGGTAAGTCCTTAAAAAAACTTGTTTTCTTTTTAAGGTAGTTAAATATTTATGGTATTAATTTGCTTGACAGAACTCATCCTTATATCTAGGTGAACTTCAGCCCGAGCTAGTCCAACAGAGCGTGATTTCTAAGTTACTAAAACCTCAGTGACTTTTACTATAA
The DNA here is from genome assembly GCA_004024845.1 of Tonatia bakeri. NCBI lineage: Eukaryota > Metazoa > Chordata > Mammalia > Chiroptera > Phyllostomidae > Tonatia > Tonatia bakeri. The sequence continues at coordinate 83,093 of PVIA01003046.1, read as the reverse complement.
CTTCGGGTTGAAAACCAAGTATCCACCCAGACACATCTTGATTTCCTACTTTGAGGGAGACGTTCTTTCTTCCTTTGAGGTTGGAGAAAAATTCACCACCTGATTTTTATCGACAGCTTTGCTGTGTTCTGGAAGAGCCAGGCCCTGCCCATTGCAGGCAGCTGTGCTCAGTACACTCCTGACTTCGGACTCCAGCCTCTGTTGTGGATGTAAACATTTTTATACAGCTTCTCAAAGAAATGACTGACCACAGCTAAACCAAACATGATGATTCTTATGTATGTGTCTGAAGGTGCTGGCTGCTTTTTGTCAAGGCGTTTCTGGCCAATTAGCATTGATTGAATGTTCCTCCTATGTTTTTTTCTTCCTTGATTGCAAATTAGAAACCTGAATATTTGCCTTGTGTAGAGATAAATGAAGATGGAACATGGCCAGGCCAAACCAGTGCTTCTTAAATTCATGCTTTTCAATACACAGATTCCTAGACCCAATTCTCAGAGATTCTGACTCAAAGTCAGGATTTCCATTTCTAACAAGCGTCCAGGTGATGCTAATGAAACACACTTTAGATAACACTGTCATAAGTATTAACTTTGAGGAAATTCAGACCATAACAATGAAACTGTTACAGAAACAACACTTACTATCAAGGGCGTCCAACCTTTTGGCATCTCTGGGCTACACTATAAGAAGAGTCATCTTGGGCCACACATTAAATACACAAACAGTAATAAAAACTGATGTGCAAAAAAAAAAAAAGCTTGTCAGTAAATTTATGATTTTGGGTTGGGCCACATTCATAGCCATCCTGGCGGGTTGTGGGTTGGACACCCCTACAACATGGCCAACCTAGCAGAGGGAGATAAGGCAATGCTAGGGTGACCAACTGTGCATTTTGGCTCAACCAACATGGTGTTAGCACTGAAAGTCTTGTGTCCCAGGACACCGCTCTGTCCCAGGCAACCTGGAAAGTTGGACGCCCTGGAAGGCGTGCTAGGCTGGCTTATCATGGCAGCTTTATTATGCTTTGAAGTGGTTAGTGTTTCACTTAAATTTTAAACCCTCAGTGGGTTTCAAGACAAGCCACTGAGCATACTGTGAAATGACATGTAACCAAGTGTAATTGAGACACTGCTGGTTGGAGCCTGCAGCTTTTCCAAACCTCTCTTTTCATGAGCTGTGGTAGATCAAGGGTTTCTAAACTTGTGTGACATTGAAATCACCTGGGGGAGCTTGCAAAGACAGGAACAGATGCCTGTGTTCTCTGCCCCCAAGCCCCATTGTGAATTCATTGTTTAGGGCGTGGCCTCTGCTCTTGTCATGTTAAAAGGTCTCCAGATGATTCTGATCTGCAGACAACTCTGGAAATCACTGCAGTAAGTACTCTTCAAAGATGGCAGCCACACATACTTCCCTCTTTCTGCACACAGTGCTGTTCATCATGAAGAGGTAGGGTCTGTTTCCTGCTCCTTGAGTCAGCCACTTTTGTGACTTACTTTAACAATAAAATTCAAAGAAAGTAAATTCAGGGGCTTTGAGCCCAGGCCATGAGAGGCCTGGTGGCTTTTGCTTCCTCCCTCTTGGAATACAGCCTTCCCGTGAGGGGCAGACTGTCCTGAGTCTACAGGGCTGTAAGGAAGTTTCAGCTTGCCTCAGGGAGAGCAAGCCACTGCCAGAAAGAGTAGCGAGACACAGATTTTTGAGTGGACCTTTCAGTCCAGCCCGTATGTGTTGTGACTGTTCAAAGCTGGGCAGGTTCACACGGGATTTGGGAAGATGGAAGGAAATTCACAGAGCTGTTGGGACGTCTGACAGGCCTTTATCTAGGGTGGGTGATTCACACGTGCCACAAGCTGTGTGTCACATCAGCAGGGAGTTCGAACTCCCTTATATCCTGCATGCACAAGAAGCTGGCAGGGCGCCAAGATATTGTATAACAGAGTGTGATTCTGCTCATGTGAGCCCACTCAGCGTTGTGGGAATACTGCTTATCAGGCCCAGTCTGAAGGCTGTGAGGATGCTGCTTATCTTAGCTGCCCAGGCATCTGGGTGAGGGAGCCTGACTGACTCCGTTTACCCTATGGCAACTACCAGCTGCATTTGGCCAAGTAAGTGACCCCAGCTGGTGCCACCAGGACTGGAACCATGCAGACAGGCCTCCATATCTTCGCATTAAGTCACTTAATTTGGGGTGGTGAGTTATGGAGCACTATATAACTGAAGTACAAGTGTGTAAGTGTATTCCTTACACTGATTGGTAATAGCAATATAAAGGCATTTTGAAAGGCCCTGTATAAATGAGCAATGTTTTATCCGTTATCTCCAGATCAAAGGACAAAGCAAAATCAAACCCATATCACTTAATATTTGAAGGGAAATTTTTTTATTAATAAAATTATTAGTGATAGTGAGCAAAGAGATTTCACTGTTGTCAACAAAGTAGCTTCAACATGCCTTCTCTTGTGTCTTCTAGAAGCAGAGCCCAAGTCAATGCTTAGAGTGCTGTCAGTTTATTTGGGATGCCCTGCCCCAGAGTGTGAAGGTTAACAAGGCCAGAGTAAATGCCGTGTGATACAGTGTAATGCCATGTATTACCACACTAGCTACTGTTTGGCAAGGAGCTGGGTGCAACCCGCTATGTCACTCCACACGCATGCTTACTTGGCATTTGGGACTTTTCCAGAAATGTTGCAGGGAGGAACCACACGTTGTGGTAGTTTATGGCAGAGAAAAAGAAAGAGGAGCTTAGCTTCCCAGTTTCCTCTTACGTCATTTCTTGTTGGTGAAGGTTTACCCCCAAGAAGCTAACTCCACATATTCTTGGCTCTTCAGTGGCTGCTTGGGAGTTGGGCACCATGCCACAAAATGTTATTTTTCCCAAGTCCGAAAGTGAGGGGCACTTGCTCATGGAAGAGGTGCTTGCCAAGAGAGACAGGAGGAAGAGGGAATCTGAGAAGGTACAGAACCCTATTGTGTTGTTTTTATTTGGTTTTTAAAAAATTAAAACAAATTTTTTAATTTTATTTTTTACCAAAATGAACATTATGAGGTAACTTGGATACTAGTTTTGCAAGCTGAATTTATCTGTTGGTATACAAGTAGGTTCCCCTTCTGATGTTAGACATATGCTCAGTATCAGTTCTAATGTGAATGCTTTCTTCTTTGGCTCCAAGGATTTGGTGCTTATTTTACTGTTTTGCAGAGTCAAGTCTTTTCTGGTGTAGAGTGCAGAGTACATGCTTTCTAGCCTTTAGAGAGAAGTGGGACAGCAGTGAGCTGTCACTTCTGAACATCCATTCTTTTTGATGAGCTGTTAACTCTTACTAGTCAGGTCTCTTTTTGTAACAGGGAGATTTTGAGTGTAAACATTACGCCATGTTTAATTATTTCATGAGACTGAGTTGTTCTTAAATGTCCATGTTTTGTATGACAGGTACCATGATATGCTGCAACCCCGTTCTACCCTGTCTGTAGGAGCCATTATGTGAGAGAATCAGAAGTCTATTTAATACATTGAAGGGTTCTTGTTTGTGCATACTTTTTCCAGAAAAAAAAATGTTTTCCTTGTTTTCTCAGCAATCTGCTGATAAGATTTTTTTCCTTTTAATGATTTTATGTGTAAGTGAAGATTGCCAAGTAATGTTGAAAGGGCAGGAAAAAAAGAATTTTATCTGCAGTTCAAGTCTGTGAAGTTAATGTGACCATTGCTTTTCCTGTGAACAGGAACTCTCCCCTCCTGTTTCCGGTAACGGAGGTGACTGACTGACTGTGATGATGTTCATAACTGAGATGACTGGTGGACTGTGACGATATCCTTCTCTACTTGGGCCACCGAAGGCAGGGGGGCGGGTCTTCCTCTCATAGTTAGAGAAATGTTCCTAAGTTGTAAGCATGGACAGATTCTTGTGGCATAGAGCAAGATTTAAAGATTTGTAAAGCACTTCGTGTTTTCGTTCGTATACCATGCTGAAACATGTGAATGGTCTTTGGGAAAGAAAAGCCGGTGTCACTGTTTTCTAGTGACAATTATTAGGTTCGCCTTATTCTCAAGTGAAGATTTGATACACAGTTAATGTCCAGTTAGTCTCCACTTCCTGTGAGGATGGAGTTTCTAAATGTTGCCTGGAACAATGGTAGGTCTTTGGACCTAACTCTTGCTCTTGAATGGAAGGTATGCTCTGTATGTACAGATAGAAAGGTGTTGTATATTTAATACTCTATTGGATGAAAGAAATCTAATTGAAACTGGCTCAGAAATTGGTTGGCTCATGTAAGACAAAGGCTGCAGATATGACCATCTGTAGCCAGTGTTCAAGCAATGATATCATAGAGAGCTTTCTTCTTTTTTCTTTCTCTTTTTAATTTTGTCTCTAAACTCTTGATTCTTTTTCTTTCTTTTTGTTTTTTTTTGTTTTTTTGTCTGTGATGGCTTTGTTCTCAGGCCCACTTTTTTTCTTGTGGCTCCATGACGCCCACCAAAAGTTCTAAGCTTTACCTCTGAAGCATAGTTTTGTTCTAACAAAAATTCTAAGATTGAGTTTAAATGGACAGGTGTGTTCAGATTTGGAAGAAATCTGAAAGCAGAAGAGGGGTGATTCCCAGGGGAAAATCAAGATGCTATAACATAAAAATGGAAAAGGATGCCAGGTGGGCAAAAATAACAAACATCCACTACTGTGGAAATGGTCCTCACTACTCCTCATTGAAGAGAGTCAGCTTTGAGAACTCACTCGTCCAGTTTTGTCAATTATCTGAAAATGGACCCAAGTTTCAGGAATAAACTCACATTAACTGGGCCCAGAAAGACTGATGTATAAACTGAGTGCCAATTTATTAGTTCACAATGAGACAGACATTCTGACAACCTCAAATGTGATGGTGGACAGAGCAGCCCATTTTCCCCCCTTAGGCAAACCACAAAGAAAGCCCATCAAAAATATTTGCTGAATGATAATGGATCAGAACCAGAGGAGTGTGGTGAGCCACTGGAGTATCTGCCCTGGGGCCCAGAGGACTGACATTCCTAGGGACAGAGCCACACTGTTTGGGGTGGTGTATGAGAGTTCCTGTGCAATTCTGATGCTTTGGACTTTTCTTTTGGCTAGTATTTATCAACAGGTGGCCCTCACCAGCTGCATTAAAATCACCAGGAAGCTTGATAAAATGCAAATTTCTAATCTCACCCAGACCTGCTCTATTGGATTGATGGAATGACTGTTTTCAACAAGCTCTCCTGATTTGGTCTCTGTATTGTGAGAGTTACTCCTCTGAGCTCATTAAACCTTTCTGTCCACACAATATTCTAACAGGATGTAAGTGATTAGATTTCTGCTTAGTAAATTATTAAACATTTTGGTTTTGACTGCCTATCATAGCTCTCAATTTAAGGTATTTTTAGGTTCATTTTAATTAAAAAAATTTGATTAGAAAGTAATCATGTAGAAAGTTAGGAAAGAATGGAAAAATATAATAAGGGATTTGGTGAAACCATCTGTAATTTTATTACCATTTGTTATCTTTCTCTTTTGTGTGTAGGGACCCATGCCCTGCACCTCCTGCACAGGGGCCTGGTACACTATGCATAGCATTTGATTCCTCCTTTATTTACTCCAATTTAATTTGAGAGAGTCTCTCACTGTATTATTAGTTTTCACTTACATGAAACTAGCATATTTGCTGGGAGAGAGATTTTAGATACGTTCCTAACAAGGGGATGTGATCACAGAGTCACGGCAGTCATGGTTGATGGTGAATTCCCACAAGATTGGTTAAATACATTTAATCTCCTGTTGGTGAAGTTGTTTACAAGTTTAAGTGAAAACAAAACTAAATTTACATGAAATATTCTAATGAATGTATTTTCCATAACAGTCGTGCTCAGTCTCAAAGTCCAGTCATCCTTGAACAATAACTATTACATTAATTTCTGAATAGTACACGAAAGATTTTGCACCTTTTAGAAGACGGTCTTGGGCAGAAACTCAACCTTGAGCTTGCAAGATATAGAAAAAAACATGGTTTTCACAGAAAAGTTATGGCCACATGGAGATGTTGTGGCTGCATAATGGCCTGCAGTGCTGCCAGACCTTCCTGGTTCACTGTTCCAGGTCAGCTGCGCCCATCGCCCTGGGCCTCAGGTTCCTAGCCAGAGCTACCTGACTGTCCCTTCACACTGTATAGGTGAGAGCCTGTCTGCTGTCGCTTCTGCTGGCGTATATTTCGGAGTCCCCCCATACAACCCCCACCAACAAGGAGGGATTTCAGCAGCTCTGCCTTCCCCCTTGGTGCTGGAGGGGCCAGGTAACGATCCCAAGTTTGGAAGATTTACTGCTTAATGACTGGACTTTTACCAAAGAGAGATCAGAGAGGAAGAGCCCATGGACAAACGCCTTGCCTTTCTTCTCATACCTGTGGACTGTTCGAAGATGCAGGAGTTTGTATAGCATACCTGGAGACGGCGTGGAGAACTGCACAGCCAGCTTTGTGGTGAAGCCGTTGCAGCTCAGTTACATACTGTTTTGTTCATGGCACCATTAAGCTCAGAGACTGAGATTGTGTTTGCCCATAATTTATTTAACTCAGGTTCACTGTGGGAATTATAGTTTATAATATTTCACCAGCCAGGATAATTTCCCTTAATAAGCCAATAAAGGAATAATATACTAAGAACCAATGTTAGAATAATTATACTGCAGTTCCAGGCAAAGGGGAGATGAAAGGAAGAAAGTCCAGACTTAGCTGAGGTGAACCTTTCTACCAGGAAAAAAGTTGATTCTCAGGAGAGTCTGTCCTTCCGACTCTCAGCTGCTGGCTCAGGTCCCTCCCTGCTGGGGCAACCAGCCAGTGGAAGATGGCAACAGTGTTGGCAGGCAAGGTGGGATGCTCTGAAGGTTCTTACTCTAGGCACCATTGCAGAGCTTGGCCACTGCCTGTGAGTGGTAGACTCATCAAGGCAAGAACAGATGTCCCTTCTCTTCCTGAGACTGCCTTACGGTTTAATACCACTGCCCACCAAGAGCAGCTTGGCCATGGCAGGCACAGACGTCTCAAGATCTTGGGAGAGCTCTTTAAGTTAGCAAGGAGTAGCCTTGCCCAGACCAAACTCTTTCAAGTTGCTGTTCAGACCTCTTGGTTTTTATAGTTTAAAAGTCCATCACATGATGGACACCACTGCAGGTACTGAGGGGTCAATGATGTAATGTCTTCATTGCACTTGTGAGAGTTGGATATGAAAGTCCTAAAGTTCCAACTTCCAAAGAATCCCATCAAAAAAGTTCAAACCCCAGCCAACTTTATCCAAAATAGGCTTTCAAAATGTGAATTTGAAATCATAATGATTCAGTACACAGCAATCCACCCTGTGGTTCCAAATCACTTATATTTCATTCATGTATCCTAAGGACCTAATTCCTTTACAAATAAGTTCACTTATCAATACACCCTAGGATTCTAAATCACTTATAATTCAATCACAATCATATTTTGTGGGTCAGTTTCCTTGGATACTCTCCAATCAGTAGACAAAATATAGCTCCCCTACTTTGCATTCTGTAAGATAGGGTTTCATTTTAATATGTTCTAGGGATTAGTGGGCACTGTTTTTCTTTCAAGTTTCTCAAGATAGGAGTCGAAGGATAATATCTACAACTTTCAGAATTTTGCCAGAAATTTACTGGGGCTTCTTATTACTGCCCCAATTTATTCTTTTAAAATGGATAGAAAATTTATCTTTCCATTTAAAAAAATTTCTCATTGATTTTGTTTTCTGTGAGGATCTAAGAAACATTTTTATTGAGCTATAATTGACATATAACATTCTATTAGTTTTAGGTGTACAATATAATGAGTCAATATTTGTACATATTATAAAATGATTACCACAGTAAGTCTAGTTAACATCTGTTACCGTGTAGTTACACATTTTTTCTTTTAATGAGAACTTTTAAGCTGCCTCTCTTAACAACTTTGAAATATATAACACAACATTATTCACTATGGTTACCATGCTATCTATTGCATCTCATGACATTCATTTTATAACCTAGAGTTTGTGTCTTTGATCTGCTTCATCCATTTTTCCCATCCCTCAACCTGTGCCTCTGGCAACCACCAATCTTTTCTCTGTATTAATGAGTTTGGGGGTTTTGTTTGTGTGTTTGTTTTTTTTTAGATTCCAAGTATAAGTGAGATTATGTGATATTTGTCTTTCTCTGTCTGGCTATTTCACTTAGCATAATACCCTCATGGTCCATCCATGTTGTCACAAATGACAATATTTTCTTCTTTTTTTGTGGCTGAATAATAGTCATACACACACACACATTTTCTTTTTTCACTTATCCATCTATGGACATTTAGGTTGTCTTGGCTATTATAAATAATGCTGCAGTACATATATGTTTTTGACTAGTATTTTAAATTTCCTTCAAGTAAAAACCCAGAAATGGAATTGCTGGATTGTATTGGAGTTCTGTTTTTAATTTTTTGAGGAAACTCTGTCCTGTTTTCCACAGTGGCTGCACCAGCTTAGATTCCCACCAACAGTGTACAAGGGTTCCCTTTTCTCCACAGCCCTGCCAACACTTGCTAATTTTTGTCTTTTTTAAAAAAAATATAATGGCTATCCTAACTGGTGTGAGGTGATAGTTCATTGTGGTTTTGATTTGCATGTCCCTGAGGATTAGTGATATTGAGTATCTTTTCATGTACTTGTTGGCCATTTGTATGTCTTCTTTGGAAAAATATAGGAATTTAAAACTGATTAGCAAAACTAGGTAAAATTTATTTGCTCTAAAATTAATTGGTTTCTGAATTGATGAAATCTATCTTTAGAGTAGGCATGCTGTACCAAAATCTTTTCTCTTACCACATTATCTACAATTTCATCAATAGAGTTAATTTCTCTTGAATTTTAAAAGCTATATTGTGTGTTATGGGGAGAAGGAGAGAGGAGGGTCTTTAAGGTAGCCTGTTTAAAAATACTTCTGAAAGGGGACAAATACCATGAGTTGTTATTCATAAACAGCAACAAAATACCCTCACAATTTATGCAGTTAAAATAAATTGGAACCACCTAGAAGAATATTTGGATGGATAAGCAGATCAGAGGCCAAAAGTGAACTTCGCTCATTTCAGACTTGAGGAGCAGCCTTTGTGGGTTTTTAACGAAACAAACATTAGGGGCAATGACACTGGCCCCTGATTGCAGCCCCTCTTCGCACTGCTGCAGCTCTGCACTGTGAAGAAGCTCCCTTTGAAGTATCATCTAAGTGAAGGGATGTTCTGTGTAAGAGGAAATTGACTTAGTTTTTTTTCTTCAACTGCCCAAGGAAATTAATGTCCTCAGAAGGAGTCTGAGGACACTGTCAGAATTATAAAGGACTTGGTGACAATTTAACAATGGAAAAAAGACAGTCACTTTTAAACCTTCTTCAGAGAAGACAGACTCTGTGAAAATTAAAAGTGAGCCATTGTTGTTTAAAATGCAAAATTCACTTTAATTTTGAAAATAAAGTGATGTTGTTGAACTGTAGTCCTTACAAAAGTTGATGGTTTACATCCCACTGAACCACGGATATAAGGAGACAAGTTCATTCCTTCCCTGTCTCCCTCTTTCCTTCCCTCCCTCCTGTCTCTTTTAAACCTAAACCCTTAGCACAGTGCCTACTGCAATTAATTGGTAAGAAATATAAATTTCTTACCAATAAATTGCAATAAATATAAATTGAGTGTCTGTTGAATGCAACTGGTATAATGCTCAGTTTAATTGCCAAGCACAGATTGCAGATTGCAAGAAGTGCTATACATTTCATAGCCATGCACTTCAGAGATTTAAAAATTCTAATTGACTGTGATTACTTATGAATTTCTTTTTTCTTTTTTTATAGTTTTTATTTTTTATTGTTGTTCAAGTACAGTTGTCTCCATTTTTCCACCACCACTTTCCCCCACCCCTCCCACCCCCACCTCACACCCTCAATTCTACCCTCCAGTTCAAAAGAACCTGTGTACCCCAATGTTCATAGCAGCACAATTTACACTAGCCAAGTCCTGGAAGCAACCTAGTGCCCATTAGTAAATGAGTGGATCAAAAAACTTTGATTCATTTGCACAATGGAATTCTATGCAGCAGAAAGAAAGAAGGAGCTCCTACCCTTCGCAACAGCATGGATGGAACTGGACAGCATTATGCTAAGTGAATTAAGCCAGACAGTGAAAGACAAATACCGTATGATCTCACCTATAAGTGGACCCTAATCAACAAAACAAACAAGCAAGCAAAATATAACCAGAGATATGGAAATAAAGAACAAACTGACAGTAACCAGAGGGGAAGGGGAAGAGGGATAATGGGGGAAAGAAGGGGAAGGGTCGTCAAGGACATGTATACTTACAAATTTCTAAAAGGTGTCATCAAGTGATTTGCTTAAAGGCATGAGTTCAGAGGGTTGAATTTTGAAAGAGCAAGAATATGAGATACAGAAGCAAATGATCCGTGAGGAATTCCCTATATTTGTACTTCCATGTAAAACTTTGGACAGAGTCCCAAAGGTGAAGTGAGGCTGACAATTTACAAAAAAACTTTCCAATTCCTCTTTGATCTGCAGGCTCACCAGTTTCATTTGTCATTGAGATTTTACATGTGACTGACTTTAGCCAGTGCAGCATTGGCAAACATGCCTCAAGAAGAGTCTTGAAAAATGCTTGTGCATGGAGCTTGTGTTCTGGTGCTCTGGGGGCCCTTGTTGCTGGTTCTACGTGAAGAAGCCTAGACTAGTTCACTGCATGACGAAAGGACACATAGCTCTATGGACAGACAAGAAAGAGCCACTGAGCTCACCTCTAAGCATGACTAAGCCCACGTGACACAAGCAGAAGAAACACCCACTGTTTCCAGCCCAAATTGTGAGCGAGATAGTTACTTCAAGCCACTAAGTTTGGAATGGTTTGTTGTTTAACTCTAGTTAGTTAATACCCCGGTACTGCTGTACAGAAATTCCACCCTTTCTTAAATTCCTCCTTGATAGTTGTTAGGGACCTCCGTGGGTGTCACTGGTGTTTTTCACTGAGATACAATATTCTTGGCCATCGTGACTCAGCTGCATTCTTCTCTGGCTCAGGGTCCCTGTGCTGCCGGTGTCAGTGGCAGCTGTCAGTGCCCAAAGCAGCAGCTCCGCTGCAGTTGCAGTGGACGTGACGTTCCTCCTGGCGTCTACTGGAGGTGCCCACACTGTAATGTGCAACCCAACTCATGTTGGGGCCTCTGCTCTGTCATCGTTAGGACAAAATGAGAGTGATAATTAGGATGAAACCAGAAGTGATGTGATTTGAGGGCTGGAGAGACCTCAGAGACCATCTATTCCAACATCTTACCTCACAGAGGAGGATCCTGGCACAGGGAGTCCTGTCGCTGACCTGAGCTCCCATGGTGCAGGAATGTCAGATCTGGGCCCAATCTAGGAGTTATTTCCATTTTAATCAGTTTGCTTTTCTTTTATCATTTAGGATTTTCCAAAAGAGAAAAGTAGGCTTTTGGAAAACGTATTAATAGTAATAAAAAAAAATAAGGCTTGAGTATGATGAATTACACCTACGCAGTAATTTGATTGTAATGGCAAATAGATGCCTATTTTCCTTTTACATTTGCATTATTCTATTTAAATGGCTGTTTCATTTGGAAGTGCTTTGGAGATGGAGCTACAGCTTAGGTAGGCCCTGTGGTATTTGGAGACTTAAGCATCTTCCCCCAGTCAGCCAGGGTCACATGTAGTTGGAGTGGTGCACTCTGTGGAGACTTCTGCCACTACCAGCGGGGTCTGCCTTAGCTCAGACACTGACTCCATGCTGCATCAAACTTGGTTTGAATGGGGGACCCCAGAACCACCCTGATATTACCAAGGCCTCATATAGAGGGGAGGTTCAGTGTGGCAGAGAGGCCTGGAGTGTGGGTAACCACAGTTGCCACCCTGGGTCCTACATGATGGGGCCCTACCATATGGTAGGGGCAGCGGGGTGTATAGGATGCAGGGCACTAAAAACACTGGGCCATTCATAGCCCAGAATCAAAAGTAAGAGGGCCCTTCCCTGAATCTCAAGGGCCTGTGGCTTTTCTCTCCTCCACAAAGCTCTTTTGAAGAACTCCCTTTCCTTTTTACCTTCACTCTGATCATGGCAACTGGCTTTCATGTGCAGTCCTTGGGAAAGTGAAGGAATAGAGGGCTGGAGCCACTGCGGGAGTACAGTTCTGTCTTCTCCAGAAGTCCTCAAGCCCACCCAGCACTGGGGCAGTAGGGCAGTCACTTTGCACATCATCTATTTAAAAAAAAAAGCTGCTAGACACAAAGCAGGCGTGTGAACGTAAAGAACCTAGCCCTGTTTCACCTAGGAGGAGGCCTCCTGTGGTGGGGGGTCAGGGAATGGGCCCCTCTCCCTACCTGCCATTTTGTGACTTCGGAAATGGAGATCAGGGGAGATCTATTTACTGAGATAAATGTATATCTTAGGTGTATTTTTAAAATATTCTCAAGCTTTTGTCTCTGGGTATATTAATCTATATTACTGGTTTAATAATACTGCTTCAAATAAAGAAAATAAGTACTACTTGAGGAAAATGATCAGTATAGTTACAGCACAGATCTGAGAAGACCACCCATTGTGCAAATGTAGCACAGAAAATTCAGGGCAGGCTAGTCATAGCATTTCAATTTCAAGCTTCTGATGGGTATTAAAAACTGATTAACAGGGATTTTAAAAAATAATAAAAAATACCTTAAGGGTCTTGCTTTAAATTGGAAATATGAATTGAGACTCACATCAATGATTTGAGGTAAATTAGAATATGGAACACACAGGCCCTAAAAGCAATGACCTTGGTTGTGAATCCAGAATGGGAGGCTGGCTCGTCACTGCCCTGTTAACGTGAAAACTAATGGAGCTTTGATTCTTAGCTCAGTTTCCTCTCCATACACATTATTTCATGTATTTGCAATTCAGTGCCTATTTTGTGTCATCACTGAGCTCCTCACCAGGAATCTAAGAAGAAAGGACATGGTCCAGGCTCCTACCCCCACACCCTGTGCCATGATAAGGACAAATGATGAGCACGTCACCAGAGTTGAGCAACATCCTTGGAAATCCAAGTGGAAGGAGAAATCAACCTCCATGGGGATGGGGGTGTCTAGATGAGAAGGTAGGTGAGCCTTACAGGCTGCTAAAGGGTGGAGATGGACAGAGCTTTCCTAGAAAAGTGTGTGGAGGCCTAGAGGAACATTTAGAAAGTGGTTTGCCTTCTGCTGTGGCTGCAGTATAATAGGTGGGTAGAGGAAGGGGTCGGTGGCAGATAGTGAGGCAAGAAAATGTGGAGCTGGGGTATATTGCCATGGGTTTCGGATTCTAAGTCAAGAACTTAGACCTGATACATCAGGCCCTGTTACATCTTCCTGCAGAGTACCTGCTGACATTGCGAACAGACAGGGTATTTATCAGAATTATTGGTGAGAAAGAGTGTTATTTCATGTGTGTATGTGTATATCTCTCAGCCTTCTCTGACATCAGATATTCAGTTGGAAGTTCTTTTTGCAGTGGGGAGGTTTGGATTAGGACTTGACTTTATAGCGCAAGTAATTCAGACCTTCTTACTGCCCCAGCCTTAAATGTACCCAAACCATTTTAAGCATTTTTGCATTTTGTACAACCTAGCAAAATTTTAAATGTATTCTAATACAAACTCCAAATCCAAAATCAGTCATTCAAAGACTTGACAAGCAGTAAGTATAATACAGCACTGTTAGCCATGATAAAATACAAATCAATTACTCTGCTAGTGAGACATAACATGTAATCAAAATCATGTTAAACTCTTTCTTAATTAAACAGCATGGCAGAGTGGAAATAGGTTGGGCTTTGGAGTTGGACAGACCCAGGCTCAAATGCTAGCTCTTCTTTTCAGCCATCCTGACTGCAGCAAGTCATTCACTCCAAGTCTTGGCTGCCTCAGCTGTGGAATAGGGACTGTAATAGTTAGCATATAGAGTCACTCAGTGACTAGTCATTGTTCTTGTTTAATCCAGTCTGGATGCCTTAGCACACAGAGCGTACAGGAGGACAAATGGCAGGTTCGATTTTGCTTACCTCATTGTCTGGCACTTAGCAGGCTCTCCGTAAATATTTATTGGAGGGAGGGGGGCCTTAAGGATCATCTACTGAAGTATTTTGCAAATGTTTCTTGCCACAACCATCAGGTCTAAGAGGAAAATCAATAAGCAATACTTGTTTAATGAGAGAGGCAGAGACAGACAAACTTAGAGGGGCTAGGAGGGAGAATAGGCAGTTGTGTAGCCTAGATTGCCCCAGCCCACCCTCTCCCCCATAATGCATGCCTGCATTTCCGTCAGGCTCACCCTTGCCCTCCTCAGTTATCATTGTTTGGAATGTACCTATTTTGTGAAAAGAAAACCTAGAAGGAAAGAACCCGAGTCAATTCACGTTCAGTTGCTATTACTTGGGAGTGGGCAGGGGTGAGATATCTGCCACTGGGAGCATCTCTCCTTACAACCTGGGCGGGAAACGAGCCAGTCCTGGTCTCTCCTCCAGGCTCTTCTCCACAGCGCCTGGTTCCAAGCCAGGACATTCAACTGAACGGCCGTGGATGAGAAAACTGGAAGCTGGAGAGGTAAAGCAACTTGCTCAAGATCACACATTTTACAAACAGCAGGCTTGTTGCATATTTATATTCTGATTTTGCTATCAAGGGAATTATAGCCACATGAAAAGATTTGGGAATTTTTTTCTTTTCCTCTACTTTCTGAAGGAATTTGTGTTAGAGCTATATAGGTTTGGTAGAATATACTAGTGAAACCCTCTGGGCCTGGGGGTCTGTGTGGGAAGGTTTTATCTACACATTCAATTTCTGTGATAGACATGGGATTGTTTTGATTATCAGTTTCTTTTGTGTAAGTTTTGAGTCTTTAGTGGAATTTGCTTATTTCATCTGTTTTGACAAATGTGCTGACATAAAATTATTTGTCATATGGCCCCTTTTTGTCTGCGTGAGTCTGTAGGACCCATAACAGTGCCTGCTCTTCCAGCTTCGACCAGTCTATGGAGAAGTATCTCTTTAGAAAAAAAGGATTTTCGATTTCATTGATTTTTTTATTTTTTGTTTCTATCTTTATTATATGTCTTTTCTGCTTTGTATTTAATTAGCCTTTTTAAACTTGTAAGATAGAATCTTAGACAATTGGTTTTAGGCAATTTTTTTTTCATGAGTAAGCATTTGAAGCTGTCAATTTCCCTGTAAGCACTGCTTTAGTTGAATCTCACAAGTCGTGAAATTTGTATTTATTTTCATTTAATTCAGAATACTTTCAAATTTGCTTTATCATTTCCTTGTTGATCCATTTTTGGATTTTTTTTTTAAAAATACTAGAATCTATCTTCTTTCATGGTTTTGAATTTATTTTTATTGTTTGTTCCCATTACCATTTATCTCCCTTGTACTCTATTCCACCTCCTCCCACCCTCTTCCCACACTGTTGTCCGTGTTCGTGAGTCCTTTTCCTTTTTTGCTTCATCCTTCCACCCCCAACCCACGCCCCACTTCCCAGAGCTGTCAGCCTGCTCTCTGTCTATGAGTCTGTCTCTATTTTGCTTGTTAGTTCAGTTTGTTCGCTAGATTCCACATATGAGTAAAATCATATAGTATTTCTTTCTCTGACTGGCTTATTTCACTTAACATAATGCCTCCAGGTACACCCATGCTATTGCAAAGGGTAAAATTTTCTTCTTTTTTTTGCAGCCGACTAGTATTCCATTGTGTAAATGTCCCACAGTTGTTTTATCCACTCATGTACTGATGGATACTTGGGTTGCTTCCAAATCTTGGCTATTATAAATAATGCTGCAATGAACATAGGGGTGCTTATATTCTTTCAAATTAGTGTTTTGATCTCTTCAGATAAATTCCAAGAAGTGGAACTGCTGGATCATAAAACAGTTCCATTTTTAATTTTTTGAGGTAACCCCATACTGCTTTCCACAGTGGCATTCCCCTTTCTCCACATCCTCACAGCACTTGTTTGTTGATTTGATGATAGCCATCCTGACCGATGTGAGGTGATAGCTCACATGGTTTTAATATGCATTTCTGATGACTAGTGACATTAAGCATCTTTCCATATGTCTATTGGCCATGTGTATATCTTCTTTGAAGAAGTGTCTATTCAGGTCCTTTGCCCATTTTTGAATTGGATTGCTTTGTGGTTTTTTGGTGTTGAGTTTTATAAGTTATTTATAGATTTTGGATACTAACCCCTTATCAGATGTATCAGCAAATATGTTCTCCCAGTCAGTGTGTTGTCTTTTCATTTTGCTGATGGTTTCCTTTGCTGTACAAAAACTTTCTAGTTTGATGTAGTCCCATTTATTTATTTTTTCTTTTGTTTCCCTTGCCCGAGGAGATATATCAGAAAAATATTGCTATAAGACTGTGATTTCTTCTAAAATTTTTATGGTTTCATATGTAACATTTAAGTCTTTAATCCATTTTGAATTTATTCTTATGGATAACATAAGAAGGTGGTCTAGTTTCATTTTTTTCTGCATGTATCTGTCCAATTTTTCCAATACCATTTATTGAATAAACTCCAGCAAATTATATGTGCTTTCTTTCTCTGTCAAATATTAATTGGCTATTAAGTTGTGGGTTTATTTCTGGGCACTCTATTCTGTTCCATTGACCTGTGTGTGTGTTTTTATGTCAGTACTATTCCGTTTTGATTACTATTGCTTTATAGTATAGTTTGATGTTAGAGAGCATGATTCCTCCAACTTTGTTCTTTCTCAAGATCTCTGAGGCTATTTAGGGCCTTTTATGGTTCCATATAAATTTTTGAAATATTTGTTCTAGTTCTGTGAAATACATCATTGGTGTCTTGATAGGAATTGCATTGAGCCTATAGATTGTTTTTGGGTAGTATGGACATTTTAATGGTGTTAATTCTTCCTATCCCTGAATACAGTATGTGCTTCCACTTATTCGTATTCTCTTTAATTTCTTTCCTTTGTGTCCTGAAATTTTCTGAGTATAGGCCTTTTATATCCCTAGTTAGATCAAGTGAGATTTATTCTGGGGATGCAAGGATGGTACAACATCTGCAAATCAATTAATGTAATACAGCACATAAACAAAATGAAGGATAAAAACCACATGATCTTATCAATAGATACAGAAAAAGAGTTTGATAAAATCCAGCACCATTTATGATAAAAACTCTCAGCAAAGTGGGAATAGAGGGAACATACATAAGCATAATAAAGGCCATATACGACAAATCCACTGCCAGCATCATACTCAATGGGCAAAACTACAATGGTTTCCCTCAACATCAGGAACAAGACAGGGATATTTACTTTCACCTTTTAATTTAAGACAGTACTTGAAGTCCTAGCCATAGTAATCAGACAAGAAGAATAAGTTCAAGGCATCCAAATTGGAAAGGACGAAGTAAAACTGTCATTATTTGCAGATGACATGAAACTGTACATAGAGAACTCTAAGGATTCCACCAACAAACTATGAGAACTGATAAATTAATTCAGTAAAGTAGCATGATACAAAATTAATATCCAGAATCAGTTGTATTTTTATGTACCAATAATGAAGTATCAGAAAGGGAAATTAAGAAAACCTTCCCATTCACAATAGCTTCATAAGGAATAACATACATTGGAAGTTATTTTTAATTAAAATTTGAAATATTGCAGATGTTTATGGACAGAAGATTGTTATAGACTATTTCTACAACCAATTTAGGTTTATAGAAAATTGAGCAGACAACTGAGAAGAGAAGGGTTCCCTTATGCCCCGTCTCTCCCCTGCTCAAAGCCTCCACTGTTATTAACATATGTGTTTGGTACATTTGTTACACCTGAACCAATACTAATACATTATTATTAACTAAATTTACATTAAGGCTCATTCTTTGTGTTGTATATTCTATGGGTTTTGACACAATTATAATGATGTGTAATCAGCATTTTAGTAATAGTTTCACTACCCTAAAAGTCCCTTGTGCTCCACCTATTATTATCCCTCCCTCCCTACACTAGCCCCTGACAAGCACTTATCTTTTTCTTGTCTTAGTAGTTTTGCTTTTTTTCCAGAATGTTGAAATCATACAATATGTAGCTCTTTAAAGACTGGCTTCTTTCACTTGGTAATATGCATTTATTGTTTTTCCTTGTTTTTTCATGGGTTGATAGCTCATTTCTTTTTATTGCTGAATGTTACTGCACTGTGTGGATGTACCACTTCTGTATATCCTTTCAATTTTCAAAGGATGTATTGGTTGCTTCCTGTTTTGGGCAATTACAAATAAAGCTGTTATAAACATTTTTTACGTATGTTTTTGTATGAATATATGTTTTGCAATAAGTTGGGTAAATAGGAGTATACAACTTCTGGATCAAATATTAAGACTGTTTAGTTTTGGAGAAAACTGTCTTCCAGAGTGATAGTATCATTTTGTATTCTCACCAGCAGTGAATGAGAGTTCTTGTTCTGTATCCTCATTAGCATTTGATATTGTCAGTTTTTATTTTTGCCATTCTTATAGATATGCAATGGTATCTCCTTCTTGCTTTTATTTTCAGTTTCCTAATGACATGTCATATGGAACTTCTTTTCATATACTTATTTGCCACCTGTATATCTTCTTTGGTGAGGTGTTTATTCAGATTTTTTTGTCTATTTTTAATTTTTTTAATTAAGTTTTAGGAGCCTTTGTATCCTGCATTTTTACAATAATCCCAGATTTAAAAAAATTGATGTCCAGTTAAATTCTTTTGTGTAAGAAAACACATTCTGTAAAATTTCAATTATTTTAAATTTACCAAGACACATTTTATAACCCACCAGATGATTGGACTTGAAAAATGTTCCAAGTGCACTTGAAAATAATTTTATTTTGCAGCTCTTGAGTAGATTGTTCAGTAATAAATTTATGCTACTGAATTTTATCTTTTTTTTCTATCGATTGCTGAGAAAAAGATTATTGAAACCTCCAACAGTTATTGAGAATTAGCTTGTGCTTATTATACATAATGTGGATTAAACTACTGTCTCAGACAATAGAATTTAAGTTTGAGAAAATTTCCAGAATTTTTCAGTCCTCTTTATACTTTAAGTACTAATCAGGGATCTGAAAATGTTTTGTTAATATTTGCTTTAATCCCTTTATTGTTTTCATTGTTTTATAATATTTTCTTTCTGAGATTGGAGGTTGAGTGGATGTCTGTTCTCAGGGTTGTGTCTCAGGAAAAATCAAAGGGCTGAGTCAGTAAATACCTTCTGAGTAAATGGGAACATCTAAGTTTCAAAGTGCGAACTGCCCTGTGCTGTCAGTCCAGGTATGTTTCCAGACATTTAGAGCAGAGCCAATTTCATGTTTTTAATGACCTAAAATTTGATGTGGTATGTCTCATATAGTACTGTGCAAGTTGGTGGGTAAAGATTTTGAAAGTCTTTACAGTGGTCAAGATTTAAGGGCGAGAAAAAAATCATGATTTTATGATTCTTTTAAGGTTTCTTTTCTGGCACACTCACATAGCATAATATTTCCACAAAAAAGCATCAATATATGTGTGATCTAAGGAGGAAGACTAGTTTTGTGGCTTTGCCAAGAACTGACATGAAAAATTACCTCAGATTGGAAGTCTGGATAAAATCTTCTCTGATGTACAGGCCCTACAGGAAGGGCTGTGTCCATGACCATCACTGTAGATTTGTGTCCCCTCTTATTAAATTTCGTCAATGAAAAATGTCTATGATTTATTGTATTCTTTTTCATCCTTCTCTTAGAAAGAATTCTTCCTGTAGTCAAACCTGAACAAGGATTGTGATACTTCCAAACGCAAGCCTCGAGGTATATTGAGGACCAGAAACCCATCACAATAGTCAGGTGCTGTGACAAAACCTAAAACTGTCTCATAATATTCTTTCTTTATATTACCCTATATATCTTTATAGTTTTTGACTGTGAATATAGTATATATAAATTGAATAAGGAACATTTGAATAGAGCTTTATGGTTTAGAAAGTATTTTTCACATTATTTTAACACTCATATTACCATCCTGGGGAAGATTTTGTAGGGGTCTGTGATGCCTACAGTTTTCTCTGCTGGGTATTTTTTTCCTATTTCTTTTCTTGTGGCTCCAAAAGCTGTCTTCTCGCTTCCTTAGGGAAATCCCTGCCTTCCTCACATGGTTCCAGTTAATCACAGTCCTGTGCTGCCCTCTTGCTACAGAGTCTGGTCAGTCAAAACAACCACCCTCACCATCCCATTCACGGTGACCATTCAGAAATTGCATGTGATTCTAGTGGGTCCTATAAGAGTTTTCCCTTTGCTCTTTCTTTAAATCTACTGTCATATTTGTATATATTCTACATGAGACCTGCTTCCAACCTTCTCTTATGGAGCAGAGGATGAAGGATTTGTGGCAGCTTTTTCTCTCTAACTACATACATATCTCTTCTACTTAACCTCTGTTGTCTCAAGGCAGGCTTGGATACAAAACACCACAGGGAGAGAAAGAAAACAGGGCTTGGCCAAAGACCCACTCACCCACTGGCATCTTGCTGACCGCTTGAGGTTTCCGGTACTCTGCCCTACCTCATTTAAACCTCACAACCAGGCAGAGAGCAACATTCGCTGGGCCCTGTGCTGGATGCTTTACATATATCATCTCAGTTAGTGTTCAGAGCATCCCTGCGCCCCTCACAAGAGGAAGATCAGTGTTTAATTTAAAAATAAAACAAAGCATAGTGCCCTGGATGTTGGGGCAGACTTGGCAACATGATGGAATTACAAGTTCTGTCCTAAAAGGTTCTCTTTAACCAGGTTTGGTTTCCTACAGCCAGTGGCGGAACTGAGATTCAATTCTGACTATTCAGAGGTCATGCTCTTAACCTCCATCCACAGGGTTTTTATTCCTTATCTACACCTTGTACTTTCTTCCTCTGCTTAGTACAGCAGGTAGCCTCGAGGGCTTCATCTGCTTACTCCTCCTGGCTCTTCTTCCCTGGGGTGAGATTCTGCTTTCTGTGTATTCCACTTACCTAACGAAGAATCTCCCTTGGTCCCCAAGAATCCCCACCTGACTCCCAAATTGGGCTCTATATTTGCACCTGCTATATCCTTTTGACATACTGCCTAAAATAGTTTAGTTGTTCAGGTTTTCCAAATTTACATTTATGTAAGTGAGTCTGTCTTTTATCCAACTCATCAGCACTGAATATGTTTGAAAATGGGCTACACTATAGATCTGGCCTACCTATCAAAAATGCACGTATGGATTTGCAGACCCCTTGCCATAACTTGATGACCCCCTGGGTATGGACCCACAGATTGTGATCATTGCTTTGGAACAGCATAATTTAATGGCAGAGAGCCAGGCTCAGCAGTCAAACAGACTTGGGTTCAAACCATGACTCTGCAAGTCCCTAAATTCCATGATCTTGACCATGAATCTCAACTATCACCCCACAAAACTAGCTTTTTCTAAGAAGGCTTGCTGTCACATTTAGATGAGATCAGGCATTTAAAGTGCTTAGTACCTATTGTCATGGCAGCAGTCTATTCCTGTATGGGAGTCCATGGTTTGGAGGTTAAAAGGAGGTAAAACAGAGAACTAGGCACCAAGTCTAACCATAGTGCACTGGATCTTTGGCTGAATTGGTACATGATCTGGAATTACAGGCTGTGTTTCATAATAAAATCAAAAGACTTGTATTGTCTAGTTGGTAAAGGGAATTGCATTCAATTTGTATGATAATAGCCCACACCTCACAGAGTCCTTCCATAGGGTATTATTCCCCTCCTCCTTCCCTGTCACAGGCTATTGGTCAGAATCCAGACCTGGACTTTCAGATCTTGCTCATCTCCTCCAGGTAGTATCACTGTAACCTCAGGACAGTCCTTTTCCCCCTCCGGATACAGCCAAGCCCTGCCCCTTCCCACAGGCCTTTCTCCTTTGACTCTCCCAGTTCTCCTGAGGGCTTAGGCCTCTATCACACAATCCAGGAAGCCCTTGCAGGCTACTTCCGTCTGGGACTCTGTGCAGACCTGTACCTGGAATGGGGAGAAGAGGGTGTGCTCTGTGCTTGATGCGGAAGGGAATATGGAAATGGCAGAGAGGGAAATTCCCCTTTGCGTGCAGAAATGTTACTTAGCCTTTCTATTGGCCTAACATGCACGGCTCTAGTAGAAGGTGGTGTGGAGGATCCAGGGCCCCACAGGTTTTGTTTTTCCTCATAGAGAAGTCCCTGAGACTCTGCCACAGAAACTCTAGGGATCCACCAGGCCAACTGAAAACCACAGATATAGAGAGAAAAGGGTTCAAAGAAATAGAACATTCATTTTTAATCCTTAGAGGGTGGCCCAATATAATAGCAACTGAATTAAGCATACTTTCTACACCACATCCCATGTAATCTTTCTATGACCCTAATAAAGCAGGTTCTGCTCTTCCATTCTATTGATGAGAAACACGCTCAAAGAGACCGAGTAACTAGCCCATGGTTACCCAGCAAGCAAATAAGTAGAGGAGCAAGGATCTGAGCTCAGGTCTGTCTGAGTCTGTGCTCTGGCAATCATGTCTCTTGCTATAAAGAGATCCTGAATAAGTCTAAAGAGCAGATGAAGTGTAATGGTTAGACGGGGTAAAAGATTTTTGGGGGAAATAAACTTTTAAGAAAGTTTTTTTGCCTAGGTGACATTATGAATTAATTATTTGTCCTAACTTAGGTGGTGGGATATGGCTACGGAATTGTGGAGGTAATTCCCACAGAGCCCAGTCAATTTTAATCTGTTTGGATTACAGACTGTCTGACCTACAAATGAGTGCCAGCCTTTAAAAGGAGAATGAAAAGCAGAACGTTGCAGTGTCTATGCAAATCCATTAGCGCTGCTGGGAACTGGCTGTGTCCTGTAGTCGGTGAGTCACAAGTGTCATTTGTGTGTGTTTCACATTCATTCATGCATCACAGATAAAACAGATAAGTTTCCCATCCATTTAAAGTATCAGGGTGGAAACTATTTGATTAGAATTTCTGTTCTGCCTTAAGCTCTGAGTGTAGCCACCAGCTCCACCCACACGCATCAAGTGAGACTTTGTCGACTGTCCCCCTTCCCGGTTCCTGCTCTCAATTTTCTGCTTACTTGTTTCCAATGTCCTAGGTTTCCTCCAACTTGTACTGGTTTCTTTTGATGCTGTAACAAATTACCATAAATGTAATAAGCCACTAGGCTTATTATCTTGTAATTCTAGAGTTCAGCAATTCAAAATGAATGTTATGGGGGTAATATCAAACTAATGGCAGAGCTGGTCCTTCTGGGGCTCTCCGGGAGACTGCGTCCTTGCCTTTCTCAGCTCCTGGAAGCTGCCTTTGATGCTTGGTTCCTCACCCTTCTTTCCTTGGTTTCAATGTTGGCCCTACCTCTCTTCCCTTCCTGCCCCCTTTTTCTTTTTCTTTTTTTTTTTAAGAGGTTTTTGATTACATTGGACCCACCTAGGTAATCCCCCTGTCTCAGGTCTTTAACTGCCAAGCCCCTTTTACCATGTAAGGCGAATTCACAAGCTGTAGGGATTAGGATGTTATCTTCATAGCTCTGGAAGACATTGTTCAGTTTACTATACCTTCCTCTTTGAAGAGCTTCTTAAAGAAAAGAAAGGTTCTGAGGTGTCATGAACATAACACAAAACTTTGAGCAAAGAGATTTGACTCCAGTCTTGAATTAGACATTGTGTTCATTGTCAGACCACGAATTAAGCACTTTACTTCTCAGACAGACTTGTATAATAGGGCTTTGAATTAATTCACTAATATTCTTCCAAGCTATAAAATTGCATAACTTGACAAATTATTTATATTAAAATATAAATGACTTGAAGCAATTTTACTGTGGGTTAGTCTTTTCTCCAAAGGATTGACTTCATTCTAAAATTAATAGTCCATCAAATTTGATAAGCAATGAAATGCGTGCAGACATACTGGAATTATACCACGTAGGCATCAAAGTTCTTTCTTTAATATTAAGGTCTGTTCAACTTGAGGCCAGCCACATGTGTGAATGTACAGGCCACGGTTTTTCAAACTATGGTCCCTGAATCTCTGAAGTTGAATCCTCTGGGACACTAATTTAGGATATTTCTGGGCCCCAATTCAGTATGTTATAAGGGCTGATGGCATATAATAAGTGACTCAAAGTGAATCATATGAACAAAAAGATTGAGAATCACTAAGAAATATATTTTTAGTTACAACTTATAGCATGGTAAAAATAATAAATTGTTAGGCTAAAAAACATTATTCCACTCTCTTTACCACCTCTGTATTTATTTTGCAGATAAGGAAACCAAGGCTTAGAGGGGTGACATTTCTTGCCCAAGGCCAACAATAACTTAAGGCAGAATTAAGACTACAAACTGAGTCTTCTGACTTCACATTTGGGGCTCACTGACAGTTGAGCTATTTTTTTTCTTTGGGAAAAATAATTTTTGACCAGATTATAGTATTTCCCTGTCAACATAGTAGCTCCTACTTTTCAAATGATACTTAGTTCAAAAGGACTGTCTACAGAATGACTGACCACACACATACCATCATTTTTCAATTCTACCATTGATGTTAGGTCCACAAAAGAAGTTCATTTTGAATAGCATACTTAAAGAAAATTTTACTTATAAAACATTAAAACCAGTATTCAAATAAATCATTAAATATATGTGTGCTTTAAAATATAAAATATTATTCTTGAAACATGCCCCATTGTATTAACTGCATAGGAATATGAGATGCTCTATGTATTACTTCACAAATTACAATCTATTATTTTCTTTATTCCTAATTTAAACATCACTATTAATCACAATATTATGGACCATAAGTAAATTATCTAAAGCAGTGAATGAAAACAGGGTAGAAAAAAATGAAACATCACAGAATATAATTTTAATGTAAATTTGACTTTTGAACCATGTGAATATTTTACATATTCCAAAAGGAAAATTGAATTAAAGAGGATGGCAAAAACCACTAAAGTTAAATGATGTTTAAATGGTAGCAAACTGGAATCAGCGATACATTAGAAAAATACTACACACTGTGCTTAGGTGGAATTTATTCTGGGGATACAAGGATGCTATAATATCTATAAATCAACAAATGTCATATACCAATAAACAAAAAATAAAACTAAAAACCACATGATCCTATCAGTAGATGCAGAAAAAAAACCATTTGATAAAATTCATAACCCATTTATGACAAAACTCTCAGCAAAGTGGAAACAGAAGGGATATACTTCAACATAATAAAGGCCATACATGACAGACTTATGGCCAACTTCATACTTAATGGGTACAGACTGCAAGCGTTTCCCTTAATATCAGGAGCAAGACAAGTATGTCCACTTTCACCTCTCTTATTCAACATAGTACTGGAAGTCCTCTAACCACAGCAATCAGACAAGAAGAAGAAATAAAAGGTATCCAAATTAGAAAGGAAGAAGTAAAACTGTCATTATTTGCAGATTACTTGATACTATATATAAGAAAGGCCTAAAGATTCTACTAAAAAAATTCCAGAACTGATACATGAATTCAGTAAAGTATCAGGATACAAAAAAGATATCCAAAATCAGTTGCACTTTTACACAATAAGAAATGATCACAAAGGGAAAGTAAGAAAACAATCCCATTCATAATTGCTTCAAAAAGAATAAAATACTTAGGAATAAATTTAACCAAGGATGTAAAAACCCTGTACTTGGAAAATTATAAGACAATAAAGAAATAAATTGAAAAATATACAAATAAATAAAAGCATACACTGTGTTCATGAATAGGAGGAATTAACATTATTAAAGTGTCCATGCACCCAAAGCCATCTATAGAGTCAATGAAATTTCTATCCAGAGACCAATGGTGCTTTTCACAGAACTAGAAGAAATATTCCAAAAATGTATACAGAACTGAAAGAGACCCAGAATGGCCTCAGCAATCTTGGAATCACACTACCTGATATCAAACTATACTACAAGGCCATGGTAATCAAAACAGCATGGTTCTGGTGTAAAAATAGACACATAGATCAATGAAACACAATAGATAGCCCAGAAATAAACCCATACATTTATAGTCAGTAATTTTGATGAAGGAGGCAAAAACATATGATAGGGTAAAGATGGTCTATTCAATAAATGGTGTTGGGAATATTGGACAGATACATGCAAAAAAAGAACCCCCTCAAAACTAGACCCCTTTCTTACACCATGCACAAGAATAAACTCAAATGGATTAAATATTTAAATGTTAGACTTCAAATCATAAAAATCCCAGAAGAAAACATAGGCAGGAAAATCTCAGACATTTCTCATAGCAACATTTGTTCTGATATATCTCCTCAGGTAATGGAAACAAAAGAAAAAATAAATGGGACAACATCAAACTAAAAATTTTTTGCACAACAAAGGAAATCATCAGCAAAATGAAAAGACAACCCACTGAGTGGGAAAACATATTCACTGATTCACCTGCTAATGCGTTAATACCCTAAATTTATAAAGAACTTAAAAACTCAACACCAAAAAAACATATAATCCAATTTAAAAAAATGGGCAAAGGACCTGAATAGATTTTTTTCCCAAGGGGACATAGAGAGATGGCCAATAGACATATGGAAAGATGCTTAATGTCACTAATCATCAGAGAAATGCAAATTACAAGCACAATGAGATATCACCTCACACCTGTCAGAATGTCCTTCAGCAATAAATCAACAAACAAGTGCTGGTGAGGATGTGGAGAAAAGGGAATGGTTGAGCACCACTAGTGGGAATACAGATTGGTGCAACCACAGAGTTACCTCAAAAAATTAAAAATACAGCTGCCTTATGACCCAGTGATTCCACTTTTGGGAATTTATTTGAAGAAATCTGAAATAGTAATTTGAAAGAGCACCCCTATGTTCATTGCAGCATTATTACAATAGCCAAGATTTGGAAGCAACCCAAGTGTCCATCAGTAGATGAGTGGATGAAACAACTATGGGACATTTATACAAAGGAATACTACTTGACCGTAAAAAAGAAGAAAATTTTACCCTTTGGTATAGCATGGATGTACCTAGAGAAGGTTATGCCAAGTGAAATAAGCCAGTCAGAGCAAGACAAATACCATACGATTTCACTCATATGTGGAATTTAATGAACAAAATGAACTAACAGCAAAATATTGACAGACTCAGAAAGCTGGCTGACAGCTCCCAGTGAGGGAGGTGGAAGGATTGAGTAAAAAAAAGAAAAAAGAAAAAACTCTTGGACAGGGACAGCAGTGGTGATTGCCAGCCCAGTGGCTGGGGTGGGCAGGAGTGGTGGTAGAAGGAAGAGGAATAGGGTATAGGAGGGTAAATGGTGATGGGAGGAGACTTGGCTTGGGGCAGTGCACATACTACACAGTGCACAGATGATGTGTTGTAGAACTGTGCGCCTGAAACCTATATAATTTTGTTAACCAGTATCATACCAATGAGTTCAGTAAAGTGGAAAAAATAAGTGCATATCAAGTTTAGAACAATAAATAAAGGAAAACAGTCCAAGTAACTTTTATATGTGGCTCGCTGACATTATCCCTTTCGTGAGATATATTCTAAGTAAAATTATTTCCAATGATATGTTAATTTTGTAAGTTTGTTGGAAGTGGTATGGGTGTGGTATTGTTGAATTTTGTGTATTACAAGATTACTCAGATAAATACAGTGTTTTTGGAAACCAGTATTCTTGCTGTGGAGGAGGAAAAATAAAATATGGATGAGCAATGAGACAGGGAAGTCTCTCCTTGGATGCATCAGTATGTCTGCATATTGCATGTGTGTGCATATATGTGTTGTGTGCTCCTAAAGGGCCTAGAGGCAATGAGTCGTGGTGGCGTTGAGATACCCAGAGCCCACACTTTGGTTTCTAAATAGAACTCTTTGCAGAAATTATGAATATGGGGTCTGAGGGAAGTGTAAAACTAAGCCTGAAATAGGTTGTTGTACCAGAGAGGAAGAAGAGCCCCAAACTCATATGAAAATGTCAAAAGGTTCATAAAAGCACTCTGACCATCCATATTTGAAAAATTTAAATATTTAAAGAGTAGTTTCAATAACAAATACCAAAAATATATATACATAAGTATTTCAACATTGTAGATATTTTTCAAAATATGTTTATTGTATATACAGTCACATGAATCTTATATTAAGTGCTTCAATAATTATCTTTACTATTAATATTGCTATAACATATTTTACATGATTGTATATTAAAGCTGAGTATACCTACGAATTCTAAACTGAATGTTATTTTGTGTGTAAGATTAATTTGGCAGTTTGTGTAATTTATACTGGAATCTGTTTTGTAAACTTTGTGAATAGCCATAGAATTTTAGAATTAGGGATGATTTTAGGGAATATTTGGTTTAATATTCATTCATTCCATGAAGCATGTTAGAAGACTTACATGACAGAATTACAATAGTAGACCTGGTACAGCCTGGACACTGTGCATCTCTAGGGGGCGCCATTCACACAGTGGTTTATGCAACAGCACCACCTGTGGTTCACACAGTGCAAAGTGGGATGTAATGGTTTGCAACACCCTGATTCCTGGAGGTAAAACAGTGGAAAAGATGAAAAATCTCGGACCTCCGAAACTTCTCAGTTTAGAGAAGAAAATAGACATACCAAATAGGCAAATATACACATAATAAAAGTGACATGTCAGGTTTCTAGGCGGGGCACCTCCCATAGAGGTGGGGTTGAGGGGATGTTTCCCCAGAAAATGTTATATCTGTGCTGCCATCTGAATCAAAAAGACAGGCCGGGGAAAGCAAAGGAAGGGGAGAGATGGAGCAAGAATGTTCAGGCCCCAAAGATGAAGAGAGAAGACGGTGCTCAGGGAGTGGAAATAGTCCTGCTGCTGGAGCGAAGACATGCTCGGAAAAGCCACCAGCTGCCGAGTGTCACCTACTCTATCTTCTCCTCTGATTCACTAATGAGCATATTAAATTACAGCAGATTTTATTCATCATAAGTACAATTATGTATCCTTGGCAATGTTCTGTCGGTGATTATACTACAGTGTAATCTCAGATAAATCCTCACCCTGGACTGGAGCTTGTCGGTTCCAGAGAGCAGCAGCTGTGTCCCGCTCCTGCTTGCACACCACAAACTCCATCTATTGTTTGCTGGCAGTTCATCTCTAGAGATATGCTGGTCATTGAGTTATTAAGGTCGCCATCAATAAAATAAGGGGAATATAAACAATTATTACAGAAAGATGTTTAATCTGGATATGAGGTATCTGCATACTCAATAGCTAAAAGCCAAAATAAGCTAAACGCAAAAAGCATGTCAACTTCTCTGACAGCCTTCTATTTGCTAGTCCCATTTGCTTTTGTTATGCTTCCTGTTAGCAGTCATTGTAAATCAGGTCACCTGTATGTCAAAAAAAATTGAATTGATAAAGTGATATGAGTCAGTCTTAAGAGAGCCTTAAAAAATCAAGATATATTGTTTCTGTTTTTAACAATGTTTATGTGTAATACTACTGTCCTCTGATCAGATTACCTTATAATTTTATTTTAAGTAATGAAATATATTTTCACATTATTTTTGCTGTCAAAATACCAGGGTAATTTGTTGCTCATGGTTTACCATATTTGCTCTTTCTTTCTTTTTACTTGTTTCAGAAAATTTATAGGAACTGAAGTTAGTCCTGAAGGAAGTTCATGAGTATCTTAGTCCTCAGTTTCTCAGCTGAGTTAGTTAAAATTACAGAACTTGTAATTTTCATTTTTTAAAATATTTTATTTATTTATTTTCCTAGAGGGGAAGGGAGGGAGAAAGAGAGGGAAAGAAAATCAATGTGCGGTTGCCTCTCACTTGGCTCTCACCAGGGACCCATCCCACAACCCAGGCATGTGCCCTGCCTAGGAATCAAACCAGGAACCCTTTGGTTCACAGCCCACACTCAATCCACTGAGCTCGACTAGCCAGTCGGTAATTTTCATTTGTTATCATGTTTTCTTATGTTTTTTCTAAGGTATTTTATATTATTTTTATCATTCAGATATGATCATTCATCTATTATTTTTCAAAAGTTGTTCTTAAGGTTATAGTATTGTTATTCAAACTGATTGTTATGCTGAAATATATTATTAGTTCTAATATTTTACCCAAAATTCACCATAAAAAATTTCAAAACATACTGAAAAGTTGAAAGCACTTTTAGTGACCATCCACGTACTTGACATCCAGTGTCTACTGCCAACAGTTTACCATACCTGCTGATCCCTGTAGTTGGTTTTTGGGTAGAGGTGGAAGAGGAAATGAGGGGGATAAATAGTAAGGGGAAAATACAATAAAAATAGATTATTAAAATTAAAAATCTTAATTCTCTTAAGTTTTCTAGATAAACAATTATTGTGAATACATATTTTTTACTAGATATCAATATTATACCTCTTGTGTCTTGACTTCAAGAAATGATTTTTAAATAATGGCCATTATATTCCTGTGAATAAGAAAAATGTGTCTAATTGTTGTACAGCATAGTACTGGTGATGATTTGCTTAGATGTTCTTTTTCATGTTAAGAGTGTTATTCATATTATAACAAGATTTCTTTATTAGAGGTAGATGTTGAATTTCTTCAAATAACTGGGCATTTATTGAAAATCATAGCTTCTCTCTTTTGATTTTTTGGATTGACATTAATCTATTGGTTGGCTTATTAATTTATGAAATATTTATTGAGATTCGATTTCGTTCCAGGCCTTGGTACTAAATTTATCGTGATAAAAACTGCAAAGGTCCTGGTTCCTGCCATCGTGGGGAATATAGTCTAGTGGAATTTGTATGATAAACTGTGGTAATAGGTGTCCTACTATTCAAGCATCCTGTCATTAATCGAATAAAAAGTACTCGGTCTTAGTATTTTAGTCTTTCAATATATGGATGAATTAGAATTTTTAATAGTCTATTGAGAATCTTTGCATTTTTAATTCACAAATAAGATTTATTAGTAACTTTTGTTTTGATTTGTTATTGTTAGGCTGAGTTTGCCAGATTTTCACACACAGATTATGCTTGCTTTTCATCGGATTGGCCAAAAAGTTTGTGTGGTTTTCTTCCATAAAATAAAATACACATTTTTCATTTTCACCAATATCTTTATTGATTTGGATATTGATGTATGTAGGCTATCTCCCACGTAGTATAAGACTGATTGTTTTCAATTAATGTCTCAATGATTGCTGTCAACTTCAGCTGATCGCCTGACCATGCACGGAGCATTGTCTGGGGAGAAATCTCCAGCATGAAACTTCACAAACCACTTTTGACACATTTGATCAGTCACAGCACTTTCTACATACACTGCATGAATCTTTTTTATTTTGGCATTTTAATAGTGTTTTTACCTTTTTTTGAAAGAATAAAGCATAGTATGCCAAAAATGTTGTCTGTTTTCTCCCATCTTCAATATTAAAATGACTATACAAAAATTCACCAATTTTGATATTTTTTTTAATGCATGCTGACATGACAGCTGTCACAATACAATCTAACAAAATTGTTTGATTGAAGTTAAAGACAGCCAAAGTCTACAAGAGCCATCTTATGGAATAAAACGAAATGAACTTTTTTTCTCAACCCAATAATTTGCTATATTTTTCTCTGTCCTGAAAATTTGCATGGCCATCATTAGCTTTTCCCTGGAGATTGGGAAGAATATGTGAGACAAACTGCTGGGTTAATTCTTTTTAATTCAAAATTATTTGTTTTTTAACAGATTCATCAAATTCACTTTAATTTTTCTGTCTCTTCTCATTGAATAGCACAGAAAAATCTCTCTATTTTTTTTAAGTCTCCATTAGTGGTTCTGTCTCCTTTTACATTTTAATTTGTAACATTTTTAAAATTGAGTCTCCTTTTCCTTCTATACTAGAAAAATGCTATATCCTTACAGGACTGGTGATGTTTTAAATAACTTGCCAAAAGTATATATAATATGATTCTTTTGTCTAAATAAAAAGGATATAAATTATTTCTTTCTGAAATTATGTATGTGAATCTGGTAATAGTGGCTAATTTTGTAGAGAGAGTCGGATAAAGAAGAGTCCTTTTAACTTTATACATTTTTCTACTGCTTTAGTATGTGCATTTACTTCTTTTTTTAAAATTTTAATTGTTCAAGTGTAGTTTTCTGCCTTTTAACCCCATCACAGCTCATCCCCACAGCCCTTCCCACCTCCCTCCCATTTCCCCCCCCCCCCCCCAGTTTTTGTCCATGTGCCCTTTATACTTGTTCCTGTAAACGCTTCCTCATTTCCCCTGAAATTCCCTCCCCCCTCTGGTCACTGTCAGCCTGTTCTCAATTTCAGTGTCTTTGGTTATATTTTGTTTGTTTGTTTGTTTGTTTTGTTGATTAGGTTCCTGTTAAAGGTGAGATCATATGGTATTTGTCTTTCACCACCTGGCTTATTTCACTTAGCATAATGCTGCCCAGGTCCATCCATGCTGTTGTGAAGGGTAGGAGCTCCTTCTTTCTTTCTGTTGCATAGAATTCCATTGTATAATCTTTATATATTTTGGAGATTAAGAAGCATTCACTTCTAATCTATAAAAAGTAAGCAAGTGTTCTCTGAATAACAGGATGATTGTTAATGGTCATGGCCAACAGTGCTCTCTTTATACTTTTCTGTATTGTACTATAATTTTATTTGAATATTTAGCTATATTATTTTCAAAGAATTATTCTGTTATTTCTCTTTAAATTCAAAAGGGTAAAAAATATCAGTTAGAGTAGTGTCTAGAAGTAGCATCTAGATTCAGGAGTGTATACTTTCTGTATCCATTTTGTGGTAATATCAATCCTTGTGGGTCAAATCAAAGGGTGAATTAGAATTACAGTTGCCAAACGATTCTTCTCCTGAGTGAGCATGCCATCTGCAGTCTTAAGGAATCATTCCATCCCCTCTGTTTCTCTTTCTCCTAGCAATGTAAAACTGAAGACTCAGGGACTGGTAGTTTGGAACTCAAGGTCAAATATACATTTTATTTTCAGAATGAGCAAAGTGACTTTTTCTTGAATTAAGTGAAGATTTCTTTTAGAACAGAGGAAAACTGGAGTCTGAGGAAAGCAACTATATTTACTTTATTATGAATTATAAGCAAGTAATGAAAGGTCAAGGCACCATTTCCTTCTCAGTTCCCACGGTATCACGGTATCAGGGAAATGTCCAAATGTCTGGGAGCAGTGTGATGCAACTTTCCATCTTCAGAATGACTTCTGGATTAGTTTGCTCTATATGCCTATCCTCTTCCTTTTAAAATTCAATTATATACCTGACAAGAGCAACATATGAATGTAGTAGCAGTATAGTTCATTAGGAAGTAGAGGATGACAGAATGGTAGCTTTTTTTTTTAAGGGTGCTTTATAAATCTTAGTGTGTATCAAAATAACCTAGATTATTGTTAATACACAGATTTCTGGGCCTCCTTCCTCCTGAATTTCTGATTCAGCAAGTCTGGCTGGGGCCTTACAGGTTCCTCAGTGATGTTGTTGCTGGTGGTGTGGGGACCACACCTGGAACACTAGAGGTTGAGGGCCTTTATGGGGCCAGCTGGTGGGTCAGGTGGACCTTGATTAATGGAGTATGGTTTGGCCTGTATTTCTCTGGTATGCGATTACAAGCTGTTAATAAAACCCGAACCAGTGGTTCTCAAACTTTAGTGACTAAGAATAAGAATCACCTGGGGAATTGTTGACCTATAGCCCTAGGAAGGGCTTCTCTCTATTGGACTGGGAGGAGCCCAAGCACTTGAAGTTGATAATAAGGTTCATCAATGATTTTGATGCAGTGGTCCCAACACCATGGTATGATTAAAAACCATTTTGTTGTCGTATGTAGGGCTTTCTATTTCTTAACATCTTGCTCCAAATATTATTAAATCCTAATGTCAGAAGCACATGGTCAGAGATTGATGCTGATTTATAGAGAACAGCAATTTTATTAAGAAAAAGCAGAGTTAAAGAGAGTGAAACTCTCTGCCATCCTCACTTGGTAAAGCCTAGCTTATTTCCTACATCCCTGTTCTAAAATATCACTATGGCATGGCAGTCTTGCCAGAATGAAAACCACGGTGTCTTAGAAAGCATCAGATTTATATGACTAGCCTTGCAAGCCTAATTGGTATAGAGAAACCATAATTTGGAAGGTGTGGGCAGATGGTGGAAACAAGAGTAAAAGAAAAATAGATGACCATTTATGTAAATATATACACATAGATGGAGAGAATCATTATAAAAATCAAAAATAGAATTCATTTCTTAGGACAACAAGTCCAAGGTTGAGACATTTTTTTATTTTATGAAGTAAGTGTTTCAAAAGTTTGAGTTGAAAATAAATAATTATTTAACTTCCTTCAATTCAATGATACTTTAAAACCTTGATATCTTAGGTGCTACTTTAGAATATCAGTGGTATGGCCATCGAGGTTCCACTTAGAGCGATATAGGCCTACCCCAAATGATCAGGAGTGAAACAACAATGATAAAGTGAATCCGTCACATTTTTGTGAAGAATCAGTCATCGTTAAGCTTGCTGGTGCCATTGCAGGAGTGACCTTCTGTGTGAGCCGTGCACGCGGTGTGCAGCTGTTTGGTTTGTGCAGGAACCTGCCGCACACTCTGGGGCAAGGCGGTGACGATGGGAAGGTTGGATGCTTCGGCTCTTCTGCCTTTCCACAGAAATTCTAGAATCAGTTTGCTGATCTACAAAATAGCTTGCTGTGGTATTGATCACTTTCTCTTGAATCTATTGATCTGTTGTGGAAAAATTAACATCTTAATAATATTGAGTCTTCCAACATGCACATGGACTAGTTCTCCATTTATTTAGATACTTTTTGACTTCTTTTATCAATATTTTATGTTTTCTACATACAGATCTTGTACATATTTTGTTAACTCCAAAATGTCTCAGGAGTTAAATGGAAATGGACTAGGAATCAATCTTATCTATATTTCTTTTACTTAATTTTGAAAGACACACTCATGCTAAAAATATTTATGTTTTATTTCTATTATTTAAAAAATGCTATGTGTACATACGTAATGGATAATGGGAAGCAGCCCTCAGTCTCAGGGATTTAACTGTGACTGGGAGCAGTCTCACTGTCCACTCACTCTGTGTGGTCAGTGAGTGCCCACAGTGATTGACAGTGGCCATTCATCTCAAGATAAGGGAGGCCCGAGGAGGTGAGATTTGGTCATTTTTATTCCAGGAAGAATTAAAAATCTCTATTTTTTGTGTGAGATATTCCTATTTTTAAATGTTGATAATCTTCCCTGGCTGGTGTAGCTCAGTGGATAGAACACTGGCCTGTGGACCAAAAGGTGGACAGTTTGATTCCCAGTCAGGGCACATGCCTGGGTTGCCGGCCCAGCTGGGGGTACGAGAGAGGCAGCCAATTGATGTTTCTTTCCCTCTTTCTTCCTCTTTTCCTCCCTCTCTAAAAATAAATAAAATATTTTAAAAAGTAAAATAAATGTTGATAATTAGTTAAAATAGACAAATACTATGAGTTGAATACAGGGTGACAAACAGTAAATTTGGTGACTGTATGAGTTCCACAGGCCACCAGTTTGTGAGCTTCCGCTACTTATTAAATAGGGAAATTGAGGCCCAGATCGTGTAGGATAAGCAAGTTGCTGAAGTTACACAGATAGTTATAATCAGGCATATTTCTGATTTCCAGATCATAGGTTTGTTTTTAAAAATTTATCCTAGGCTTTTACATAGTTTATTGTGCTATCTTTTGTCAGTGGGAAAAATTTAAACTTTAAATCACCAGGTAAGATATAATTTTAATAACTAGTGAATCAGGCATTTATTGCTTCATAACATATACCACAACTTTAGTAGTTTAAAAAATATGTACATTTATTTTCACACTCTCTGTGGGGCAGGCATCATGGCACAGGTTAGCTCTGAGGGTCTCTCACGGGGCTCAGGAAGGTGTTGACCAGGACCGGGGTCCCCTCTGATGCTTGGTGGGGAAGGATCCACTTCAGAGCTCTGGTGGTTGTTGGCAGGACTCAGCTCCTTGTGAGTTATTGGAAAGATGGCCTTGGTTCCTTGCTGACTTTTGGCTGAAGTCTTCCCTGAGTTCTATGCCATTTAGGCTACTTCATAGGGCAGCTTACTTACTCAATACCAGCAATGGATAGAATCCATGGAGAAGGTCTTTGAGCAAGAAGGACATTACAATATTAAGTAACATAATTGAGGAAGTGACTTCGCATCAACTTTGCTTTATTTTCTCATTTAGAAGCAAATCCCAGATCTTGCCAACACTTAGGGAGAGGGGGTTACACAAGAACATGGAGTATCAGAAAGTGGGAATAACTGGGGTCACCTTAGAGTCTGTTTGTCATAGCTAGTGGTAGACATAATCACATTCCTTTTCCAGAGAAGACAGCTCTTCTTAGCCACAATGCCCTAGAGTGTAATGACCACCGAATGAGATCCAATAAACACAGCGGGGTGGGGCATTCAGGGAAGAATCAGGTTTTGTGATTAGACTTATCCACTCATGTGGAGCAGAGACTCTCAGGGGGAAAAGTTTGAAAAAAAATAGAGAAACAACTGATAACAGTTCCATTAAAGTTCAAAGGGGTCCAAAAATGGGCATCCTGAGTGCCCCGGTAGTGACAGAACACAGGGATGGAGAGTCCAGGGGAACAAGGCAGATGTTCCCCATGGAGGGACTTGTCAGCAGCATGTCCCTGTCATGGTGTAAGGATTTCTTGCAGGACTGCGGTTCCTGGGCTTGCAAGATGTGAGAAAGGAGCCAATGCCGGACAGGATGCCAAAATAAAGACGTGGGCCTAAGAAATAACCGTACACAAATTTTTAGAACTGCAACAAATATTTCAGGAGAGGGTTTGGGATGAGAAACCTAGATGTCACACCTAAATTACAAAGTCAAGACCAGTTCAGGTAAATCCCAGAGCACTTAAGATTCTGAACTCCTTAAATTTCTCTTGTACTTGGACAGTCTAGGCATTGTAGTGAAGTTAAGCCACAGCTCTGAGAAGAGGGAGCCCTAGAACAGAAAATTGTACAGGATCTCTTGACAGGTGATGCCTCCAAAGCCTCGGGGACCTTGGCAACATAAGTAGCCTTCTTTTCATCTCCCCACTTTTTTCTTTGACACACTGTCTCCAGGGTCTACAAATATTTCCCTCCAGCCCCCAAAGACATTCGTATTGTAAGCCTTTTTCAAATAGTGGAATAAAAGGCTTTGTATCTTAGTCTTTCAATTTCAAATATTCTGGGGGAGGTGGAAGAGTTACATAGGACAGTGGTCCTGAATCTATGTCTTTATGAACCTATAGGCAGCTACTTATCCTTCAGTCAGAGCTCATCTGTCTCTTTACTCACTGAATGATTATTTGTTGAGCACCTATTGGTGCCATGAACTTTGTTAGTTCTAGGATAAAACTCTTAGAAAAATGTACATTATTCTTGCCCTCAAGGTTGTTTAGTCTAGTGATGTGTCAGACTTATCACAGATTCACCCATACGTGGGAAAGTTGGGGCTCTAGCAGGGTGTTGTAGTAAGTGAGGACATGGCGTCTTAGTCACGGGTCATCAGAGAGGAACAGGCTTGGTCGTAGGACTATTTTATACTAGATTTTATTTTATTGTTTCCATAACATTATCAGGATGGATCAGTCCTTTTTTTCTTTTGTAGTTTTAAGAGATCAGTTCACCTACACAGTCAAGATTGGATTGAGAAGAGGGCAAGAGTGAGTTCAGGGTGATCAGTAGGATGGTCACTACAGTAAAAGATGGTGTGGCCTGGCGAGGGTGGTGCTACAGAGATCAGAAAATAAGTTTTAAAGATACGTTAGGAGGTGTAAATCAGGAGGCCTTAATGAGACAGCGCTTTCTGTCTTGGACAGCTGAATGGGTGGCCGTTCCAGCCGCTGAGACAGGCGTTACTGGAAGAAGCCCATGTATTTCAGGGAAGGAGAATCCAAGAGCAGATTATGAGTTAAGATTTAGATTTGTGGATGCCAAGAGGCATCTGCCATGTCCAAAAGAAAATTTCAGGTGAGTAGTTGGTAGATGGGCCTAGAACTTAGAGTAAATGTTTGGGCTATATGTAATTCTGATGATATTTGGCAATTCCTGGGCATAGATGATGTGACCCAGAGAAGGAAATGGGAGGAGACCAAATGGACCAGAATGCTGTAAATACTCTGTAAAGGCTTCTGGGTCACATGGACTTTAGCAAAAACACTCTGATCTAATCTGACTTTTTTCACCAATTACTTATGACAACTTTGGGCCTGAGGATACACTAGTAAGTATATAAACTGAATAAAGTAGTTAATCTCACAGGAGCGTAAATGTAAAGAGCATTTTTTATATTACAAACCTAATTAGAAGCTGAAAATGTAAATAAGTATGTGGGTGGAAAAACAGGAAGTATCTATATTAAATTGTGTTTCATTTTCTGGGCTGGATTAGGGTAATTTCTGAAAAGATGGCTCACACCAGCTCTGCAGGTGGAAGTGAGGGCGTGTTATGCCACAACGTGCATGTCTGTGCGTGGTGACGACACCTCTCTCCATCTTCTTGGTTTAGAGAAAATAATTCCTTTGATTGGGTAAACTTTTATACCTGGAAACTTGAAAGGTAGAAATTAATTAAGTCAGCTAGCCAAAGTCTAAATTGCTTTGTGTTTTGACTTCAGATACTGAGATGGGAATGCTCTCGTTCAGGATGAAGGAATCAGGATTCCAAGAGCACATAGGAATCTTATGAAACCACTGAAGACAGTTCTTCTCTGGAGATTTGTAAAACTTGAAGAAAGTTTTGCTTTTTCGTTTTTAAAGATCTCTAAATAGGACCATTTTATTACCCTCATTTGGGAGACTTTCAATATTTAATTAATCTTTTTATTAATCAATAATTAATTAATCTTTTTCATGTCTAGTCAAATTTCTTACTATACCTTAAGGCACTTTTAAAAATTTAATGCAATATTTTATTTATATATTTTGACAGCATTATTTCATATTAGTTTTAGGTGTGCAGTATAACGGTCAATTATATAACTTACAAAGTGATGCCCCCTGTTTTTCCAGTACCCAGCTGGCACCATGCGTAGTTATTACAATATTATTGACTGTATTCCCTGGACTGTTCTTCACATCCCCGTGACTTCTCTGCAACCACCAACCTGTGTTTCTCAATCCCTTCACCTCTCTAACCCTGTCCCCCAGTCCCCTCCCATCTGGCAGTTCTCAGTCTGTTCTCAGTAGCTACAAGTCTCTTTCTGTTTTGTTCATTTATTTTGTCCTTTAGCTTCCATATTTCTTCTTATTCAGAATGACTGGCAGCTACCTGGAATCTTCTGTGTAATAATCCTTCATGTAAGTGAGGAGATTAAGGAAGTCAGATATTTTTAAAAAAAGACTTTACTTATTTATTTTTTAGAGGGAAGGGAAGGGAGGGAGAAGGAGAAGGAGAGGGAGAGAAACCTGGATGTGTGAGAGGTACATCGAGGCTGCCTTTCGCATGTCCCCAACTGAGGACCTGCAACCCAGGACATGTGACCTTTCAGCTCGTAGGCCAGCACTCAATCCAAGCCATACCACCCAGGGAAGGAAGTCAGATCTTATCATCATCATCTAAGTTAAAGTAAAGGAGCAATGTATCATTACATACTTAATATGAAGATAAAAAAATAAAAAGTATCTTAGACAACCAGTGAGCGACAACCCACAGAGGGAAACAAGTCCAGCCAACCAAGCCTTTTCCCTATGGTCCCTTTTCCATACCTTGAATGTATATGTTTTTTTTTTCTTCTGTTTTCTCTATATTTAGAGTAGAAGTAAATATGTAGAAAGATGGTTCTGTGTGTGAAAAGTTAAATTGACGCAGACCCTTCCTGTTGTCTTCCTACATGGGTGGAATTTATTTGCTAATTTAATAGATGCTTTTGCAGTCTCTTGTCTGTGCCAGGCACTGCTAAAAGTTCTCAGGCTATAGCTGAGAAAGTACAATGAACAATCGAAAGATGCCTCCCCTTGTGGGCCATGATAAAACAGAGTGGTTGTATGGGTGACTCGATATTGAAACTAGACTACTTCTTGCTAATCTAGTCTCATCTTCAGGTAGCACATCACTGCTGGTGTTACAGTCAGTCACTAAAACAGCATCCACTGAGTGTCCACTTGTGCCAGGAATTCGGCTCTGATGGAGTTTGTAATCCAGCCAGGAAAAAGAGGTCAAAACACAGATCATCACATAACAACCTGAGGCAATTAAAAGATTTTGCAACGTAACACAGGATAACAGCTGAAGTGGCTCTGATTCTGAGGAGATGGTTTGCAAAATTATGTCATAAAGTAATTTTTCCCTTCACAATGTTAGTGGGACTTACATAATATAAAAATAGTTTAAGGGATTTCTATCAGCTAACAGAGTCTCTGTGGTAGCGTGATGTGGAGAAGTTCTAATTCTCCTTCCTCATTCTGGGAATCTCTCTGCTCCAGAGCAATTTAGTAACCTGTCAGGCTTGTGTTAAATTCACTAAGCCTAGTGATTATTCCATATGGTTACGTTTATTAAATATATGCTTCTGAGTAGCAAAATATGGACAATAATTTAGATGTTCCAGGAAACTTTTAAACTCTTCTAACTTATGCAAATGTCCTTTTTGTTGGCTAACTTGCCTTTTAAATATCATATTAAATACTAACCATTTGTCATCTGCAGAATGTTTCTACTATTCCTCAGCCAGGGCTAGTACAGTGAAACTTACGAAGGCAACAAAGTAATGTTCTCTGCTGTGGGCAAGCTATCAGAAACCTGTGTGGAGGCACTTGACTGTGGAAGGCTGATGAAAGAGCCCTTGTGAGAGTCCCACCTGGTCACTTAGATAACCGGCACATCCATTATGGAAGGGGACGCCAATGCCAATGCTGCTATGGAAATGTCAATTTCTCTTTGTAACAGATGTTGCCCAGGCTTCCAAAGTGTTGCCCCCTTGTTGGAATCATGGTAGGCTATCTGTCACTTAAGAGATTACCATTCTGGGTAACTGGAGAAATACTGGGCTATTGCAGAGGTAAAAAAAAAATTGTGATTTTCAAAAAGGGAATTAAGAGATTGGTATAGACCACTTTTGGGTTATCACTGAGCTGAGTAACCTGGTTTTTCTTTTGGTGTTTGATTCCAAATTTGTGAGGAATGGGCCGATCAACCTTGTGCTATATAAGCCCTACACCCTTGGCAGTAGCTGCTTGGTCCAGTGATAGATACATATGTGTTTGCTGGAGTCTTGTGGTCGTTTGGATACAAAGACTCCTGCCTTTCTTTTTATAGGAGAGTTCAGAACACAACTAAGCATATCAGAAAAGGTTGCTTAGCAGTAACCAGACAGCAGCAGACCCAGAACCCAACTGGAGGGGTCTGTAGGAGAAAGGG
The DNA here is from genome assembly GCA_004024845.1 of Tonatia bakeri. Lineage (NCBI taxonomy): Eukaryota > Metazoa > Chordata > Mammalia > Chiroptera > Phyllostomidae > Tonatia > Tonatia bakeri. Next base: position 41,477 of record PVIA01003046.1, on the reverse strand, counting down.
ACTGTAACAACAGAACTTTGGAGCTGTGGGGGTGCTGCATCCTGCCCTGGCACAGGAGTGGAGAATGCAGATCTGTAGAGATTGTGAAGAATGACGCAGAAGGTGAGAATAGACGAGGTAAGAGATGAAGGAGAATCCGAATGGTTCCAGGTCCTTCCGTGGGGAGTGGCTGTGAAATGCTTACCCCAGAGCCCAGAGGGGAGGTCAAGCTCCCTCAAGTCACAGAGTGAGAGTGGGAGACAGGTGAATCCCCACAGGGAGACCACAAGGTCATTGCCAGAGGAAGGGGGGATGGACACGAGGAAAACAAAGTGACAAATGAGCTCTGTGGTCACAGTGGCAAAGGGAGAAAGATTCTATAATTGGAAGCTTCTTGAATATCCGATGAAGTGACCCACGCATTATATGAGGAGTCACTGTAGAATTTGGATTTCTAAAAAGAATATTTAAACATACATGTAAAGTAAATCATTATTTTCTTTATCTCTATTAGTATTGATTTTGCGATCACTTAACCAGGATTAGGTTGATATTTGGCTCATAGAGTATATGAAGAAAAGTTTCGCTAGGAAATTAATTGTCAGAGAGAGTTGCTATTTACTCACTTAAGCAAATACTTTAGGAGGCAGTTTTGTTATACCCATACTTCATGCAGACATCGCTAATGATTATAAATATGTTTTTCAGGCCCACTTTGAAAATTAAAACAGTGTTGAGTAATTCAAATGTAGAGATGATATTTCTCCTGGTGATATTAGTCATGCAAATTTGGTAAACTTTTACTTGGATTTCATCCATTTTTTTTTATTCTCTGGCAAGTTGTAGAAGAGTGGTCCTGAACAACTGTCAATTAATTTTTGATGCTTAAAAACTTATTCTTGGATTAGAGAGATGAGGACATGTTCTAATCTTTTGCTTCCCTGGACAATTACTCACCAGTTTGTTTGATTCATTGTAAAATCACCATCTGCTGCCATGAGTATGGGAAATTGTGCAGGGAAAGGGCTAGACAGCTCTTGTTTGATAATGGTATTTTGTCGCTTTCTCTGCTTCTAAGAAGATTAGGAGGGCTCCATGACCGTCCCAACGTAGACATTCGGCCATAGAAACAATGGGAGTAGAAAGCATAAGCACGTAGAGCCAAGAGGGGAATTTAATTTCTGTTTTATCTTTATAGGAGAGTTCAGGACATGACTAAGCATTTGGGAAAGCTTTCTTAAAGGGGAGCAGAGAACGTCAGACCTAGCACCCAACTGGAGGTTTTCTAACTTGGTCACTTTTGCACCTACACTGTGTGATGACTCAGAACCCAAGGAGTTATTTTCAGCAAGACTTAAGGAAGGTAGCCTGCATCTTATCCATTCTCCACCTACCTCTCTGTGAGTGCTCTGGAAACCCTTTGAGTGTGTCACTGTTCTTTTTCTACTAAGTAGTGGATGTCTCAGCTTAGTCCTAACACCTGAGCATAGCCAGCACTGGTTCCCGGGGCACTCTCTTCAGCAGTGGCAAAATGCTCTGGGTGACAACAATCTGCCTGTGAAATGATGGGAGAACAGTACAGTACTTAAGTCTGTGGGCCTGTTCACTAGTATGTCTGGGCCCAGGTGTCCAGAAGGGCAACAGACCAAAGGATCTAGAGGAAATGTTCCCTGTCCTGAAAGGAGTGGGAACATTCAGGGAGGTCATTGAGAAGAAGTGAAGATTTCCAGGTGGGAAGAACCATATGAACCAATACAGAAATGGCAATAACAACATTTGTAATATTCATTGAGCCTTTATAATGGTGCAAGACACTTTGCCACATGTTTGACATGCACTGTCTCATTTAATCTCTGCAGATAGATACTCTTGTCATTCCTACATTAGTGCTGAGAAAAGAAGCTCAGGGAGGTGTGGCACAGGGCTAGTGAGCAGCAGAGACTGGAGCATATCAGACACAAAGAACTGTAAAGGGGATGGGAGGCTGGCCCTGCTGCAGCCAGAGGCTTGCGTCGTTATATGGATGCTCTGCACTGCCAGCCTTTAGCTTGAACAACTCTCTCGCTTTGGACCTGGAGAGCTGTAGGAGGGAGGGTTTGCTCTGCTGAGTTTCCCCATCCTGGTGAAAAGCTAAATCTTTGATGCTCATGTGATTTCCAGGAGACTTAAAGCCACCAACTCACATACCCCACATAGTTACTATACTGGAAATATTAATGTGCGAGCGAAAGTTATCCACACCTACCTATTGGATAATCTTGGTCTGTCAAACAAAACCAAGACCACATTTGCCCCAACACTGATGGAGGCATCCTTCTCACTTTCCCACATGCAGGAGCGTCTGGAGCAGGTGGCGCTTCTGGAGACAAGATGGAAGCAGGATGGTAGGGAGGTTGAGGGCTTAGGCCTTGGAGCTGGACAGACTGGGCTCTGATCCCATGGCCTCACTCTCCTCATGTGTGAGAAGAGGATAATAGTGGTGATCTTTTAGGATGGTTGTGATGAACAACATGCAAAATCCCAAAGTTTTTGATGCCTTAACACGGAGACATAAGGGCTCAGCAAATATTAAAAGCCACGTTAGCAGGAGAATCAGTGTATTCTGCTCTAATTTGGTTACAGTGGTTTTTCATATTTAGCCAAAGCCACCCTGTGGCTTGGCCCAGGAGCTGTTCCTAGAGCTCAGGGGTCTGACCTGCAGGCCACTGACAGTTGTCACCACCTGATGCTCCGTTATTAAAGAGTGCTATGGAGAGGTGCTGTGTTCAGGTACAAACGTGATATATAAAACTTGACAAATTAGGAGAAATTGTGTATTATAGAATTTTCTCATTTAAAAAGCATTCTTTGTTGGCTACTTTTTAATAGAAAGCCTTCTTTGGATGTTAGGGTTTTTTTACCTTATGTATCGTGAATTTACACACACCAGTTTTCTAATTTGGCTTCACTGCATCCAGCTGGTATTATTTTTAACCACTATCATTTTACACACCAGCTGGTGCAGGGAAGCTGCCCATCTCTCAGGGCCCCACTATTTTCTGAGGAGTCTTACCTCTGTGCCTTGAGCATTCCATTCTCCCCTCTAGGGACACCCTTCTTTCTCCTCTGTGTCTGGTCACATCCTCCCTTTTGTCTAAAGCCCAGTTTAAGATCTGCATGTTCTAAGAAGCCTCATTGTAGACTGCAGTCCACACTGATACGAGCCTTCTCCCCTCCAGTCACTTTGAAAAGTATAAAACATATTTGCTCCAGTCTTTGAGGAAAGCATACGTGTCCTTGAAATCCATAGAGCTCCAACAGCTTTCATCACAAAGCAAAGTGACTATGGCCCAGCTACTCTGTTTAGGTGGCCATGCTGAAAGAGGAAGGCTGAGGTGAGTTTACTCTGTCTTGGTGTCTAGTATAAGGTTTTGAGATAATGGAGATTATCATCGTTATGCCATTAGGAGAGGGAAAGTCAGTCAGCAAGGACAGAAAGACACACATACACACACACACACACACACACAATTATTTATTTACTCAGCTGAGGGCATGTACAGAATCTATGCTGGGGAAGGTCAATAGCTCTTTTAAATGAACTTCATTTAGGGTAGCACTGGTATCTTTGATCATCATTTAGCCAGAAAGTTCTTGATTTTTTAAAGTAAACCCCCAAGCATTATGGAAATATACCTGTTTTTGTGGTTTCATTAAATTATACTTAAGTTCATTTTTCATGCAGAAAATGAGCTCCAGACTTTGGTGTGATGGATTGTTTCCTCCTGTGTGACCGTGGTGGAGGAAGTTCATTTAGTGCTGCTGCATTGGTCCTGGTGTTCTCCATCCGTTCTGCTACCTGCTCCCCCCGCCCCGCTGCCCCCGCCACCATGGTGATGAATAGGATTACAACACAGGATTACAGCCGCCTATTTGATTATCCCAGGACCGGGGTCAGTGCTGAGGCTCTTCTTTCAGGATTTCTTGGTTCTGAAACCTAGCTTGTCATGTTCATAATGTAATAAACTTCTGCTGTATCATCGCCCCATTGACTGCTGGAGGGAGCTAAGTGAACTCCTGCAGAGCCATCCAGGTTTGGGAACTTGGGTCATGTGTTTGAAAAGTATTGATTGAGCACTGGCAGTGAGCAGTATCTTGTACTGTGCTGAGGAAGTCAAGGCCACTTTATACTTTGGGATCCAGTGGCAGAGAGGGAGTGGTAGAGTGTGAAGGTCAAGGTCAAATGGCTAGTGACTGATATCTTACTTGGCTTTGGTATTGTCAATAGAAATGTAAATAGTAAATTAGACTAAATATTATTTTCCATATTTATTTAGATTGTGAAATACCTTGCCATTTTGTGGAGCATCAAGAAATGCTAACATATTTAATTAAATTTAGTTTGATTCACTGTAAAGTAGGAGATACATATTACATGTCTATGTATACTGCATTATTCTGGGAATGGCATACTTAAAAGTATGAGCTCCTGTGTCTGGGATCAGTTCTATCCTTAGACTTGGGCAAGTGAGGCTGCTGTCCCAGGCTTCATGCCTTGAGGTGCCCTGTGCCTTGACTGTGCCCTCCTTGAAATTTTCTAAACTCTTCTCTGATGCCTGGAACTGTCCAGGGGGCTTTTAGTGCTATCCATTCAGGATGCCATTGGCCTGGATTGGAACATGAGTGGGTCCCAGACTCATTTTCTTCCATTTGGAGTATCTGCAGCTCTCCATTTGATGCAAAAGGTTGACCAGATAGCCTGAGGAACTGTGGCATTGGCACCTGTGGAATCATCCTAGGACTCCATGACTGGGCTCATATGTCTGGGCCCTGGTTCCAAAGGGTAGCCTAGTGAGCAGATTACATCACTGGCCAGTGACATATGTATTTCTTTTGTGATCTCTCATAAGATCAGGCTGCCAAAATGGTGTTCACATAATCATTCTGGGTAACTTTCACATGTGTCAGAGACAGGATGAGTTTAGGGCCCCTGTGGTGTCCATGCCACCACTATTCTTTGTGCTTGTGCCTTTTGTTTGGACACATGTTGTAGCTCTTGCCTGTCCACATAGTGCCCGGTACCTCCAGTCTGCGACCCTTGAGGGATTGGAGGCAGGTGCCCTGTGCCCAGGATCTCCCGCACTGAGGGCAGTTGCCCCATCTCCTCCACAGGCACCATACCTCATGCTGGGCTGCACTTAGGGGTGGCTGTGCCTATTTCCCCACAAGCTTTTTAAAACTTGCTCTACAGTGTAAGTGGACCCTCCCAGCTGACGTCCTCTCTTGCCTCCAGTCAATGTGGTGATGTCAGGCTCTTTCAGGTTGCTGGATGAGGAAGAGACCTTCCTCATCCTAATGGGAATGCATTCTTTATCTTCCCCACCAGTGGCAATGTGTGGAAGGCAAGGGTGAGGTGAACCTGGGAAGGATCACATTCTAAGAATGTTGTGATTATATCTTAAAGGGTTTTAAAAAGACGTGAGGTTAGTGGATGTATCATTCTATATTTATACCATACTCTTCTGAACAGAAACTTCAAATGACCAGAAAAAAATGTTATTTGCATTTTTCTGCATCTTCTATGTAAGACTTGCTTTTGTGGCCATTATCAGTGAAGTGTAATAAAAACTTTTGTCAGAATCAGTGGAAACCAGTATTCATGGGCAGTACAATGGGTGATGCAGTTAGGAGTAATAATGTAGTCAGCATTAAATAAATGAAATTAGGAAACTGCAGAGGCAAGAAGATCTATATTTTTAAAAATACAAATAGGTTCTGAAGAGGCACAGCATTGGGAGCAGTATTTGCATTGCTACCTTTTCTCACAGTGGGTGATGTGAGGTTAGCCAGGAATGATGCATAAGGCAGTAAACGGCAGGCATTGATCATGTACCTGGGTAGGCGGAGATGGTGTTGGGACACTAAGAAGAAACTTCACACGCAAACTTGGAAAATGAGCACTATATATCTCTACCTATTATTCTGTCTCTTCATTGAAAAATCACTATACCTGATAGAACCCATGAATTCTATTGCACTGAAAAGCTCAAATTGCTAGTACTTAGATGTGGGGCTCACAAAATTATGTGTTAAGGGCCCCTTACACCCTAGGGATGGCCCAGTTAGGGAGGGTGTTTGCTGGTTGTACTTAGGAAATAAGAGGCTCTCTGCACTGCCCTTTGGAAGATTCATGTTCCGCTTAGACTCAAAGCTGGAATTTACTCTCTTCAGTGGAAAGGAGAGAAATGTGAGGCACGCCACTCCTCAGCAGAGAGTGAGAGCCCGAGAGGGAGGAGAGGACATGGAAGAGAAGCCTGCGGACAGAGAAAGAGAAATCGCCCTCGGGGTGAGAAGTCACAGCAGCAGACATTTAGTTAAGAACAGTGGAGGAAAAGAATCTCTTTTTAGTAGAAGATGAATACCCTGTCTTTTAAAATATGTGCTGTGTATGTTTGGGAACACAGAGTCACCACTTTCAGCAACTAGTAATTAAGGACTTTTGAAGGAGGATGTGTCTCTCCATTGTTCAGCTGGCTTGTATGAACACGGAGACATGGTATACGAACAGCATAAAATGGACAATGCAACACAATGATAAATCCACATTAGAAGTGAACCAAGCAGCGCTTCTATTAACTGCGGCCATGTTTTCTTTTGTCCAGAGATCTGTTGTATCTCTAATTTGTTGTAATTTTCCAAATCATTATTGACAGTTCTTTAATCACATTTGCAAGAGGCTATTGTCTTGACCATTTTTTTCTCTATGCTTAGACACTTGCATATATCAAACCAAGCAGGTGCATTTTCGGCATAGCATCATTTATACTAAGGTGAGTGCAAGTACTCAATAAGGCAACTTGTCTTAACACCTTTTGTCAGCTCAAATAAGAGCATCCCTCGTGTTGTCTTTGGTCTCTATCTTTTTCCCTTTTGACTTCTGCACATCTGAAGATTCATACCACTCCATTGTATTCCTCCTAGTCTATGCTTTCCTACTTCCAGTTTTTAGTAAATGCCCATAAAAGGTTGCCCCCTCAGGGACTCCCTTTGCAGCTACTCTGGTTTGTTGATATTTCTTTCCTTATTCTTACTAATTGGAAGTTTTGTCTACACCAGGTCTTGTCAGGCATACAACTGCTTATTCAATTCATCTGATTTTTAATTGTATTCTTTGGAAATATTCTCTTATATTGAAACATCTATATCTCTTTAAACAAGGTATCACAAATACCTCGTGCTTGTTATACTTTATAAAATATGCATTATGGATATATATTTCATTGAATTCCCTCATTTCCTATTACTTGGATCAGCTAAAATGCCTCCTGTAAGAAATACAAGATGGAAGCAAGGCTGATGAATAGATTGAAATTACCAAAGGCTTAACTTCAAAGTTTTTGGATGTCCAAATAAAAGAAAAGGACATTTAAATGACCCCTAAGTTCTCCATTAGTATCACAAATAATTCTTGAATATTCATAACTTTTCTTGAGAAACCTAGAAAAGAAAAATCACAGAACAAACCACCTTTGCAAAACTGGAATTCATGGTGAGCAGTAAGGTAAAGAACACTTCTGTACTTTTAGAGAATTTAAGTTATTATAGGTAGAAAGTTCAACCTCAGAAACATGATCTGCCTCCTGGAATTTACCTTGGGTAGTGAAGTGAGGAACATTGTGTGTGCCTTTGGGGAATATAAATTATTACAAGGAGAAACTATAACCTCAAGTAGCTCCCCTTACCTACCCACAGTTACCTGTGCAACCCCATCAATTACTGTCCACCTTATCTCTCTGCTCCAGTTGCAGTAGCTGCAGTGGCCTCTTCGCCAGTCTTCAGCAAGCACTCTTGCCTCAGGAAGGTACAGTCGCTGTTTCCTCTGTTCTGAATGTCCTTCCACCAGAGACCTGCATAGCTTGTCTCCTCACTTCCTTTCAGTGATCTGTCAGACCTCTCCAGCTCACTGTGGCCTTTCGTCCCTGGTTACACAAAATCGTCACATGTGTCTAACACATGCGCTCTATGTGTCTTCTTTGCTTTATTTTTCTTCTCAGCACAAGCATGTCTATCATTGTAAATATTTTATTTATCTGATCTATTCTTTCCAATTCACTAGGTGTAAGCTTTGGAGGATAAAGACTTTTTTTCTCTTCTGATCACTGCTGTATCCCAAGCAATAAAATAGTGCCTGGGACATAGCTGGCCCTCAGTGAATATTTGTTGAGTGAATAAATGATATGTCAACTACAAGGGGTGATTGGCTACCTAGAATTTTGCTTTAATCTTTATATAGAGTGGGACAAAAGCAGATTTACAGTTGTGAGTATGATAAGCCTTTTGCTCTACCCTGAATATTGAAGAAATAGCGTTATAATAGAATATGTTAAACTCAGGGCTTTGGTACCTCTCTCTCTCTCCATTTATATATACCAAACCAACTTTTGTACCCTCATGGTAGGTATTAGGCTACAAGTTAAAAACAAAATAAAAGCAATTCCCCAGAACAACAAATCACTTATGTTCCCTGTCTTTAAAGTCATTGTAAGTGATCTAGAACCCTTTTTTGGGAAGGTAGGACTACTTTCTGTATGCTGTCTTGGGATATCAGCTGAAATTGAAATAGAAAGTTTCATTTTTATATCCTGTTGCATTAGTATTAACATCTTAAAATTTATCCTCATCCCTATCACTGGGATTAATATAAGTAAAGTAATGAAAATGAAATTGTGGGGAATGTTGGTCCCAAATATATTCTGAAATAAATAGGAAAAACGTTTACTTCTGTTCATGTCTCCTATTCTACAGCTTCCTAAAAAGGGAGGTGTTCACTTATTTGATGGTTTCTCTGCTTCTCTGTAGATCTCTGCAGCACAACCTGATACAGAGTCTTAAAGTCAACCCAGAGTCAGCCTGAGGTATTTTTCATAGCAGTTCATATTCATTGAAAATTTGCTACATGCCATCTCTGGGTTTAAGCACTTTGTGTGTAATGACTAGTAAATTGTTACATAAATCCTGGAAGTTAAGATATATTATTACCCCACCCTGCAAATAGACTTCTGAGGTTCAGAGAGTCTGTCACTTGTTCAAGTCACAGTCATGAAGTGAGCAGAGCCAAAGCAGATTCTACCTTGTAGAGGAAAGCGTATTGTACCATGAGCCGGTGCTATCTAGTTTAAACCATACCTTTGTATCTCTCTGCCTGTGGATGTGACTACACATTTATAACTTCTCAGAACATCAGGGCCACACCTGTTAGTGAGGGATTTGAGATGTGGGCTAGAAGGAAAATTCAAGTGTATTTAAACCTGATCAGGAATGTCTGTTTGATATGTAGACTGAATAATCCAGATATAGTTTTGGGTGGATTATTAATTAAAATTCAGGGCTTTTTTTCCTAGAACTCCTCCTGTAGAAAATGCAATGTGACATAAAAAAAAAGTTTATTGTCTCAGAATTTTGGAGGTCAGGAGTCAAAATCACGGTGCTGGTGAGGCCATTCTCCCTCTGAAACCTGTGCGGGGAATTCTTACTTGTCTTTCCCAGTCTCTGGTAGCCCCAGGAATTCCCTGGCTTGTACCTGCATCACTCCTGTTGTATGTCTTCACTTGACCTTACTTCTGGCTCTCTTCACATTACCCTCACCCTCTGTGTCCAAATTTTCCCAAATTTTATAAGAACACCAGTTAATGCAGACTCTGGCCAGTGGTATCCACGATGTTGTGGATGTGATGAACAAATTCACACGGACTGCAGAAGTCCTGTGGACAAAAAGGACAGCATGGCCACTCTCTGTGTGAGGGAGTGTCCTAACTCTTGCCTGGACAGGCTTTTATTGTTTTCTGGGAGCATTACATCAAGAAAGGTCCTCATTCATCATTGTCAGGCAGTAATGATCAAATAATAGATAATATTCAGAGAACTATGAGGGCTTTTTCTGAGTCAGGGTCAGTTAGCTAAAGGGCCATAAAACTTTGGGAAACAAACTCATTTCATGCTTGGACCCTTATCAGAAAATTGAAGGCATTTTTAGCAAAGCAGGCTTCACAGGATTTTATGCATTTTTTCTTAGGCTGATTGTCCCAGGGAACTGCCTGTTCCTGCCCAGGGCTGCACCACCCTCCGGCATAGTTTCAGGCTTAAATCAGGCAGGGGAAGTAAGGCAGTCAAGAGATTAGGAGACCTCTCACAGACAGAATGAGGACTCAGGCTATGTCAAAGCCAAGGGGTGAGGATCCATCACCCCATTTTGCTCTAGTCCCCCAAGTCCTTCCCTTAGGGCTTCTTTATGACCATGCCTGTCTTAGGTTTTCCCTCCCTTGAGGAATCTTACCCATCATTGGCTAACCAGTTGTCCACACAGGGCCAGGCAGGGTGAAGTAAAAGGGGGCAGAGACAGCATCCCTGCCAGGAAGATAAGCTTTGTCTCCTTAGTCGCTCATGGTCCCAAGGTCCTTTACTCATCCTTGCCCATGGGGGTTACAGCTTCTGAAACCAGGTGTGGCAGTTTCCAACAACCAGTCATACTGGATTAGGGCCTATCATAATTACTTGTTTTAACTTGATTATCTTGGCAAAGACCCTATTTCCAAGTAAGGTCACATTTTGAGATACTGGAGGTTGTAACTTCAGCATATCTTTTTGGGAGACAGTGATTCCATAACTGTAATTCTATTGGTTCATGTTCTCTTTGGGGCTCATGCCAAGACTAAGCCGTGGTGCTCTGTTTAGTTTGCCTGCTTTCCCTTAAAGGGATCCTTACATTAAGTCAGTCTGGATTCCTTATTCAGGTTATTTTCTGTCTAATACTTAAAAATAGGGAATTCAATAAAAAAAATCAAACACAATTTCAGTAAATATAAACCTTATTTGAGATTTTCTACATTCACGAATTCCCCCAAGCCTATTCCAAATTCAGAGTAATATTTAATTTCCTTGCCTAGGTAATATAAAACTATGTAATTTTCTAGATAAATAAAAGTATCTTTGTGTTATGTTAACTTGTATTAGGGTCCTAGCTGAAAACAGATGACATATTCCAATTAAAATAATTCAAGGCTTTAATAAAGGAAAATGTGCAAAGGTGTGGTTTTGGTGTCCTGTGCTAACAAAAACAAAGCTGTTACTATCCCTTATCTGAAGGAATAGGATGAGAGAGGTGTTACTTGAAGAAGTAGAAATAACCTTTAAGTGTGGGACACAGGAGGGAGCTAGGTAAACAGATGCCCTAACCTTATTCTCCACATTCGTTCACTCCTGCTGTGTCTCTCCATTAGCCGAATCCAATTGCAGTCCATGTAGAAGAGAGCCCTTTGGTATACAGTCCATATGTGTCAGGCTTGTGAGGGCGGAGAGCAGGAATGAAGTGCACAGGAAGATACCCAGCACAGGATGTGATTTTAGAAAGAATATTCCAAGGAAATCTCTTAGAAATTAATATATACATGTGGGAAATTGAAATGTAAGTTTAGAATCTAAGAGTGGAGATATAATATCTGAATAATAAGACTTTAAGAATGAAAAAAACAAAGACACATTTGGGCACATTTAAAGGAGAATTAGAGAGCTGGAGAAGACTGGAAGCACATTATTGTTGAGTAAACTAGAATAGTTATTAAATCTGAAGAAAAAAATTGTACAAGAAAACAATATTATTAAAGTATCCTAATTAGTTACAAATATTAAGTAGTCATGATAAGGTAAACACTAAATAGAATATAATACTATTTGGGGAGGCTGGAGGAGGGAAATAGGGAGGTGATGCGGAAGTGTTAGAAGCACGGAAACAGTGAAAGGGTGCTTGATTCTCACCTTCCATTGTGAATAAAACAACAGTTCATCCCTATGCCTTCACCTGCCCCTACTGCCCTGTCCCAACCTTGTGAGACACTGTAAAACAGGAGTATTTAGCTATATAGACTTCAATACCTTAAGGAACAGCTCAAAGACAGTTGTAGACAGTTACTTCTGGAGAGTGAGAAATGGTGGAAAGAGGTCTGTAAAGACTAATGGTTGTTATAATTATCCTTTTACTTTAAAAACAGAAATAAACAGCATAGAATTGGAAATGAAACTGTTCCAATCACAAATCTGTTGTATCCTTATTGTGAGACTTAACCTCCGTGAGCCTCCCTTTCTTCACGAGAAAAATCATGACTAAATGACATAATTTATGTAAAGCACTTAATTGTAGTAAGTGCTAACCTTAACAGGCTTTAGTACATCATGGGCATTAAATTTAGCTTTGTATGTTTTCTAAGCCTCTGTGGAGGAAATTGAGGGCTAGCAAGGGTCAGTAACCTGTCCAAAGTCACACAGCTGGAAACTAAGAAGCTGCATTGAGCTCAGGGGAATCTAAGCTCTGCACCCATGTTCCACCACTATATTGCCCTCTTTCCTGCTTTGCCTTGTAGATAGAATCTAATTAATATTTATTCCAAATATCTAGTATAGCACCAGACTCATAATGGCAATTAATCAATATCTGAATAAATATTATTAGGCTGTGAGATATATAGCCCCTCCCACTTAATCATTAGCTTTTCATATGCATGAACCATAAGGCTCACCTGCTTTAGTTTTACACAATAGATAAAAATGTCATCAATATGTACTGTAATACAATTGTTTTTTAAATAAGTTATAGCCAACCCTTTCCAGGATTATTATTGTATGCTAAAAATATTTCTTAAAACTCTATGGCAGTCTTCCTCAGTGATGTCCATCCTCTTTTCTAAGCATGTGTGAGCCCTTTAGTTGCACACTTTTCAGAAGAGAGCGTTAGTAGATGCTGGATATGTAATTTTAACTTGTGTGGCCTTGAAAGAAAGTAATTAAATAATTATCTTGTGTGGCAAAGTCTCCAAAAAGGACCTAAGAGCAGATTAAGTAATAAATATTTTGTATTGCATCATGAAGCCTAAATATAAGAGTTTATCTTATAAATATTATAGAAATGTCTTGACATAGGACAGGGTGGTAGTAATTCTTATCCAAGGCTTGAAGAAATGCAGCAGGTACATACTGTTAGGTTATGACTACATCATTAGTTCCAGAAATCTAGGAAAAAATCAGGAAAGCTAACAAGAGTGATAAGGAGCTGGCAAAATGATTTATAAGAAAAGATGCAATAAATTCAGCAAAAATAGCACAGATAAACAGTGATGAAGAAACATAGTAATATTACCTGGAAATAAAAATGGGGGGAAAATTTGGGGGTGTGGACTAGGAGAAGTAATTATAATGACAGTACTTTAAAGTTTTTTGTTTTTAAATCAATTTCTGTAAAGGGTATACGGAAACATTAGAGCACATTTTAGCTTAACAATAACCCACAACCTTCAGACCAACTCGAGCACATTTTAAATGGAACTAAGTTAAATATCATCTTCCAAAGAACACAATTCTAGAGAAATAAATTAATTTTACTTATTGCTTCTATCTTAATGTTTACCAAGTGGTCAAAATTTGCAACAGTCCTTCCAGTTTACTTTAGTTTATATTTTCATCATCTTAATTTTTACTTAACTTTATAAATATGTAGTGAATATTTTAGACATGTGAAGAAAACTTTGGACAAACTGTTTAAACTCAAGTGGCTAGGAAGCAGATTGACAGTGAATTCAGTAACTGTTCTATTCTGTTGTCTTTTTCTTTAAAGAAAAGTTGTTAATGTACTCTATATCTCAAGAGAATATTCTGTAAGCATAGCTGTTGTCTTTATTTGTTCTTTTATCAATGAAAAATATGACAAAGAAGCTGTGCTCTAGGAGGGAAGGGCATGTGTCTATTTTATTCACTGTCTTGTCGCTGGCATCTAGCACTGTTTCTGGTCTCTAGTGGAGCTCAATATTTATTTTTGAGTAAATGAATGATTTATATGATTCAGTACTTGGCATTCCATCTGTACCATTGTACTGAGTCAGAAAATAAAGTTTCCTTAAGGTTGTATATGCTTCTCTTTCAATTGGGCGGGGATCATACGTTTAGTTACAAAAGTTGGAATGTATATATTTTGTGTTTTATTTTTAAAAATTATTTTATTGTTGTTTAATTACAGTTGTCTGCACTTCTCTCCCACTTCTCTCCCCACAACCCAGCCATCCCCACCACCCTTCCTTGCTTCTACCCACCCTTGATTTTGTCCATGTGTCCTTTATAGTTGTGCCTGAAAACTCTTATCTTCCCCCCATTATCCTCTCCAACCTCCCCTCTGGCTATGGTCAGATTGTTCTTAATTTCAATGTCTCTGGTTGTATTTTGCCTGCTTGTTTGTTTTGTTGATTAGGTTCCAGTTAAGAGTGAGATCATATGGTATTTGTCCCTCACCGCCTGGCTTATTTCATTTAGCATAAAGCTCTCCAGTTCAATCCATGCTGTTGCAAAGGGTAGGAGCTCCTTCTTTCTTTCTGTTGTGTGATATTCCATAATGTAAATGTACCATAGTTTTTTGATCCATTCACTTATAATGGGTGCTTAGGTTGCTTCCAGCACTTGGCTATTGTAAATTGTGCTGCCATGAACATTGGGGTGCATAGGTTCTTTTGAATTGGTGGTTCAGGGTTCTTAGGACATAATCCCAGCAGTGGAATTGATGGGTCAAAAGTCAGTTCCATTTTTCATTTTCTGAGGAAATTCCTTACTGTTTTCCAAGTGGCTGCACTAGTCTGCATACCTACCAACAGTGCACTAGGGTTCCCTTTTCTCCATGTCCTCTCCAACATTTGTTGTTTGTTGCTTTGTTTATGATGGCTGTTCTTACTGGTGTGAAGTGGTATCTCATTGTGGTTTTAATTTGCATTTCTCTGATGGCTAGTAATGCTGAGCATCTTTTCATATGTCTCTGGGCCCTCTGTATGTCCTTGTTGGAGAAGTGTCTGTTCAGGTCTTTTGCCAATTAAAAAATTTTTTTTTGTCTTCCTGGAGTGGAGCCAAGCGAGTTCTTTATATATTTTGGAGCTCAAACCCTTATCCAAGGTATCATTGGCAAATATATTTTCCCATATAGTTGGTTTTCTTTTCATTTTAATGCTGTTTTCTTTAGCCATGTAGAAGCTTTTCAATTTTTAAATGAATAGCAAATAATGCTATTATTTACTTGTTCTATTCTTTCAAGCAGTGGTTCTTTCACGCCTGAATGTTAAACTTTAAGAAACACAGAAATGTCAGTTGAATCAGGTAAAACCACTTTTCTGGGTATGGGAGCATCTGTGAGGGAGGGAAGAGGAGAGGGGGGAGAAGAGCAATACAGATGAAGCTGAAGCAAAGGTGGATGAGAGATACAGGTCAGAAGATACCAATTTTCATTTTTGTTCTTTTAAAGTATATTTTATTGATTATGCTATTACAGTTGTCCCATTTTTTTCTCCCCTTTATTCCCCTCCACCCTGCACCACCACTCCCACCAGCATTGTCCCCCCATCCCCCCAACCCCAGTTCATGTCCATGGGTAATACATATAAGTTCTTTGGCTTCTCCATTTCCTATGTTATTCTTAACCTCTCTCTGTCTATTTTGTACCTACCAATTATGCTTCTTATTTCCTGGACCTTTTCCCCCATTCCCCCTGTCAGCTGATAATCCTCCATGTGATCTCCATTTCTGTGATTCTGTTCCTGTTCTAGTTGTTTGCTTTGTTTTGGTTTTGGTTTTAGGTTTGGTTGTTGATAGTTGTGAGTTTGTTTTCATTTTACTGTTCATATTTTCGATCATCTTCTTTTTCTTAGATAAGTCCCTTTGACATTTCATATAATAAAGGGTTAGTGATGATGAACTCCTTTAACTTGACCTTATCTGGGAAGCACTTTATCTGCCCTTCCATTCTGAATGATGATAACTTTGCTGGATAGAGTAATCTTGGATGTAGGTCCTTGCCTTTCATGACTTGGAATACTTCTTTCCAGCCCCTTGCCTGCAAAGTTTCTTTCAAGAAATCAGGTGATAGTCTTATGGGAACTCCATTGTAGGTAACTGTCTCCTTTCCTCTTGCTGCTTTTAAGATTGTCTCCTTATCTTTAATCTTGGGTAATATAATTATGATGTTTCTAGATTTTCTTTTAGAGTTATAATTTGATGTGTGGTTACACTGTCTGCCAATTACATTGGTGCTATTGAGGGTTCCCAAAGAAAAGGAAATAATAACTATAGGTTTTACAACAGAAGCTCTGTCTGCTCCAAAATCTGTTTTGTATGCTTAAGTAATTAGGCTGCTGTAATGTTGCTTGAAATGTGCAACAGCCCCAGCTGGGTAGATCAGTTGGTTGGAGCATAATCTCATGCACCAAAAGGCTGCAGATTTGATTCCTGGTCAGGACACATACCTAGGTTGTGGATTCAATCCCTTGTCTGAATGAGTTCTCTCTCCCTCCTTCCCTTCTTTCTTCTTTAAAACCAATAAAAACATATCCTCAGGTGAGTATCAAAAAAATAAGATGGAAATGTACAACATACTATGGTAGAAAACAACATGTTTAGTAACTGATCCTTTTACACGTCAGCCTCTCTATTCTTCACTACCTTGGAATTTTCTCTCTCACCTGTCTAGAATATAACTTAAAGTACTTTTCAGGAGAATATGAATGGCATTTTTTTCTGTGTACTTTGCTTATCTGAGAGTTTATGTGGTTTTCACATATGAATAAATATTTTATAGATGTGAAATTTTGAGTAAAACCATTTTTACTAAGGACTCTGTTAATTTGCCATTTTCTTTTGGCATTATGTGTTGCTCAGGAAAGGTCTGAAAATGATGTGGATTCCTCTCCCATTTCCAGCCCCCCACACACACACTTTTTAAATTTGGAAAGCAAAGGAAAACAGACACAGACAAACACAGAGACACACACACATACATGTAGACACACTGCAAAAAAGGAAAACATACCCAAAATTAATGTGTCATTTTTTAGAATCATATACACCCCAGAGGTTATTATACTACTAATAATAAATAATGTATAAAATCTATTATACAATATTGTATGATATATGCGATAGAGTTTAAATAATATAGTACTTATTTTTTTATGAACTTTTCCCTATGCTTATACAGCCATACCTGCATATTCATATATTCATTTATACATTTATTTTTTAGTTGCTCTACATATTGGTCAACAAGTTGCTTTTTAAAAAAATCTAAGAATATATTATAAACTTTGTTTTAGATAATTTTATATAACTATTCATGTAGAATACCCACAGTTAAATGAAAAAGAATTAAAATACTCCTGCTTTCCACCTATATATCTAGGTGAAACCAGATTTCCTTTTCATATGCTTCAACCAAACCAACATAGTTCAACTGAGTGAATGCATTTTTGTTTTACAAAACAATAATTTTTTATATAGTTTTCACAAAAACGACTTTATTGTTGTTTTAAAATTAATAAGTGCATGTTTTAAAAGATTTCTTACTTTGAATTTCCTAATGGCAAATGATCAGCAAAACCGCTATAGACAGAGGCATTCTTGGGATCCTCAATAATTTTTAAAATTGTAAAGAGATCCTGAGACTAAATTTGGAGATAGGTTAACATACAGAATAAGACTTATTTTCAAGTCCGCTCACTGGCTACATGCTGTGTGTGCCTGATACCCTCTCAGGTCTTTGTGGCTTTGGGGGCTTTCTGGTGTTGCTTTCCCGTATGTTCTCTCTGAACTACTTACATTAGAAATATACTTCAGCATAAAAAATAATGTCTAGAAGTGGAATAATTAACCTCTCAAAGTTTCTATGGACAATTTGATGTAAATATTTGTCATCATCTACATAGATGCACTAACATTTTACCACTTAATTTATAGATAGAAATTCCTACTTTGATAACAACTAGCAAATTTACTCAAGTAAGAACAAAATAAATCAGATAATTCAAATTCTGTAAATTACTGTTGGCTTATGAACATTTTAGTATTAGAATTTGTTTGCTTTTTTCCTGTGTACTTAGTAGTGGCTATCAAAAGTATAAAACTAAAAATATTTTTATTGATTCCTACAGATTAGTTTGTTGTAAAAAGTTAGTGTTATCATTATTTTTGAAAGCAAAATATCAATGAGAAATTTGCAGGTGTAAAATGATGTTTACATGTTTCATCTGAGTACAGTTAAGAAAAAAAGATTTTTTAAATCTCTCTGGCACTAAAAATCACAGGGCTTAAAGGACCTTGGAGTTAATCCTATCACTTACTTTTTAATTTTCAAAACTCAGTTAAAGAAAGGTTAAATGGCTATAGGTCAGGGATAAAACTCAGGTACCACCCATTCCCTTGCTTTCATCGAATGTGTTTTTTATTTTATTTTATTTTTTAAAATTACCTTTATTGGGGTAACACTGGTTGATAAGACAGAGGTTTCAAGTGTAGATTTCTGTGATGCATGGTCTGTGTATTGCAAAGCATGCCCACCACCCAGTGTCACGTGACCTCTCAGTACTACACATTTGGCTTCCTTTCTCCTTTGCTACCCCACCCCCATTCCCACTAATAACCACCACACTATTGTCTGTGTCTATGCACTTCAGTTTTATATTCCATATATGAGTGAAATCATATAGTTCTTAGCTTTTTTTGATGACTTATATACAATGGAGTACTATTCAGTCGCAAGAAAAGATGAAAAAAATACCACCGTTCGCAACAACGTGGATGGAAGCTCCAGGACCTTTCACTCCAGGTCCCCTTCCCCGGGCCGTGCGGGACAGTAAAGGAGTTGTGATGAGAAGAGTCAGGAAAGTCAGTTGTGGTTTTGGAGCTGCTTATCTCCTCTGGTTATCGACAACAGTTCCAGCTGCAACAAAGAAGAATGTAGAGTGAGATGAGTTTAAACAAAAAGGGTTAGTTCAATGAACAGCCCAATCAAATTGATTATGTGATGATATAGGGACGGTTTTTCCTCAAAACAAAAAGCTTAATGGAAGTTTTTTAATGTATCAACTGCTGGTAATGTTGTCCTAGAGTCACTGCCTCAGCTCCTCCTAACACAGAACCTAGAGCCTGGCGTAAGGTGGAACGATGCATTTCCAATATATTTGGCTTTGGAATTGGTGGGATTGTCTAGAAAAACATCTCCGTATGATGTAACAATGAATGTGTTCTCTATCCCATTTTTTAATTAAAAGATGAAACAAAAATACTAACATTTGTGTTCATGCAATGTTAACACTGTAGCTTCATAAGTAGGAATAAGGATATTAAGCTGTTCTTGTTCTCAGAGTAGTAAGACAGTGACAGATAAATTATATTGTTTTACTCATGAGGATCTAATCCCTGGTTTTTATCTTATTAATTTGTTCTTAAATATAAAAAAGATATTAAAACCAGAAAGTCAAATCTCAGATGTTATAGATGAGAATAAATGCTTTGGAATAAGAATGAAAATGTCTCAGTTATAGTTTCAATTACCATTTTGTTTCTGCTATGTTGATTTAGATTCAAGTTACTATAGGAAAAATGTCACTCTTTTTTAAGTGATGTTTTGGGATTCAAGCAAATCCTATGAAGGCCATGAAAGTAGGCAGTAAATTTTCATTTTAGCACAATGAACAGTTAAAAGAAATTCTTTGGTAATTTTCCCATTTTGCTCCAAATCCCCAGCTTTTTTTTTTCTAAAAAAAGCTTCTGATCCAACACTATGTGTAGGTGAATTAATTCACATATATAATTTTTATTGGCCCAGTGTGTACCTACACAATAGGTATATTGAAGGGTGTTTTATTTGACTGTGCATATCATATTTTATTTTACTCACACATCTCTATGTGAGAGCCCACTCTGTGGCAGGCATTGTACTCAGAACTGGGACTATCGTGATGAGCAAGAACAAATTGGTTCCTGCTCTCATAGAGAGCACAGTGCAGTGAGAAAGAAAGACATGGCATACATATACCTTCAGGGGCCAGGGGAGGTATCTTCAGATTTGATAAGAGATATGAAGGATGAATAGGAGTTATACAAACAAAAGGAGAAAAAACATGTTTATGAAAGAGAGGAAACTGTATAAAGGACATGTTATGGGAGGGAGCATAAGTAGTAGGAGGAACTGAAAAAAGATCAGTGTGGATAAAGTGTTGAGAGAGGTCAAGGAGATAGGATGAGGTAAAAAATATAACAAGGAAAATATAGTAATAAAAAAAGGGACATGGTGTTGGCCTCATTGAGGCTAGTGATAATAGGGTTGAAGAGAAATAAGTAGACTAGAGGTGACTTAGTATTGACAAGATGAGATTTTGCAAGTGAGAAGGCTGAGTCAAAAATAGAATATGGGGCAACCTGGCTGTGACATTTGTCACCCCATTGATTGCCAGGTTTAATTTGGCTGATCTGGCTGGCTAGACGGGTATCCCCTTCCTCACTTACCAATTCATGTGGGTCCCTCTGGAAGCTTCATGCTTGATCGAAGAGGACTACCTTCCCAGCCAGAGGAGAGGACCGGTCTTTGGTCAAGGGTATACAGGTAGCTGCGTTCCCCTGCTGGAACCTCCAAACAAGCTCTCAAGAAAACAACACAGGTTAAGCAGCTGGACAGATAGATGGTAGTGTCATTTCCTGAAAATGAAAACCTTGGGAGTTTGAGACACTCATGAGACAGCCAGTAGGTAATTAGATGTATGAGTCAGAAGTTCGGGTTCTACTCAATAAAGCCTGGAAATGTAGATTTGACAGCCAATAGCAAGTTGATACGGCAGATATATTTCACTTGCCCTTTCAGATGCCTTTCTCACCCTTTTCAACCCTGTTCTCACTCCAGGGGGCTGTGTTTGTGGATTAATCAACAGGTCTCTTTGCCCTCTGACTTCAGATTAGATTCTGCCAATAGGGACCCCTGTCAAGAACTGTGAAGGGCCTAGTTTTTACTATCCTTTTAAATAAACAGCTCATCACAGAAGCTAACACAAGACATGGAACTCTTGGTCAGAGAAAAAAAAACCTATATAATTTATAGCAACAGAAATAACTAGAATATCAGCATTTTCTTATGTGTGTTCCCCAAACCTGAATGTTACAGGGTAGTAATGTGGGGAAGGCCAGGTGACACCTGCGCAGGAGAAAACCCTTGAGCTTAGGGAACCTGAATCTTTTTTCAAAAAAATACTTTATTTATTTGTTTATTAGAGAGAGGAAAAGGGGGGGAAAAACAGGGAGAGAAACAGCAATGTGTGGTTGCCTCTTGTGAACCCCCTACTGGGGATCTGGCCCACAACCTAGGCATGTGCCCTGATTGGGAATCAAACCAGTGACCCTTTGCTTTGTAGGCTGGCAATCAATCTACTGAGCCACACCAGCTAGGACACGGGAACCTGAATCTTTTATGATGGGCAGTAAGCATGCCTGCCTTTGACTCTGGAGGGGAACACTATCCTTGTCTTCCAAGGCTGTGTGCTATACTGATGTCCTTAAAAAGATAGTTCAGAACAAAGAAGTCAGTGCCTCTACTCTCAAGGTATGTAGAGATGTGAAAAATTCATGGAGAATTTCTCCCAATCGTCCTTGAAAGGCAGTCAAAGGGAGGAGTGAGGTCCAATACATCTTTCTTCCTCCTTGGGAGATTGCTTTGGTCTGGGCATATCCCTCAATAAAAGGTCATTGTGTCTCTCAAGAGGTTCTCTACACATCCTCTCAAAGTCCCAGTTATCACATGCTATCCTAATTCTTTTGTGTCTAGGGATGGTAACAGCCCCTTATTTGCCCTAGCCCAAGTTTACTGCACTATCACAGGAAGTTTCCCCTCATCCTGTCCACTTCTATACAAATAGCTTCTTTTTAGATAACCCTTTATGACCTGCCCCAACTTGAGTGTACTGTTGTTTCATGTTAGAGTCCCGAATGATACCAAGTTCACCGAGTCATGGGAGTGGATGAGGTGGGAGACAGTGAGAAGTGAGAAGAAAAAAGAACAAAGGGAAGACTGAGAAATACCAGCATTATGGGATGTGCAGGGAAATAGGAACCCCACAGAGGAGATTTCAGTGACCACAAAAATTTGGCTTTCAGATCTTGTAAGATAGCCGTCCTTTTAGGAGGTTTGGTTGAAGCTATTCTAGGGTTCTCGTGAGATTGGAAGTGCCATGGTATGTGGGTGGCACTAGTCAGTCTGCTGGATGGAAGACGGGATCTCTGATTTCGTTACCCATCCTACAGCCTCAGGTATCTGATTTTGCTAGCATATTGCAAGTACATCTGCTTCCAGCAATGATGGAAATGCCAATTTGCTCATTTTCAGTGAGAAATATTACTGTCATCCAGGTGGAATGTGTAACTCAGCATTAAATAGTTGAAGACATGTAAACGTTGCTTTTTCAGGGTTGCATGTTGACTAAGATGTTTCCTAATCCAGACTCCACCCTCTAGCTCTCCTTTTCTGGCTCTCCTTTAAGCAACATCTCTATACCACCTCTCCTGATTGTCATAGAGTGTCTTTACATACATTACAATAATTGATCAGGTTTTCCTACATCTGGTAATAGAAATATTTGACTCTCAGGCATATTTTTGCACATTATTTTCATGTCCATTTTGTGTAGGCTTCACTATTTACTGCTTTTGCCATCCTCTCCCCTTCAATAAGGCTGTTAGGGAGTCTTTCCTCTTGCCCTCTCAGGTCCTAATACACATCTCCTGGTAACTTGGGGCCAGGGGATGTATGTCCTCTCATTCACACAGGTGAGCATAACTAAAGGATATATATGTGAAGATCATAGGTGAAGAGGCCTATGAAGTGCTTTCCAAAATACTTAACATAGGGAAGTGGCCAGTACATTGCTATTATTAATGGAATGGCCAGAAGATATGGCATCATTCTGCGGCTGCAATTAAATAATAAGTTAGCAATTTTTTCTGCCTCCTTTTTAGTATGCTTTATTTCCATCATGATGCAGAGTATTGACAGAAGAAGGCATTTCATTATTCAATGTGGGGGGATATTTGTCTTATTTTGAAACTCATGTAATGAACTCTGATTCTCAGAATGAGTGCATTGCCGTTTCCAGTGAATTGCACTGTGTCTTACAGGAAAGATTACAAAACTTCAGAAGGATACCTGGGCATTACTTTCCTGAGAGATGTAGCATAATAAACCCAATTTGTAATTACAAGATATTTAGAACAAATTAGTGGCCCCAGAATCAGTATTAGTCAGGAAATCTGGTTTTAATGTACGTCCTTGGGACCAGGGTGAACCTAAAATTAAGATAAGAAGTACTTACATCATGTGGTAGTAAGAACTGATACAGCCTCTAACTGGATTAAGACGATCTATTTTTACCTCAGTCATAAATAATTTAAATTTATGTTTCCATTTTAACATTAAGACTAAATTCTGGAGTCATTCTCATCCAAAAATTATTGATGAACTAAAGTAACTGCATCCTTTAAATGGGTGCTGATGTGGGTAGATTGCACTATTGGAAACTAAACTCATTTTGGACAGTGTGTTTAGGTGAAGTGAATGGGATAGAATTAGCAACCTTGGAATTCTACCAAATTAAAGTTAGCCAGCAATATGAGTACCTCCAAGAAAAATGAAGCAGAACACACAGTAAGGGCCAGGATGTGACAATGAAAACTGGAATATTGTGACTGCAATCGAGTTCTTGAGATCGTGGGTGACATTTGAGATTTACATATTTCAGTTTAGTAATGCAAAGAGCCTCTAAATTGTGAATAATCTAGCCTCCTCTTTTGTTAAGCACAAGCTGTATAGCCAAGTTTAAAACTGTAATTAAATAAAGCACCTAATAAAGACTTTATATGCCAAGAATTGTTTGGGCCTTTTTAATAATAATAGTTCATATTTAGTGCTTATTTGCTGCCAGCCACACTGTTTCACGTGCCTTATGTATAGTAATCAACTAAGTGTTCCTAATGATGCCATGAGGAAAGTACTATTATCTCATTTTACAAATGAGGCAACTGAGGCACAGAAAGTATACTACACTTAAACTTACAAAGCAAGTAAGTGTTAAAAGTCAGATACACATCCCGGTATTCTGGCTTCTGGTTCTGTGCTCTTGCTCACTTCCTCTACTTGCTCTGATTCTTGTGCATGTGTTTGTTTCTCATTAACTTTGCCCATTGTTAAGAATAAGTAGTCTGTATTGTTCCATGACCTATGAATCTTCTATTTAAAAAGAATTCCTTCCTATCCAATTTAACCCTATGATTCAAACATTCTTAGCCAATAACCTAAACTCTCTTTCTCTTGTGCCTTTTGCATGTGGCAAACCCTTGCTCCTGATGAGCCTGCTCTTTGCTTTCTTGGTGTTTGCTCCATAGCAACTGAGAATGGCTGGAGGAGGGCGCAAAGAGAGAAGATGGTTCTATATATTAGATATCACCAACCTCAGGTGGGTTTGACATGCTTTCTGGCACTATTTCTCTAATCCCCACACTCAGAAATGTAAATGACCTTCCCAAACTTTCTGTAGCCAATTGTGTTTTTCCAAAGATGGCCACATCAATATCCCACTTGCAGTTCACAATGTGAATCTGTTATTCCTTCCATTAGAAAGGTGAGTTTTATTTTCTTTCTTTCGATCTAGGCAGGCATGTTCTTAAAGTAGTGGCTTTCAAGTAGGTTATAGAACATGATACAGTTTATACCTGGTTCTCTTAGAGGCTTTCTTCTGATAGGTACTGTGTTGTGAGGAAGCCCAAGCATACTTCTTGAAAGCCTCTAGAATGTGTGGAGATATTCCAGTCAACTGCCCTAGCTGAGATCCTAACCCATAGCCACTATCAGTTTCCAAACATGAGAGAGAGTGAACCTGCATGCATTCAGTTACCTCCTGCCTTCACATCTTCTTAGCTGAGGTCCTAGACATTTTGGAGTAGAAATAAACCATTTCTGTTATGCCTTCTCCAAATTATTGACACACGGAATTCTTGAGGACAGTAAAATGGTTATTATTTTTGCCACTAAGTTTGATTTGATATATAGCAATAAGAACTGAAATGCCTTCTCTGTTGTTTTTTTAACTCCTCTTCGTCTCCTTCCACCTGTGAGCAGCAACCTTGCCATTTACTTTAGAGCAAGTAGAAGCGATCAGATGAGAGTGCTGCCTTATTTTCAACTAACAAACATGCAGATCTACTGCTATGTACACTCATTGTCGTCTTCTTTTCTCTTGTTACAGAAGAGTAATTCCTCTTACTCAAGACTCAGAATTCCTACTTATTCTTTGTAACCTACCCCAGCTAGCCAATAAGCTAAGAATAAATATTATCTCTTTTTTTGATGGCAGAATTTTATGGTTTTATTATTATCCCTTATTATATTTTGAACCCCTTCTCTATGACCTTGCTTCATTTAAAAATATTGAGGTATAATTGGAGTGTAATATATCGCACATATTGAAAATGTACAAGTTGGCTGGTTTAAACATTTATGTTTTCACTGAGAACCACCACCATAACTGAGATCATGAACATTTAACCCAAAAAGTTTTCTTGTGCTCATTTGTTGTTGCGGACCCTGACTCATGGGTTCCACAGCTTTATAGCTGAGAGAAAAGAAATTCACACGGACTGCTGAATCCTGTGGAGAAAAAAGGCCAGTGGCTTCTCTCTCAAGAGGAGAAAAAGCCTTGGCCCTTGCCTCAGTTGGCCTTTATGTTTTTTTCTGGGCACATTACATGAAGGTCCTCATTTACTATGCACAGATTTGCTTTAGGTGGTTACCTTTTACAGAAAACAAAGGAGAGGATGCTGCTAATCACATCACAGAAAAGGGATATTTGCAAATGAAAAGGGAAAAGTGGTTGAACAAGTTACACTCATTCTTGGAAGGTTTAGCATGGATTTTAGGAAGTTGCTTTGCAGTAAATGTTTGCTGCCTCCACTCAGGGTGAGGGAGTTTTAGTAAAAGCAAGTCTCATAGCAGTCTAGGTACAGTGCAGGCCTGATTCCCCAAGGGAGAACCTATTCATGGGCGTGGGTCCTGTGCATCTCTGAGTGGGAGCTGGGCCCATGCCATGCAGAATGGTCTCCTATAATTTGTAGTCCACCTCATGCCCCACCCAATTCCAAGCAATTGCTGACCTTCTTTCCATCACCATTGATTAATTTGTATACTATAGAATTTTATATAAATGGAATCATATAGTATGCACTCTTTTGCTTGGGTTCTCTCACCATAGTGATTTTTTAGATTCATTCATGTTGTTGCAAATATCCATTGTTAGTAACTTTTTATTGTTGAGTATAATACCAGTTTTTAAATATATACATACATAATCTAGGTAGCATTATAAAACTGCACACACACACACACACAATCACATTCACACACTATCAGAGGTTCCATGCATACATGAGTCTGGTTATAAGTTCTTTATTTGGTTTCAATGGCCTATTCATCTTTCTCTGTGCCAATACCATGTTTTCTTTAATAGAGCTTTATAATGGGCAAGTCCCTTATACTTAAATATCTACTTCAAAATAGTCTGGGCTATTCTTGTCTAGAAGACAAAGTGTTGGTTATGTCAGCTTGCTATTTTTAGATTCCCTTTCAGCAAGCCTTATTGAAAACTTACAAACATGAACAGTTTTTATTTATATTTTCTTTGTATTTTATTCTGTGGATGGGAGCATTCCACTGGCTAAGCTCTCTATTCTCAGCTTCAGTGCATGATGTAATGGTGTGTTGTGGTTTTCTGTCGGGTGTGTAACAAACACCAGTCTCTGTCTCACATGTGTCAAAATTATGCCAAATGTTAATGATTAGAGTGAGTTTTTGGACCCCAAGAATTCTGCCTTTGCACCACTATCACCTCTCCTTATTCCCAACACACATACATATACACATACATATATGTGCACACACACCTGTGTGTACATGTATACATAGAACAATGTCAAATTGAAATGTTCTCACTGAAACTTCAGTTCTGTGGATTGGAAGACTAGGGTAACCCAGAAGATGGTGGTAGGGGCTCTTCATCTCTCTCAGACAAAAAACTCTAAGAGGTTAGACTTGGAGTGAAAGAGTAGGCCGGAGTATATGAAAAAGAATGCTGAATTTCCCCATGGGAGAAAATACATTTTGACCTCAAAGGATGAAGCAGATGCAAGTGGGAGAAATGAGTGGACATTAACCCTTCTTATTAACCTGCACCTTAATAACTTGAAGTATTTCTAGATTACTTAGGTGAATAGATTCCTGCTATGGTAAATAGAAAGATGATCATCCTTACTTAGTATGTTACCATATTTTGCCATGTACAAGGCACACTTTTTTGCCCAAATTTTTTAGGGAAAAGTGGGGATGTGCATTATACAGGGTATTACCCAAAATATCTTGTACCTGTTCTTGTGTTTTGTAGTTATTTGTTACATAAAATTTCTTATACCATAATATATTAAAAAAATAAATGCTAAACTTCCTTTATAATAAAAAATAAATCTAAATGTAAATAAATAAAAAATTGTTTTGGGCAGGGCAGGGGAGAGTAATGGGGGGAAATGCTGGCAACTGTAACAGAACAACAATAAAAAGTTTATGCAATTATGTTTTTGGATTTAATATATTTTTTAAAGTATATTTTATTGATTATACTAATACAGTTGTCCCAATTTTTCCTTCTTTATCCCCCCTCTGTCCTGCAACACCCAACCCTCCAGCATTCCCCCTACTTAGTTCATGTCCATGGGTCATACATATAAGTTATTTGAATTCTGTTTCCTATACTATTCTTAACCTCTCCTCATCTATTTTATGCCTACCAATTATGCTTCTTATTCCCTGCAACTTCCCCCCATTCCTCCCCTCCCCTACCCCCCCGGAAAACCCTCCATGTGATGTCCATTTGATCTCTGATTCTGTCCCTGTTCTAGTTTGCTTAGCTTTGGTTTTCATTGTTTTTCTTTTTAGGTTCATTTGTTGATAGTTGTGAGTTTGTTGTCATTTTACCATTCATAGTTTTTGATCTTCAGTTTCTTATATAAGTCCCTTTAACATTCCATGTAATAAGGACTTGGTGATGATGAACTCCTTTAACTTGACCTTATCTGGGAAGCACTTTATCTGCCCTTGCATTATAAATGACAGCTTTGCTAGATAGACTGTTCTTGGATGTAGGTCCTTGTCTTTCATGAATTCAAATACTTCTTTCCAGTCCCTTCTTGCCTGCAAGGTTTCTCTTGAGAAATCAGCTGATAGCCCATGGACACTACTTTGTAGGTAACCCTCTCCTTTCCTCTTGCTGTTTTTTAGATTCT
Organism: Tonatia bakeri; assembly: GCA_004024845.1. Taxonomy (NCBI): domain Eukaryota; kingdom Metazoa; phylum Chordata; class Mammalia; order Chiroptera; family Phyllostomidae; genus Tonatia; species Tonatia bakeri. The sequence continues at coordinate 13,307 of PVIA01003046.1, read as the reverse complement.
CTTTTTATCTTTAATCTTGGGTAATGTAATTATGATGTGCCTTGGTGTGTTCCTCTTTGGGTCCAAATTCTTTGGTACTCTCTGGGCTTCTTGGACTTCCTGGAAGTCTGTTTCCTTCATCAGATTGGGAAAGTTTTCCTTCATTATTTTTTTCAAATAAGTTTTCAATTTCTTGCTGTTGTTCTTCTCCTTCTGGCACCCCTGTGATTCCAATGTTGGAATGTTTAAAGTTGTCCCAGAAGTTCCTAAGCCTCTCCTCAGTTTTTTGAATTCTTGTTTCTTCATTCTGTTCCTGTTGGATGTTTATTTCTTCCTTTCATTCCAAATTGTTGATTTGCTTCCTGGTTTCCTTCCCTTCACTGTTGGTTCCCTGAATATTTTGCTGTATTTTACTTTGGGTATCTTTCATTTTTCTTTCATTTTGTGACTGAGCTCAATCAGTTCTGTGAGCATTTTGATTATCAGGGCTTTGAACTCTCCATCAGATAGGTTAGCAATCTCCTAATTACTTAGCTCTCTTTCTGAAGTTTTGCTCTGTTGTTTCATTTGGGCCATATTTCTTTGTCTCCAAGGACCTGATAAGTTGTAAGGGGGTGGGCCTTAGGTATTCAATAGGGCAGGACAACCTCCTTGCTGTGCTGCGGTGCTGCGGTGCTGCCTGTGGGAAGGGGCCAGAGAGGGAACTGTGTGACTCCCCTGCTCATCTCTAGCCCAGTTTCCAATGGACTCTCTCGTGTCAGACTGGGGGTTTCTCCCACAGCAGCAACCCCTGCTGTAGTACACAGTCACCTCTGAGTCTCAGTTTCTGTTCAGGATCCGCAGCCTTGCCATGTGTTTTCTCAGCCAACCCCGCCTTGCAGTCCATTGCCTTGTTGCCGGTCTGCTCTGCCCACCTGGCTGCCTGGCTCCTTCCTACTGGTCTGGTTGAATGTTTCTTTAATTTCTTCCTTGTTGGAATTACATGCAGTTTGATTTTCTGGCACTTCTGGATGTTAATTGTTTTTAGATTGGTTGTTATCGTCCTTTTGGTTGTATGAGGAAGCAAAGGGGTTCTACGTATGCCTCCATCTTGGCCACAACTCTCCAATCTAGTATATTTAGTTTCATTTAATTACTATATTAAATTATCATCAAATGAAAAAAATTAAAACTATAGATTTTTTTCTTTAAAGCTTGGGCCAAACACATGGGTGTGCATTATAACTGGCAAAATATGGCATATTGTCATTTACTAGGAGCCATCTAAATAGAAAATTGATTGTCATTTAGTAAGTGTCAACATTTTGGCTCGAGATCAACTGTACTAATCCAAAAGTATCATTTTTTGGCAGTGATTCTTCATCACTTAAGTAACTGACATGCAACACTCTGGCAGAGTAGGCCAAGTCATTCAGTCACCCAGCAACAGTTTATAACTAACTCATCTTGAATAATTCTCCAAGAAGCTACTTTGCATAAAATAAGATCTTGTATGGATTTTATTAAAAATGTATTAAGAAAATAGTGGGAAAATGTTAATGGCCATACTGAAATTCCTCCACGTTGAAATCATTTTGGCCATGCTCTGTAGTAAGCAGTCATGAGCCTCATTCGTCTGTATGCAAGGCGACCAGAACTTCTTCAAAGGACAAGCTTGGCCTCTCTGCAGGCACCTGTGTGTCAGTCACACCTCATGGAATAGATAGGGGTGGCTACATTTTCCTGCACATGTATGGATACATTTTCATAAGAAGATGCCAACCATATGCCATTTTCCATGTGCTGAAAATCAAAACTTGTGGCTGTTCCTTCAACTGATAACACTAGATGTTTGTATCTCATATCTTATCAGAGAATACAGGCTCAAGATGTTTCCCATTTTTTCCAAAACCCAAAATATGTGTATGTATGTGTATGTATTTATGTGTGTACATATGTGTGTGTATCTTAAATTGGAAGCTGAGAGCCTTACAAACCATCTTACTTGGGCTATACCAGCATCTTCTTTATGAAAATACACAAAAAATATTTCTTCATGACCTCAAGCTATTCTTTCCCTGTGAATTAATTTATGCTTATCATATGGGTGCTCTGAGTCTATTTTACTTTTTGCTTTGGCCTACTAGGCCAAATTCATATTTGTTACCCAAATTTAACAATTGAATAAGATGTGATGGTCTCACTTTTAAGTTACCAATTCTTATATTTCAACTCTGATATTCCACTGGTCCCTAATGTTTCATTTTTTTCTTCAATATTCTTATGTTATATGCATCAGTGGTCATATCTAAAAGTATTAATGCAAAGCTATTTTTAGGAAGGAGGTATGCACTTCAGTAACTTTGTCCTTAGCTGGGAAGCCATATCATATCAGATACTTAAAAGTAATATCAATTACAAAAAAATAACCTTTCACGTTTCCCTTATTTATGACACACCCTCATGGGAAATGCCTTCTGAGTGGGAGCAGAAACTTGATACTTCAATTTGTTTCTCATTTGCTTTGAAAAATTAGTACTATTCCTTTAACTAAATCATTTTGGAAAATCAATGGAAGAGATCAATGAGATTTACAAACCATTCAATGAATAAGTTCTTTCAAAAGCTCCGCACAATTTCCCCTTCACCTCTCCTGCTTTTGAAGGCAGGGCACAAATCCATCATATACATTTAGGTTCTTACTACTCTTCTCATTACATATGTGGGGATACATTATTACCGCCTTATAGATTTCTCTCTCTAGATATAAAACTCACAGAAAATTCTGGAATTCCAGAATTTGCTCTTCTTAAATCCTTCTTTTGGGAGCCATGTTATCTCCATCATCATATTTCCCTCGGTGCCCAAGCCTAGTTCTGACTCAGTACCTTGGTGACTACACAGTAAAGGTTCCACAGGGTGACTCTAACTGTATTCTTTGATCCATGGAAGGTCGTTTTACAGCTGCCTGGCTGTGTCTTAGTGACTTCTCTGAATTTTTGTAGCCTGAAGCTGAACTAAATTGTGGAGGGAAAACATTTTATCAGTATAATCATTTCAGTTTGCAGGGTAATAGTGTTGAGAACTGTAGTTGTGGGGTAAAGCAATGAAGATGAAAAGCATGGAATATGGTCTGGGTCTTATGATGCTACCCCATTCTAAGCCCGACAAGGGTAGGGAACTTTTACAGAGACTTTGTAGAAGCCCTTAGAGATGATGGCAATGGCTTCTCCAGTCGGATCTCAGCTCTGCACAGCCCTTACTTTATCCCAGCTTAATAATTCACACCTTAAAGTGACCTACCAGACCATTCATTAATTCAACAAATGTTTATTTAGTGCCTATTAAGGGCAAGGCATCATGCAAAATATGTAATAAATATTAACAAAGGAGGTAGGCAGGGTACTTCCATTTCCAGGATTCTTATCTTGTTTTTCAAATTTAAGATTTACGGTATTTATTACCTGTTAAGCCAAGTCTTCGAACATCTCAGCCTTCTTATCACCTACCAACATATGTTAATTGTGAATTTTCCCAATAACCAATATCTATGCATAAAAGCCATAGGTTACACTGATTTTTATAGAACAGAAAGAGTAGGCTATACTCTCTTACCTCTCTTTTATTTATCACTGGGATGTTCACAGGTTCTTAAGAATTAGAGAATGACCCTGGCCTCCTAAAACAGGGGAAATAAAGTGTGTGGGAAAGTTCTACTCTGTAATGGAAGCTTTTAACTGGGAAAAATACAAAGGGGTGACTCATACATAGCTCTCTCTCTATATATATGTATATAGTATACAGTGTATGTGTGTATAAATTGTTTCATTTAGTTATTTCATTTTATTGTATGTTACAATTTTTCCATGTTGGTATATACAACTTAAACTTGAATTTTTACATGGCCGTTTCAATGACTTTTCCAGTATATTGTATCATCTGTTAAGCATTCTTCTATTTATTATCATTGAAATTATTCCCAATCTTTCCTGTTACAAACATTGCTACAATTAAAAACATATACATTCTTTTAGAGAACATGTGCAGGAACATCTCTAGGACCTATAGGTGGGATCACAAGTTGGTAGACCCTTCAATACATGCCCTATTTTGTACGATGGTCTTCAGATTTTTCATTGACTGGTCTCTGACATTATAACATGCTGATTTTCAGGAACTGGTATTTAATATGCCAGAAATTCAAAAGAGGAACTTTGAAGAATCTGAATGGAAACATAATCTCCTTCCCAGAAGAGAGATTTGCCAATGATTGTATGTGTATGACCTTCACATATTAATGCTTCACCTTGTGTGACTGACGAGTGCTTCAAAATGTTATAGGATATTTTTATTAAGTTATTCTTCTTTTTCTATTAGTGACAATATCTAAAAGTACAAATTCAAAAATATCTAAGATAATCATCAGTGTTACTGGCAATGGGATGGTGGGTTCAAAAAGAATGAAATTATGAAATAATATCTTTATTTTAATGCTTCCGAAATGTCTCTATGACAGAGTAGTATAAGGAAAGAACCCTTATATATCTACTTTTCACAAATAAATTCTAAATGGGTGCATTTTCCTCAAATTTCTTTTTTCTCATTTTAGAACTTGTTTATTTTTGTTTATTATTTATTTGTTTGTTGTTCTATTACAGTTGCCCCAATTTTCCCCCATTGCTCCCCCCTGCTCTTCCTACCCCCCACAGTCAGTCTCCACCCTGTTATCCATGCCATGGGTCATTTATACTTATTCTTTAACTAGTCCCTTCCTCTTCTTTATGCCATTATCCCCCTTCCCTTGCCCCTCTAGTCCCTGTCAGTTTGTTCCTTGTTTCTGGGCCTCTGGTTCTATTTCATCTGTTTGTTTTGTTCATTAGGTTCCTATTATAAGTGAGATCATATGGTATTTGTCTGTCACCACCTGGCATATTTCACTTAGCATAATGCTCTCCAGTTCCATCCATGCTTTTGCAAAAGGTAAGAGCTCCTTCTTTCTTTCTGCTGTGTAATATTCCATTGTGTAAATGTACCACAGTTTTTTGATTTGCTCATTTCTTGATGAGCACTTAAGCTGTTTCTAGCACTTGGCTATTGTAAATGGAATGCTGCTATGAACATTGGGGTTCATAGGTTCTTTTGAATGAGTGTTTCAGGATTCTTAGGGTATAATTCTAACAATGGAATTGCTGGGTCAAAAAGCAGTTCCATTTTTAGCTTTTTGAGGAAATTCTGTACTGTTTTCCATAGTGGCTGCCGCAGTCTACATTTCCACCAACAGTGCACTAGGATTCTCTTTTCTCTATAACCTCGCCAGCACTTGCTATTCATCGATTTGTTAATGATGAAGACCATTCTGACCAGTGTGAGGTGGTATCAGGTGGTATGTCATTGTGGTTTTAATTTGCATCACTCTGATGGCTAGTGATGTTGAACATCCTTTCATATGCCTATGGGCCCAAATTTCTTTTTTAATGAAATGTTTCTTACAACTTAAATATGATTCTTAATCTCTTCAAGTGGCTTAAAATTAAAAACAGTTGAAAAAAAGTGTTGAAGAGAAAAATATTTTAGAAAACCCAAGAACGGTAGCAAATTTTATGCCCCATTATAACCTATTAGTGGTTGTCTCACCTTTACAAGATATGTAAACTCTGTTGGGAACTTTGTGCTACCTTAGAAAACAATATACACACACTGTTTTAGAAGAATGGCCTCCTGCAAGAAGTTTATTTTCTAACCAAGCAGTGACACAAACAGATCCACAACAGATGGGTAATGGCTGCCCTGTAGAGTTCAGAACTGTCTAGACAAGAGCAATTAAAGTAGACAGAGGAATTGGCCTGTCCACTGTCTCATTTTGACTTTTTACAGTGTATGTTTTGTAGTATTTCATACTTCACTTCTGAACTGACCTTTGCCTGAAATGGAATGTCCTTTATCCAACAAGGCTGGAAGAATTCATTCTGTATTGCATGTGCTTTGATATATATTTCAAAGATTTCAGCTGCAGTCAGGCAGTCTGTGTTTTCTCATATGCAGTGGAAAACCTCTGTCTGCCATGCCCTTGAAGGTGAATTTGTCTATTTCTCTTTACAATGAAACAGCATTTCATGAAATTTAATTCATGATTACTTCCAAAAGGCCTACTTCCTCTAGTCATGGATGAATATACAATATTTCATCCTCAGGATGCTTTCAGATGTTCTAAAAACTGCCAAACATCAGTTAAATGAACTGGGTTCTCTGTCCAAGCCAAGCCAAGGCCAGGCAGGGCATGGGAAGTGATCATTTGAACCCTCAGTATGTGAAATCAAAGCCTCCTCAATGGGCTATGTGAGCCTTGCTGTATCCTCACTTCAGGAAAGAATTAAAATCCTCACCTCCCTCTAATGCTGCCTCACTTGTAACGTCTAACACTATTTACTGCTCGGGGCTTTTGCTTTTTTTCTCAGCATGTAAAATCAACTCGGGCACATTTGGAGAGAGGTGTGGATTTAACCAAAATTATAAGCTGTGGTTGTAGAAGTGTTTTTCTAAAATGACTAGAAATTATTAACATTGTCATGTTCATAATTCTTTTCTCTTTAAGTTAGGATTATGGGGAATTCTTACTTTAATATTCTTCTAACACATAAGGAAACTTTTAAACCCTGTCACTTTTTTGTATCACAGAGTTTCTTCCTGGGGGCAGGGGGTCTGTTTCTGCCCATAACTACTGTAGATTTGGGGTCTCTGCCATGTTCAACGGTACAATTCTAGACATAGAGATTGTTGTTTCCTCTGAAGAATAATGTGCTCATGAATGCCTCAAAAGATTCTTAAAATGTCAGGTGTATATACAAAGGCAAATATGGCTCACAATCGGATATAATGGGGTCTGCATAGCTTTTGAGAAGACGAGAATTTTGTTGGTATACTCATAGAGAAAAGCCTGATAGGATTCTTTTTACCATGAAAACCCTAGTAAAAATTAGCTTTAGTTCTGTAGAGGAAATAATTTTTCAATTCCAGTAGTGAATGATGAAAGGAGACATAATGTATAGGTATACTCAAGGGCAGATATTTTCCAAGGGAAAAACAGATACCACAAAATTTATGTAGTAAATGACCAAAATGAAATTAAATCTATGAAATACTATTTCATTTATTTTGAGTGTTAACATAGCCCATAAAACTAGTGGCAATTCTACTTGAGCTGAATTGCTTATAATCTGCCATTTTGCCAAAGTTATTGTGAACAATGAAAAGAATTTGCTATTCTTAATGTTCTATGTCAATTCTGAAATGAATCACAAGTTATATTACCCCAAAACAAAATGAGTTTCAAAGGTAATTGCAATTCTATTATTTCTTAGACTAATATAATATACACATCCATATTTTTATTGGGGAGAATTACATTAATCTGTAATTGTCTCCCCCTTGCTTTTGCCTGATAATTCCTCAACTGACTTTGCTTTGCTAATATAGACCATTGTTCCTCAAGCTGATTACTATTACCATTTTGAGCAGGATAAGAATTATCCAGCTCGTAGTTCTTATTGCCTGTCTTGTACAATGTAGAATTTTTAGTGGCATTCCTGGCCTCTAACCGCAGGGTGCCAGTAACACCCTCCTGCATCCGTCATGGCAAACAAACCTGTCATCAGACATTGCCAGATGTCCTCTGGGGTTAAATTTCCCCAAATTGAGAACCACTATGGGCAAAGTAATAACACTGTGTCTGGTTCTAATTTATTTTGTGTTTAATTCTTTAATTACTTGTTCATTTGGAAATAATTTGTCATTCATTCATGTCAAAGAAAATTATGAAATAAATGTTGAGCTTGCTTTTGCCAGGGCTTGAAAGACTTTGTGAGGCTGAACACATAAGTTTAGTTTATCAAACGTTTTGCTCATGGGCCAGTGGTCCTCAAATACTTTACATTCTAAATATCATGAAAAAAAATTTCACACATGACTGAGAAGAATGGAATTGCTTTTGATGATACATTTATAATAAGGCAATGCTATTATTACTAGAAGCTATTAGTCGTTAGTCATGATTCTTATTTAAATATAAAATTAACATATGTCAAAGATTTCTTTCATTTCACAGATTAACTAATGAGAGAACCAGTAAGAAGTTAAACTGGTCCAAAGAGCATTTGAGAAGCTAGATGTTCGTAGGCAATGGAATGAATGAGTCTTTGATACAGAGCTGGTGAATGTTTTCTAAGGACAGTTGTAACTTTGGCAGATTTATTATCTACCGAACAGATGATTTATAAAAGATAAAAGTTTATAAGTCAACACAGAATTTCACTACCTCTTAGACCTTTACTCAATATTCTTAATAATAGTAGACCACTTATTCAGTGAGACTTTCAGAGGTGGGTAGAGAGATGCAAATAATTTTTTTAATAGCCTGTTTCCCATTGAAGAGAAAAGAAAGAGAGTGTTATGAATCAAGCCCGAAATCTGTCCATTTTACATAAGTCCACCTTAAACTTAAACTACCTTTCAGTTGTAATGCATGACAACATTTCTTATAAAGTCATGAAAGGCAATAAACCTAACCTTAAATATGGCTCCTTTGTCTTCTTTCTATTTATTCCTCATTCCCTTGCATGAAGGAAGAAAATGAACATAATAACCACACTGAAATAGATCGGTAAAATATTTCTTATATTTTTGTCAGCATTTAAACAAGAAATATACAGACTTCTTGAGGTATGTGTTTTCTGACTTTTATAGAAGCTCAACTTTTCCAATAAGTTAAAAATGATAATAAATAGATGGAATGGGTCAAATGACAGTCCCATAAACTACTTGTCATCTGGCCATTGCTTTCTACTTTGGTCTGATTTGCTTCATCTGATGGTGGAACGTGTCCAGCAGAAGACAAATGAATTCAGACACAGCACAGCTATGTAATCGTGTTGCATTTCAGGAGAAACTGTATGTGGTCAAACTTGTTAAAGACAGTCCATTTCTATGGAAGTAAGATATTTTTGAAGCTGTTAGAAGATTATCAGAAACTCCAGATGAAAAATTCTAGGTACCATCACCTCTTTTCCCTCCGAAGCCCGATCTGTTTATTTCCCTTGCAGCCCCTCTCAGATGCACAGCCTCCCCACTCCAGTTCCCTAGTCTCCCAGTGGGGCTCCTCTTGAACGTCTGTCACACTGTTCTTTTGACATTAAGTGCTTCCTTTCCACAGTCTCAAGAATACAGCAGCTAATTTCCCATTTTATTTTATCTCACTCTAAAATTTAGATTAGTCATGCAGTTAGGGTTTCGTTTGTCATTTTGTTAAGGTGGTCACATCATGTGGCAGTATTAAATTTAGGTTGTACCTTGATGTTCTGGGTCGATGTATTTTCTGAGTTAATACCAGAAGTACTTGGCAAGTGAATTATCTTTTCTGTTTCTTTTCTATGACCTTCTATGTCCTCTGATTCTGGTAATAGTTTAAGAGGGAGTGTGGAAGTGGTTTAGCCCTTGGAAACTGAATGCAAACACATGAGCATCTGTAGGCTTGTTGAGATTATTCCAAGAGAGAATTCACCTGATAGAACATAGACTTAAGGAAAATTATTAATTACCCATTGCTATGGGTAATTTGTTACATTACCATGTAACAAATTGTCCACAAACATGGCAGTTTAAAACAGTAAACATTATCTCACAGTTTTTAGGGTCAGAGAACTGTATGTGGCTTAACCCAATGGTTTTGGCTTTGGTTCTCTCAAAAGGTTTTAGTTAAGTTGTTGGCTGGAGCTGGAGAGTCTGTGCAAATTCACTCTTTCTGTTTTTTATTGTATTTTTTCCATTGCCATTTATTTTCCTTATACCTCCCCTCCCATAATCACTACCCTGTTATCCATGAGTCCTTTAACCATCAACAAAATAAAAAGACAACCCTCAGAATGGGAGAAGATATTTGGTGATACATCTAACAAGGGATTAATATCCAAAATTTATAAAGAACTTATAAAACTCAATACCAAAACAATCCAATTAAAAAATGGGCAAAAGACCTGAATATATACTTCTCCAAAGAAGACATACAATGTCCAATAGACCTATGAAAAGATACTCAACATCACTAATCATCAGGGAAATGCAAATAAAAACCACAATGAGAGGCCATCTCACACCTGTCAGAATGGCCATCATGAATAAATCAACAAACAAGGGCTAACAGGGATATGGAGAAAAGGGAACTTTTTTCCACTGTTGGTAGGAATACAGATTGGTGCAGCCACTGTGGGAAGCAGTATGGAGATACTTCAACACACCTAATAATGGATCTGCCCTCTGACCCAAAGACCCCACTTCTGGGAGTACATCCAAAGGAACTCAAAAAACACTAGTTCAAAACATAAGCACCCCTATTTTCATTTCAGCATTATTTACAATCACCAAGATATGGAAGCAACCCAAGTGACCATCAGTAGATGAGTAGATAAAACAATAATAGAAATTTACCCAATGGAATACCACTTAGCAAAAAAAAAAAAGAAGAAGAAGAAAAAATTGTACCCTTTACCACAGCATGGATGGACCTGGAGAAGAAATTGCTAAATGAAATAAGCCAGCCAGGAAAAGACAAATACCATATGATTTCATTCGTGTGGAATCTAATGAACAAACTGCACTGACAAGAAACATAGAGACAGACTCATAGATAGAGAGCAGATGACAGCTAAGGGGGAGCAGTTTGAGAGTGGAGGAAGATGCACTTTCTGAATGTTGGCGTGCCTGTCGTCTTTGCTGTTGGCCGGCCAGATGTTGTGATGTGCTCCTTCACAGGGCTAATCATAACTTCGGCACTCTCTTGCTCCAGAGTGATACAGGACAGAGGGAGAAGAGAACAAGACTGTGTCCGAGACAGAAGCTACCATTTCTGGAACCTGAAGATGTGACATAGCAACACAATGGCCATAAGATATGGTCACACAGACCATCTTTTGTACAGTACTAGAGGGCACTACATAAGGACTCCTAAATTGGCACCAAAAATCGTATAGCTCTCATTTATTGGATGCCTACTAAGTGCTTTACTCTAATTACCTCCTCCCCATGAAGGTTTCAGAGAATATTATGTCTATTTAGAAAACAGAGGCTCAAAGGAGATTAATCACTAGCCTAATGTCACAGAGCCAATACTTTGGGGAACTGCACATGCACTTTTCACTGTACTAAACTTTTTTCACCTTGGGAATCGGCCTTGTCCATTTTTAGACATTGTTTAATCTTCTAAATGAAAATGCCAGACTTTCTCCCCTAGAGGTTTCCTTAGTTCCTTTCCACCCTTCCTAGGCACAGTCACCACGCCTGTAGCAACCCCCCCACCTGTTTCCTCAGAGTAGAGCATTTGCATGTTAAAATAAGTCTGCCAGAGAGCAGTTTTTAATTTTTTTATTTTACTAAACACTTAAAAAATCAAATATCACCTTTTCACAATGGGATAGAGACTATGCAAAGAAATATAAAATGTGTATTTTGCCTTCGAGGAATTCAAAATATTTAGAGAAATAAAACATAAGAAACAGTTGCAACCTATCGTATTTGTTCATTTTAATTAACCCAAAGTTCCATCCTTTCCTTTAAACTACTAAATATATTTTTAAGAGACTTGAAGGTGACTTCTGTAGGTCAAAGCAGATTGTCCATATGTCTTTTGCCCAACAGACCAGGATGGGTACACTCTGGACAAATACAAGAAAACAAAATGGCATGCAAATTAAATGCTGAATGAGAAACGGTTCATCTCTCTCACGGTGTTCGCCTCTCCCAGACCCACAGGGGCGTTTTCCCCTCCAGTCTCAATTTGAGCTCATGATCTTCTCCACACCAGACTTCAGTGAGTCACTTCTACCACGTCTCATTTTGTACAAGAAAGGAAATATTATTATGTGTAAGATTTAGTTTATTCCCGTATTGTCACAGTTACAGCTGGCAATACATTTCAGACAGTATTTATTGTCCTAACAAGTATATTCCCCCTTAAATCCCTTGCTTCTGTCTTCATAGATAACCCTACATACACATCACATTTGGGGGGATTTGTATTGAAACAAGTGCATATATTATTTTAATAAGAAAAACATCAGCATTTCATTCTAGCTATTTTTAAACTAAAAGCTAAGTTTCATGTAAAAATACTATTTATAGGCTGCTACTGTATTGATACCAATGGACAGTTTGGCATTGTTTACATGCATGTATAAAGGCTTCTTCAGTGCTTGAAAGGACAAATCTATGAAGAAAATGGAGTACTTGCATGTGAATCCATCCTTATTAGTAATCATTTATAAATAAAATATTATTGGAGTTTTGACTAGGACAAATACCAGGTTTGAGGTTTTGTTGCCTTTCAGAGTCTTTACAGAAATGTTCTCTGGCATTTGTGCTGTTCCCAACCTCTAAGGTTGATGCCTCACAGATGGTGTTTTTAAAATATTTATTTTTTAGTTAAAGTTGATGTATAATATTAAATTAGTTTCAGGTGTGCAACCCAGTGAGTAAATATTTTTATAACTTACAAAGTGATCACCCCGATAGATCTAGTGCCCATCTGACAGCGTACAGAATTATTACAACTTTATTGACTGGAGCAGGGAATGGAGTCGCAGCTGTTTCTACGTGACTGCATTTCGTGTTTTGCTTTGCCAGCTACACATGCACCCAGATTTGAATGATCAGGGGAATGTGTTAACTTGTTGCATGGAGTAAATGTTATTCACTTTTCTTCATAAAAATCTTCAGAACTTAATGGGCAGAATGTGATAGTAGAAAATCAACTTAAAGTACTTATAAACACACTAAGTAAGCAGTTTAAAGCTTTGCACTCTTAAAAGCCCAAGTGGTGACAGCAGGGTGCTGTGTGTGTGGGCAGGGGCCACCTAGACGTGCTCTGGGCCATCGTCGCTGAAGCAGAGAGGAGGTTTGTCTCTGCCCAAATGTGGGTGTAAAATGGTAGTAAAAAAAACCTTTCTATTGCATTCTCTTTGGATAATTTGGTTATCATTTGGTATCAAATTGGAAATTGTTAAAAAAATTTTCACTAAAAAATTACTATATTCATCAACTATGGTTAATGTCAAAACTTTTAATACACTTTAAATAAATTTGACACAAATAAACCCTTTGAAAAAACTGCCAAACAAAATAGAAAAAAACAAATCACTACCAAAAAGAATGATTTCTCAGGTCATAGTGAGGAAGTTTCTTTTTTTTCCAAAGAGTTTGCTGTAAATTCTAAATATATGCCAGAATTTTAATGAAAAAAAAGTAGTAATGGGAATGTATTTCCCCATTATGGAGGAACATATGAATCATTAAATCATGATAAATAT